>JAOXNZ010000012.1:19894242-19922579 GCA_028566095.1 Kryptolebias brasiliensis | reverse complement strand
AGCAGCCTGTTAATCTCTCAGTCATTCAAACCAGGTGTGTCAAAGCAGAGAAACATCTAAAACATGCAGGACAGTGGTCCTCCAGGACCAGGATTGAGGACCTCTGATCTAAACGTTGGGTTGAAATGACTAATTAGTTGAATCAGAGCTACTACAAAGTAAAAAAAAGAGCCTAAAATTCAGGTTATTAGATAATTACAACTTGGGTTGGTGCTAGCTAGCTGGAGCTAACCGCTATACGCTAACTAGCACCAACTAATGTTATTTTAGGAAAACAAACTCATACAAACTAAAGTTATAACCAAAACCAACCAGGTTACACATCTTCTTACGAGTTTGTTTTACCATTTTACTTATTAAATCCTAAAGCAGAGGTCCAGTCAGGTTCTGTTTGATCAACTTCTGGCTTAAAATGGGGGACTGTGAAGAATGACATGACTCAGCTCCGACCTAACTTGGTCAAACTTTTTGGTCAAACCAACCAAACAGGTTTAACCCAACTATTGACTAAAATGTTGTTTTAGTGTGTAAAGATTTAGAAACAAACAAAACATCTTCTGAAAAATTGGAGCAAAAATAAAAGCACTGCAGCTTTCTGACTTTTAATTGCTAAAATTAAAAACAGAAATTAGTGAAGATAAAGTTGTTTTAGGGAGATTTGCAAACTGACTGAGATGAGAGTATGAACTCTACAGACACGTGGGTCGTGTCTGACAGCTGCAGGGCGACTTGAGGGCGGCTGTGGATCAGTGGTTAGAGCAGTCGTCCTCCAACGAGACAGCTGGAGGTTCAATTCCACCAGTATGCCACGTGTCGAAGTGCCCCTGGGCAAGACACTGAACCCCTCACTGCCTCTGATGTGCCCCATCAGTGTATGAATGTGATCTAAAGCACTGATTAGACTCTGTAGAATGATTTATTCAGATTAGCTTTGTAGAGATGTATTATGGATGGGCCAATGAGGCCTGATTGGCTGAAAGGCGCTATACAAGTAGTTTATTTATCAATTAAAGAGCAGTTAGTGCAAACTGTACACGTCCACATGATGGTTCACAGAAAAATCTGCCATTAAATTTAACTGCTAAAAGCTGAAAAATCTCTCAGCAAATATGTCAGTTTGCAAGAATTGCCAGAAAATCCCATCGGAGATGGATTGGAAAAAACTGTTCCAAGAAGCGAGTGTGAATAATCTGAGTAAAAATCCCCTCTGTTAAAGAACTGCAGAGTTCGTAAGATTTGTTTAAACTAAAACAATACAACAGCCTTTCCTTTGAATGCCTATAAACAGAAGGGAAAGAACAAAGACCAATAAAAAGAACAATCACATTAATGTTTTATGATGCAGGTTTCCTCTTCTCACTTTTCCCCAGTATTGCTGCCACTGTTTGTTTAGGTAACTACACATTTCACAAATATCACTGCAACAAGATTATTTTTATTTGGGGATAAGTTTTATTCTATTTTTTTTCTTGCTTAGGTTTGAATGTTTGAAAGAAAGCAACTAAATTGTAGAAACTGCATACATACATTGCAAAATAAAAGAAGTTTAAAGTTTAATGTTGATCTGAGCATTTCTCTTTTAGTCACTTACATACTTATTAAGACTAAAACCAGAAGATTAATCAATAAATATAGTTATTCCATATATAAAGAAAGCAGTATCTAATGGGCAAAAGTTGTAATTTGTATTTTTAGTTTAAAAGAACGTCTGAAATTGTTCTAAAGGAGTTAAGATTGTTTAAGCTGTTGAGAGAAGCTCAGCTGCATTAGAAGTTTTAGCAATAAAACCTGTATTATCTGTAGAAGCAGCTTGTTAAGATTATTCCTGGCAGCAGGACTGACATGCCGACAGTAGCAGAAACTAACAGATCTTATCAGTGTTGCAGCGAGACACGGCAGATTAAACACCTTGTCACATACAGTCACCTGATTGGACCAAAGCAGTAAATGAAGCTCAGTGTGAGTTACCTTGTTCATTCCAAAGCGACAGTAATTTATTATTCAATGCACCCTTTGCCCTGCCTCTTACTGTAACTGTTCGAGTTGCCTGAGGGGAACAGGAACAAACAGAACTCCTCACCCTGACCTGAAGCTCACCACACCCCCGAACTTCCTCCCTCTTCCAGACTCTTCCTGGTTCATCTTCCCTTTAAGTTACGCCGACTCTGCAGCCGACCTCCCCACCGCTGCAGAGAAAACTGCATTGAAGCTGCGGCAATGATGAGGCAGCAAAAAGAGAAGACGTTGGTATGCATAAACTGACTTCCAAAACCAGAGGTTGTCTGGGTGACGCGCTCTTCCTCAGCGAGGAGCCAGGAAACCAGAGCCGCCTCCTGTGGACGGTGTCAGGTTGGTACAGAGAGGAGTGCTGTTACCAAACTATTCACTTTGTCCAAAGTTGGGTTTTGGGATGATAAAATCTAATCAGTTTACCTGCATCACATCCAAGTTAAAGCAACATTTCACCAATATATAATACAGGATCCCCAGAGGTAGAAACCCAGTGTTCTGGATCACTGACTACATCTCCTCTTCACCAACTATTTAACAAGTACATGAAACTAACAGGACCCATGGTTTCTATTGTAAATACTACATAAAGCACTCTCAACCTTCAATCAATCAATCAAACTCCACGGTTTATTTAAACCAGTGGCGCCTCTTCACATCCTTCCAGGCACACTCAAATCGTTATATTTTTAAAACCAAAATGTTTCAGGCAAGACTTGGATTGTTTTTTTGCAGAGCCATTCAGCAGTGATTAACACACAAAACAGCATCACAGCATGGAAGACTGACAGTCAGTAAATTGGTAAAAACAAACAAATTAGAGGCCAACCGATATGAGTTGTACTTATCAGATATAAAACATTGATTCTTTAAAACTTTTTTTGGGTTAATATGCATTTTCTTTCTAAACATAATAAACTGCTCAACTTAAATAACCATGCGTTTAACAACTCTTGGAAAAACTTGTACACTTAAAAAAACTTTATTGCAGCCTACATTGAGGTAGTTGACGCAGCTGAAGCTTCATTTTCTGACTTTGTAACAGATTAAGGCCCAGTTTACACAGTGCTGTTTTTAGGTGAAATCTGAACTTTCGGTCGATCGTCATGACGACAGGGATCGAGTTCTCTGACACAGAAATGTTGAAATCCAGGTCTCAGAAAGGAAGTTTGTCAGAACTCCCGGCATCGTATCACAGGAAAAACACAACTTAACTGAAAGTGGAGGTGTTTGCACATGTGCAGTACGGTAACAGTCGGTCCATAGCTATTCTGCACACGGGCGAGTAAAAATGGCCGACAGCAGAGTGTCTGTGCTGCTCGTTTGTGTTGTCACCATTTTGGATGGAACTGTTCTCGTGCTCCAGGCTGAAGTGTGTGCGTGCAGGCATGTGTTGAAATACAAAAACCACAAACTACAGCCTGTTCAGCATCTTTTACAGCCTCTTCTAAACAGCAATCGCGATCACTGTGTTACCGTGTGAACGCGTAACGTTTTTACAATCCAGGAGATCGTTCAGGTGTAAACAGTCAGCACAGGCAGATCTGCAAAAAGTGGCCATTACTGGACGATTGATCGATCGATCTCTGTTAAAAATATCTGAAATGTATTTCAAATTACTCAGATTTTTATTTTTAAAGCCTTAAACCTCCCAAAACAAGATACTTAGGCCTGAATTAAGCTGATAGTTTTATGACCTACGATGCTTTTAAGTAACTGCTTGTTTTAAACTCAGCAAGTGGGTTTCAAATTTTTAAAAGTGGAAAAAACAAAAACAAAGTGGTAAAAAAAAAAATCCACTCCCCTGCATCAACTTGTATTTGAACTTATTTGACCTGGATAAACTACGGATCAATATTCTAGAGGCCTTTTATTGTGAAACTACTTAACCACAGCTCTGAATCAGCTCCACCTACACTCAAAAGCTTCACTGCTAAATAAGGCAAACGAGCCCAAAGATGCATGTGTCATCTCTGAACAGGAAACGGAGCTGGCAGCACGAAGCGCTCCGATACGGAGTCGTTTCAACACAGGAATGTGAGCAGTGAATATCAGAAAGAGGAAAACTGCAGGAGAGGACGCTGCAGGCTTTAAAGTTAACGTCAACCTGAGTCAGAAAGTGCCCCACCCAACACCAGAACAGATGCTTTCCTCTGTAAGAAGGAAACGACCATCTGAAAAGTTTCCAAATCAGATTTATTCAACAAAAGGTCATTTCTTTACGACTTTAACCAAAAAGAGAGCTCCATGAAAGCAGAAAAACCTCCAAGATTGTCGACTAGTTAAACAAGAAAGCTTGAAGTTCACACCTTTTCATGGTATCTGACATCAGATTTCAAAATGTTGACCTGAAGATTTGTTGGTAAAATAGTTAAATGTTCAACAGAGCAGAGTTAAAAAGTTATCTCTGCCACACAGAGCCGTCAAACCATCCAGAGATAAAATCCACATGAATGGAACAAATATAATGGCACATTTAAAATAATAACCACTTCACCTGTGCATAGCTTCTTGAATTCCTCGTAGTCGGTCCCTTGTCCTGCAGGCACGATCATGGGGCCCTCATACTTAAAGGCAGCCCTGCAGGAAACACAAACCTTTTAAAACTCCACAGCTCATCATGCACTCAAGTCACCAAAGTTTGCATTGTGTGCAGAGAGCAGCCATGATGCCTTCTGAAGCAATGCAGAAAATGCCTGAGACCCCCCCAATCCAACCACCCCCCACCTGCTGTGCTCCTCCACAATGAATCCAAGACAAAGTGATTCATCTCCTCCTATCCCTATCCGCAGCTGTGTCACCAGTAATCAGATCAGTCACATTCAGGAGAAACAAATCCGAGTAACTGAGCAGATATGACTGAAATCAGGGCTGAACGCCATGAAGTGAGGAACAATTCATTGTCCTGGGAGGGAGCAGGTGCCGCCGGATTTAACTGCGCAGCATTTTCAACTTACTGTGCCTAAATGAAGAAGTGCACATAAAACACACCTTATCCGATTTCAGTAGTTTTCAGTAACCTGATATTTAATCGGCGTCAGCCACATCGACCAAGTCGTTCGTGTTTTTTTGAAAAACGCCTCTTCTTTACTGAAAATATAGCGCAGAGGGCGGTAACATGAATTCAGGTTGAAACTCGGTTTTATTAAATTATTAACTGCTTTGTGTACCATTTCCCCGCCGAATCATAGAACAGCCAGTAAGGATTCAGTATCTATCCCACTTTACATTTAGGACACATTTACCATCGCGAATAATTAAAGAACCTTAAAATTGTCGCATTTCTTAACGGAGCACACACTTACCAGCTGGTATCCGTGTTATCGTCCCTAACCTCGTTGTAAGCATCTCTGCAAGCCTCTTTATCGATCTGGGTTGCCATTTTTCGGGCGGACGAGAGTCGAAGTGAGCGGTAAAGCGGTCCAAAAACAGGTAATATTACACAGAATTAAAAAAAAAAAAAAAAAAACAACCAAGCAAACGCTGCAGCTAAGGGTTGGTGATACACATCAAACAACTCTAAATCGATGGTAGCGTTCACGGGCTCCAATCAAAATCACGACCGCAGCTATGAAGCGACCGAGCCGGCGGGACTTAACGGGAGAAGGTTCGAGTGAAAACCCGGCTCATTTCCTGGATCTTTAGGCTTTATGGGCGTTGGTGATGTTAGTCAATCAGGTTGCCAGCAGACAGACAGAGAAGTTCCCCCCAAACGCTGCGTTCACCTCCTCCTGGTCGCTGTTAATCTCTGCGGGCCGCTGTCATGGTAACCGAAGTGTGTGCATACCGTTTCCGGCATTGACTTTCAAAATAAAACGGGTTGTTTTTTTAATAAAGGCCTAGAGTTGAACATAACCTGTGTTTAAATAAATCTGGTACAATCTTCTTAACTTCATATTTAATAAGATTAGATAAAAACTAGTTTGACCTTCCATTAGCTTCCATTTTTTTTAAACCACACGAATAAAACAAAAAATAAATCCTAGGTTGTTCTAACATGAAACAACACAACTTTTCTTTTTTTCAGAATCAGAATTAAAATCAGCTTTAATTGGCCAAGTTGTGCATAAAGTAAGGAATTTGACTCCAGTTGCACTTTGCTTTCAGTTATTAATCAATAAACTGTAAATATAAACACAAACTTGTCATGAATAAATAATCAAATGATTATTATCTAAATGCTAAGCTACATCCAAGTTGACTTCATGCAGTTTTATTTTCTTAAACTGCTTGTAAAGCTAATTTTTATGTATTTATATTCAATTTAAAATGTGTTTACATACAAAACGCCTGTTTAGTTTGTGCATACACATGCCCAGTGCCTGCCCCACTCCCTCATTTACTCATTTTATAAATTTTATCCAGCTTTATCAAACCTATAAGGTTTCCCATTAGGAAAAGGAAACGCATGTTGGTCTTTAATCACCAACAAAACCTGAGCTATAATGTATGCATCTAAGTGGAAATGAATATTTAAATATGTGATATCTTGTAAGGAAGTGTTTTTAAACTGCAAAAAATACTTGGTTTAATAAATATCCCAGTAAAGGCTTTATTCTGAAGGAAAAACAATCAGTTTCCGGTTGTTTTTTAATTACTTTGCGCAACTTTACAAAACAAGCGCAATTAACAGAAATTGAGTTGGTTTATTCTTACTTCCTTTACATTTGCAATATTTCTTATTATTACCATTCAAAGACATGTTTTGTACAAAGGTTGCTGCTCTGTAATTATTATCAACAGCTAGAAACTTGACATGAATTCATCTAAAAAGTGAGTGGAATCTGTCAACCAGGGGCGGGGTTTCATGAGTTTGTGAGCCATTAAAAAAATGCAAGAAGGTAAGCAATGATGTGGACTGTGGAGAGGTCAAAGGTTATATGTTTTTTTGGTTCTTTTTTGAGTTATTAACTCGTCACACAATGATGATTACCCAGACTTCCTTCAAAACCTTTACCCTGAGTTGTCTGATACAGCATCATCCTGCCACCTGCTGGTTCATCCACCAACACAAACTGATGTCCAGAATTGCTGCAAAAACTGGCCAGTTATATAAAAAATAAATATTAGAATCAACAATCGTGGGTGTTTTGATTTGACAATGCAGCTCCAGTTTACTCAATCGGATGCTGCACTCATAAATAACATTAAATATTTAAACAGCCTAATTAAAGTTAAATTACGAGTGAAGCAACAGTGGCTTCAGGCCTGTTTGTAAAGGGTAAAGCAATGCCTGCAACCATTCTAAAGTTAATCACCCTTTTTATATTTATTTTTAACCAGAGTCTAAATAGTCAGTTAGAACCTTTTTAACCCGCATAAAAACATTAAAATGTTCCAGAAAACGATGGCAGCCTCTAAAAAATAAATTCTCATCAAGTCCTAAAACTAAATAGCTGTAACTGATTCACTTATTAAACTGTGGTGCCTGGCAGTGTGAACAGAAAGGAGTTTAATAACTGATTTAAACTCCGTTTGGATCGTGTTTCAGAACAAATCTGGGGCATTTAAAAGAGTTCACAAATTCTTCAGGTTCTTATTATGCGCATTTTATTTGATAAACATTTAATAACTAAAAACTTTGTTAAGCTTCTCTTTATTACCTGTTGTGACATATTTTTAAACGCGTTGGCAACATTTTCTGTCTTGAACGTACACTCAGTGAACTCAAGTCGATGACAGCTTCCGGTAAGAAATTTGGACTTCAAAATAAAACAAGAAAAACGACAGAAAAAGGTTTGAGATTTTTGGCGCGTTTAAACTTTATTAACGTATGTTTTATATATGTATTTATATGTAATGACAGTTGCAGATACAATCTGTGAAAGAAATCAAATAACCTTACTTTGTTTTGATGCATTTAACGCTGCACTCAAATGAATAGAGTGTATTTCTTTGGTTACATTAAGCTGAAACTTACAGAGATATATCCCCGAAACTAAAACATTTACTTATAATTCTAAATTTACTGTTAAATTCACGTTTTCTCTCGGTTAACATAGCAAAATCCCGGCCTCTTCTTACTTATTCAACGTTAAACGTCGCACGCAAAAATCCTTTATTCTGAAAGTCTAAACAGGAAAGATTGTGCAAGTAGCTGCTAGCTAATGTTATGCTACATGGTTCATCTGTTTCCGTAGTCCAATAAACTGAAAATAAACCATAATTTTACTTAATAATAAAATAATTAGTTGAAGAGAAGTTCACGCGAACCTGTGCGGTGTGTGTTGTCGTTGGAAATCTGAGCATTTAAAAAAAAATAAAATGTTTATCTGCATTTTGTAACACTAAACTGCGGTAACAGGATGTCAAGCGAATTAAACCGACTTCCATCCGAGCGGCCACATGTAAGCAATGTTTTTAAAACAAACAAAAACAAACAAGAAATTAGATACTTTCTTGGCAGTTTGATTAAAATCTCTGTTTTGTAGCTTACAGGGTGAAAGCAGTGTTGTTGTTTTTTTGTTTTGTTTAGTTTTTGTGACAATATACGATGTTATATCAGCACACGTTCTATTAAAATGGAACAAGTTATTGGTTTTATGGTTATTTATCCTTGATTCATAATAATAGAAATTTTGGAGGATGGTGAGAAAGTCCTCAAACAACTTCCTGGTACACAACCAGTAAAAATAAAATGTTAGTGTTTTTTTTTCTGACAAATTGGGTCAAAAGACACCAACTGTTCTGTAATCATTTGGTCCTTTAAACGAGGTCGAAGGTCACGTCTTCAGCTCTAAAAGTTTTTGCCTTTCAGGTAAAAGTTGGAGTTATGAGTTTGTTTGTGTTTTTAGATCATCTCTGTCTGAGGGGACAAAATGGACAAGTCCAGCCGAGTGTGTCGACCCCAGAGGGTCAGTGAATCCTCCAAGGTTGGTGTGTGTTTGTCTTATTTAAGCTCAAATTAAACTTTACTTTAATGCGAGGCAAAATAAAGCATCAAAACTCTGTGTTTTAGAGGCAACAAACAGGAAAAATCACAAGATAACATAAACAAATGCTTGATTACAATATAGTCACAAATTAATTGACTAAAGAATTACAGGTTTATTTATTTTCTTGCTATAAGTCTTCAGTAGAACTCGCAGAGTTTCAGAGCTTTGTCAAAAAAAGGTATAACTGCTTTATTTTGGTATAATTAATTTCCCAATAAGGAAGTAACCGTGTGCATTCTCCTCCACACTTGTTTCCTTTAACTCCCCTTTTGTAGTTCCAAAGAGCTCTTTTTGCCGTGATAAATAAGGTTTTGCGTGACACGCTGTTATCCCAAATCTTTACAGCGGTGGTAGACACGGCAGCGTTCAGTTTAAGATCTTTAAGAGGCCTGTCGATGTGTTTGGGATCCTGTGTTGGCAGATTTTCCACTCGGAGCACCAGGCTGTGGAGGTGCTGCAGGGCTTCAATGAGCAGCGGCAGCAGAACCGGTTCTGTGATGTGGTGCTGGTCGCTGACGACCAGCGAATCCCCGCTCACCGAGCCCTGCTGGCCATTTCCAGCCCCTACTTCCACGCTATGTTCACCTTGGGCATGAGGGAGCAGCATCAGCAGGAGGTGTGCAAGAAATAGGCCTGAGATTGTTGTTATTTTATTTTACATAGGGAAGATTTTAGGCAATTGTACCATTTTTTAAAGTTGGGAATATTAGAAACGGGAAAAGAATTCATTTGAAATTCTCAAAACTAAAGTTTTGTAAGTGTTTTTTGGTTTATTTGCAGCACAGAAATAATACTTAAACTGGCTGAATGTGAACTGAGTGGTGAATAACTTGCTGCAGATTCATTGTTTGAAAATGTTCGAAGCGTTCGTCAAGAAAACAAAAAAACATCAAACTGTAAAAAAGTTGGAGACGGAGTTCTTGGCTTCTTATCCCATCGTGTAACTGACGGACTCGTGCTTTTCTGCAGGTGGAGCTGGTCGGGATGTCTTACGCCGGGCTGAAGGCTGTGGTGGACTTCCTGTACAGTGGAGAGCTGCCGTTAGATGGAGGAACCATCAACTGTGTGCTGGAAGCAGCACACCTTCTGCAGGTAGGACACTGACTACCTGTTAAACAGGTTGTGGGTTGATATTTGATATTTGACTTATTCTGTATTAAAATATAGCGACTGAGTGCCTTTTATTTCTTTCTATTATGTAACGTCACCCGATAGCGAAAGACCTTTTGATGACTTGAAGTAAAATTTTGTGCAAAATTCTCTGTAATATAAGTTGTAAAATTAATAAAAACTAAAACTATATTCCTGTTGTTTCCAAAATTATTTAGTAATGATGACAGAAGTAAAAGTTAACAGCCGCAGTTTTAATGATGAAGGTTTGGACATCATTTAAAAGCTGCATTAAAAAGACTTTTATATAAACATGAAGTCAAGTCAAGACAAGACTGTCATAATAAATTCAGCAACTATTTAGGTAAAATAAAGATGAGGTTCATGTTTTTATGCAGAAGATATTTTACAAATTGTTTTAGTGTTAGGTATGAAATAGATTTACTTTCTAATAAACTTTATAACAATAAAATGCTAAAAATATGAAAAAGCCTGGATAAAAACATATATTTTTGTTATAAAACAATCTGCTGAAAGTGAAACAAAAGCTGTAATTATTGGTTTGATGCTTCAGCTGGTTTATTGACAGCGTATGAAACTATTTTACTAATTATCTTATTTCACTTTCCTCAAAATGCTGCGATCCAGCAAGTCAGAGTTGAAAGTTTGTTGATGTTTTTTTTTTAAATATTTAAATTTATTGATGATTCAGTAACACCATTTGTTAGGTAACTGTGACAGCAGTCAAGTATGTTAAGATTTAGTTGAAATTTTAGTTTAAACTTAGCTTCATCATAACCCCTGACTGCATGCTACTCGTTTAGGTCATATGTAAACACTGTTTGTAGCAGTGTCATTCTGTTGTGACACTGTGTGCACCGTGCACGTCTTGGCTTGTCTTCTTGTGGAATACGGTGTGTCCTTAACAATGAACAAACTGTACAACTTTAAGACAATTAAAACTTTAAGAGATGGGGAAAAATGCAGCAAAAACCTGAGACAGGAACTGAGAGATGCATCATCCTTCAGCTGATTATTTACTGCATAACAGCTTTACAGTTAATAGCCCTCTGGAAATCACCTTGTTGGTGCTAAAATGCTTCATTTATGTCTGTCAAACTGTGTTTTCTGTAATAATGTAGATAGATTCAGCAAAAGAAATCATAACAACTTGGGTCTTTGTGACAAAGCTTCTAGCAGCAAAGTGCCTGAGATCAAATTCAAGACTCGTTCTTTGCTAAATCGTCTGTTAAATGTTGACAAAACTCTGATTCATCCCACGTGTTTAAGAGCCTTTCATGCCTGAATGATTCAGTTTAGTTAAAGGGCTTAAAAAACATTACCTTTGAAAATGGTCTGGTACAAATACTAGACTGAGAATAAGTAGAAAAAGCTGCCAAAGCTCAAAGAAAAAGTTTGAAAGAATTCAGAAATCCTGGAATAAAATTGCTTAAGGTCACTTTAGAATGTTACAATAAAGTCTCACTCCTTGGAAGCAAAATATAAGGAAGTTATAGGTGACTCAAAACTTATGCACAATTTCAGCTGTGGCGTGTGGTGGATTTCTGCTGCCAGTACCTGGAGCGGGAGGTGAATGAGGAGAACTACCTGTACCTTCAGGAACTGGCTCAGCTCTACAGTCTGGAGCGACTCGATAAATTCATCGACCACTTCATCCTCGCACGCTTCTCCACGCTCTCCTTTACTCCTGACTTTCTTCAAAACATTCCTTTGCACAAACTCACTTCCTACCTCTCTTGTGGCCGGGTAAGACCTCCACGTCATTTTTATGTTAGTCGTAATATAATGTTGGTTGTATTTAAACAGGAAGCTGTTGCTGGTGATCCTCAGGTTCAGCATGACAGTGAGCAGGCTCTTCTGCAGGCCACCCTGCAGTGGCTCGGTCAGAACCCTGAGCGGACCTCTTACGCCAAACAGCTGCTCTCCCACATTCGATTCCCTCTGATGCCGGTGGGGGACCTTGTGAGCCGAGTGCTCCCGGCGGTGCGAGCTCTGCTGCCCAAAGAATCCGGCTGCGAGGCCCTGGTAGAGGAGGCACTGGGGTACCACACCAAGCTGAGCGCTCAACCGCTCCTCCAAACTGGCCGGACCATGCTGAGGGGGGGAGTGGAGCAGCTGCTGCTCATCGGAGGAGAGGTACAGATTGATGCTCTTATATTAAAGTCTACTTATTATAGTTACAGGAGCTTTGGAGAACTTTACTTTGAGACTTGCAGTCATAATATTTTGAAGTCTAACGCATTCAGATTAAATAATGTGTTTTCTGAGGAGCTTTTTTTTTGCAGACTTTACAGAAAATCTGAAATTTTGAATTGAAGCTTTGTGTGTCCCCTTCTCTTTGTGTGTCCAGGTGTTCGAGCGGGGACAGGATCTGAGTGCCACCGTTTGCTGGCTGGATAGTGAGACAGGAAGCTGGGAGTTGGAGACCGAGCTGCCAGCACAGCGGAGCCACCACTGCTTGGCAGTGCTGGGGGGCTTCATTTTTGCTGCTGGTGGCAGCTCGTCGAGGGACTATGGAGGAGATGCTGCTTGTAACCTGCTGTACAGATATGACCCCCGCCACAATCAGTGGACCAAGGTAAAGGAAGATTCCTCTTACTCAGCTGTCATTATGTGCTGTTTAAGTGTTTATCTTCCTTATTTGTGACGGTGTGATGTTTTGCAGGGAGCTTCAATGAACCAGCAGAGGGTGGACTTTTACCTGGGGGCTGTGGGAGAGTGCCTCATCGCAGTAGGGGGGAGGAACGGCACCGGAGCGTTGTGCTCTGTGGAGGTTTATTATCCTGCAGAGGACTGCTGGTCCTACCTAGCACAACTACCCAGGTAAGGAAACATTACAGCTGCGTCTGCTGCTCATTTCTTTATTTCCAGTCCTTATACCTGATCATTTTTAGAAGAATATATATATATATTAAAGTTGTAAAACTACTTATATATATATATATATATATTCACACACACATAAAGACCCATGTTATAAACATCCTCTCACCAGTGGTCCAAAAAGAAGACAGAAAGCTGTTAAAGTTTCCAGTCATGCATCCTGATCAGTGGCAAGCATCAAACAAACAAACAAACAAACAAACAAACCTGCCATCTTAGAATTAGATAAAACCATCTCAACATCACCGCAGTTATCTATAAGCAAGTTTGTTAATTCTGTCTTTTACAGGTTCACTTACGGCCACGCCGGCACGGTCCACCAAGGCGTCGTCTACATCTCAGGGGGTCACGACTATCAGATCGGTCCGTACCGCCGGGATGTCCTGAGCTATGACCCGTCACGGGATGGTGAGGTTTGGGTGGAGCGCCAGCCCATGTCTCTCGCTCGAGGCTGGCACTGCATGGCCTCCCTCAACAACCTCATCTATGCAATCGGAGGCAGCGACGATCACGCGGACACCACCGAGCGCTTCGACATCCTGCAGGTGGAGTCCTACAACCCACAAGGTGGCCAGTGGACTCAGGTGGCTCCGCTGCTGCTGCCCAACAGCGAGGCGGGGCTGGCGGTCTGGGCAGGAAAGATTTATGTGCTCGGCGGCTACAGCTGGGAGAGCATGGCATTCTCCAGAGTCACCCAAGTGTACGACCCTGATAAGGGGTCATGGTCCAGAGGGCCGGACCTGCCCAAACGTATTGCGGGGGCGTCAGCATGCGTGTGCACCGTTAAGCCCTCACCTCAGTCAGCTTTGCCAGAGAAAAGGAAAATGGGGCTTGTGGTGAATGGAAGATTACAGCCCACGTAGCAGTAAGGATGAAGGCCTTTGACTTTGAAAAAGCTCCTGATGCCCTCATTAGGGTGTCTTTATGTCTTCTACATGAATTTAATTCTCTGCAGCATCACAGCACAGAAGAAAAACAGCAAATAGCAATAAGAAAATTAGCCGTCCTTTAAAAATCACTTGATACATGTTGGGTGACTAAAACAAAGTAATGTGATGGATATTTAATATTCTGCATGTACAGTAAGGTTATTTTTTACTTTACCAAAAATATATTTTAGTATTTTGGTGCTTGTACATTTTTTTAGGTGAATTTAAAGGAAGTGAGCACTCAGAGCTTTTTTATGGCAGGTCAGAGTCATTTTATTGTACAACAGCTCAGTAAACAGCAGGACTGACCCAAACTTCAGCTGTTACCATGATAATCCATTTTTCAGATTGGCACTTTATCATACAGATTGAACATTGACAAAAATCTCAAAACAACCAATAAAACAAAAAAAAAAATCAACCAAGACAACATCAACAACGCTAACATCAAATTTAACACCACTGGATTTGGGACAGAAATATAAGATCACATGACAAACTTACAAACATTCAAGCAACATGTCTGAATGTTGCTATGCTGGATATTAAAGTGCAAAAAGGGAGAGTGTGTGTATATATACATACATATATATGTATATATATATATGTATATATATATTAAAAAAACAATGACAGTACAGCCATTTTGCAAAATACAAACTAAATGCTAGCAGGTTCAACTGTCAGAGCACCAATTATCAAGATACATCCCAGCCTCGAGTTTGTCCTTCTGTGTCAAATATTAAATCAAATAAAATATTCTCTAAAAGGTCTGAAACTTATGTTTTCTTTAAGTGTAGCATTGAAATCTAACTGAATGGGGCTATGTGTTTTGAAGTGAAGTAGATCTTGTTTTGAGCTGCAAAAACAGACTCAAAACAACCTTAAAAAGACAAAAATTGTACAAATACACAAAATTGCTGAACTATGACCAGTAGCGCTCTGAAGGGCAACAGAGAAACACGTCTGTGCCCGGGGATGTCTGCTAGTTTATGATGCTTACTGGATGAAAACTTGACTTTTTCTGTCAAAGATGTTGGTTTTTATGAAACAAACATTTGATTTATTCATTTATTTGATGTTTTTAAGGTCGTCTATGAGAACAGATTTGAAATAATCAGAGTAAACTGCTTTGTTAAACAGCAAAAAAAAGTGTTTATTTGCTGTTTAATATACTAAAAGCATTTGTTAGGTTTGTTTTTTAATATAAACACATGAAATCATCATTTAATTAAAGACAAAAGAGCTCACTGGTGTCTAAGCGTTAGATAGTTTTTGTGTTCACATTTAATCGGTTTCAGTAAACAGTGTGACGTTTTAACGTTAGTCCATCCAGTTCTTTTTCCTTCTGATTCACTCAAAAGGGTAGTAGGGGTGAGACTTGATCCTGGAAAACAAAACAACACTTGTGATTTATAAAAACATCAGCTCTGTATGAGAGAGCGTCACTATAAAACCAGCTTTGTGACGTACTCCTCAATAATGCAGGACTTCCAGCCTCGGTCCAGAGCTCTCAGAGCGTTCATGTCTTCATCAGAGAGGCTGAAGTCAAAGATCTGGATCCAAAACATTCAAACTTGTCAGCAGTAGGGCTTCAGAGGTCAGTTTTCTCTCCCTGCTAACACTCCTTTATAAATGTTAACATAAGGAAGTGTCTTGGGGAGAAACATATTTTTGATATTGAGTGTTTTGTGCAGCTGTACACATGAAGACTTTTCACCTTTGTGTTTTCGAGGATGTGATGAGGCTTCTCACTTTTAGGAATGACTGCAATTCCCTGCTGCACGTGATACCTGAGCAGCACCTGGGGATGGGAAAGCCCAGTTACAAGCAGGGAATCAGCACAGAAACAGTACAGCACACCAGCTAACTGACCTGCGCGGGGCTGCGTTTGTGCTTTCTGGCTATGTCAGCAACAGTAGGGTCCTCCAGCAGCTTGTGGGGATCTGTGTCACTTCTTAACCTACAGCAGACAAAACAGTCCAGGAGTTTGGATTATGAGAACCTGAGATCACAACGAACAGCCAGGGAGGGATTTCTGACCCAACCGCAGTGATGCAAAGTAAAACAAGAATCAAAAAGCACCAACCAACCATAAAAATCACAAAGTAAACCTAAAATAGATGCAAAATCAACACAAAGTCATGCAAAATTGTTAAAAAACCTACATAAAATACAAATGTAAAATGATAAACAGGCAAACAGTGATCTTAGATTAAAACAACCCACAAAGGGACAATTCAAAACATTTGTAAAGGTTTAGAAAAGGAACACAAGATGCAAAACATTACAATTAAGACAAAAAGTGCTGTTAGAGTTGTTTAATTTGAGCCTGAGCAATGATGCTTACAGTTCAGGGGGTCTTCCTGGTGAACCGAAGGGGCTGTAGGCCGTCAGCGCGATGTTTTTGGATTTACAGAAGTCGATCATATCTGTTTGGACCATGTAGGGATGAAGCTCCACCTGAAAGAGACACAACCCAGGATCTAAAAGGTGTTTTATTCTAGTCCGATTCTTCCTCAAACGTAAAAAAAGGCTTTTTATCAGTTTAAGAAACTAAAGTTAACTGTTAGTCTAAACAAGCACAACTGTAGTTGGTTCAGTTTTGCAGAGCTGCTTTCTCATTCTCAGGAAGTAGTCATGCTTTTTTCCTGCAAAGATTAAACTCTTGTACAATCTGTACACCCATGACTAAAACCACGAAGAGGCACTTTACTGCTGTTGGATCAAATTAGAAATAATGAAAACATTTGTTTGGAAATGAGAAAAATTGAGGATCCAAACATCAATGAAGCAAGCAAACACTTCTAGGTTTTTATGAAAATCAATATCTGGGAGGCCGTTGTGGTCACACATGGTAACACACATATTACAACTATGATGTGCTCAAGACAAACTGGGAGTAAACCTGCCACTAATCTTTATTTACTGAGCTTCAGAAACATTTAGGCTCAGAGGTAACGGAGTCAGAACCCACCTCCATCGGATCCATCCGGCCCTCTTCATTTAGCAACAGGTTTAAATGAGTCAGCATATTTTACATTTGTCTCTTTCTTTACACAACAATCAGTAAAAGAAATACGTTCCTGAAGGGTGTGTGACCTGATTAACAGCCGGGGGAACTCTGCACAGAGCCATCAGCCTCTCCAGCTGCAGGATGCTGAAGTTAGAAACACCGATGCTCTTCACCTTCCCTGAGGACTGCAGGGCCTCCATGCCCTGTAAACAACAACAACAACAACAACAGTAAACATCGATTTACAATTTAAAAAGAAAAAAATCTTGTTTGGTTTATTTGAATCTTTCCCTAATCGATGGGCTTTAGTTTGTCTTTTAGTTCCCAAAAAAGTCAAATCAACCTTTGGTTTAAGTCAAATACATTTTGTTTGTTTTAGACGTGTTAATTTATTCTTTGTTCATTATTTTGTATTCACACACTGTTTGTTTTTTGTTTTGTTTTTAATGTTTCATGTTTTATTTTGAAAAGAAAAATCCACAGATGGAGAAAAATAAAAACAAACGGCGCTAAACAAAACTCTGCACTGAATCAATATAACTAACAGTGTCAATAACCCTAAAATCATATAAACTTACCATTTCTTAAGTCAAAAATGTTTATTAACTTCAGAGACTTAAGTCCTTTTTATGTCTTCAGTTGGGTGGTTAATTTACAAATGTTTTATTTTTACAAATGTAAAAAAGATCATTTTGATGTTTTCTTACCCTCCAGACATCAACGTAGTCCACATCCGAGGTCAGAATCCTTCCATCTTGTTTTGGAAAAAGCTCATCACCCTTTTTCTGCCCCCAAAAAAGTAAAATGTTAACGTTTAAAAACATCTTAAACACCTTTCCTCATTCTCAGTGTTGCTTTTCGGTTTGCATTACTCTTATATTTAAAGAATAAAACGTTCAGTTAATAAGGATGGCACAGCAGCGTAATGGTTAGAGCTGTCGCCTCCCAGCAAGGTTGCAGGTTCGCATCCCAACCTGGGGCCTTTCTGGGTGGAGTTTACATGTTCTCCCTGTGCACACGTGGGTTTACTCCGGGTACTCCGGTTTCCTCCCACAGACCAAAAACATGCATGTAAGGTTCATTGGTAACTCTTAAAATTATCCCTAGGTGTGAGTGAGAGTGTGAATGATTGTTTGTCTTGTTTGTCTCTATGTGTCCCTCCGATGGACTGGACCTGTCCAGGGTGTCCCCCGCCTCTCGCACAGTGACTGCTGGAGATAGGCACCGGCTGCCCGCGAACCGGAATGGAGAAGCGGGTAAAGAAAATGGATGGATGGATTCAGTCAAAAAGTATTCAGCTTCAGATTGTCTTCACAGAAACAAACTTGTCTCTCAGATGTTGGGTCATGTGTTACGAGGAGAATTAAAGTGAAGTTTGTATGTTTTATTATCTTTTTTCCCAGCTTGCAGTAAGAACCAGGTGAATACAGAAGATTGGAAGAATTAAGGTGTTAATTTTGTCAGACTGTGTTGGTTACAAAACCTTTAGGCCCACAGGGAAATGCACAAGATAAAGATCCAGGTAGTCCAGCTGGAGGTCCTTCAGGGATTTGTTAAGGCACAAAGGGATGTCCTCTGGATCATGATGAGTGCACCACAGCTGTGAAGAAAAAGCAAAGAAACACATTAGGAAGGATGTGACGACATAAATCTGGACT
Organism: Kryptolebias brasiliensis; assembly: GCA_028566095.1. NCBI lineage: Eukaryota > Metazoa > Chordata > Actinopteri > Cyprinodontiformes > Rivulidae > Kryptolebias > Kryptolebias brasiliensis. The sequence continues at coordinate 19,904,017 of JAOXNZ010000012.1, read as the reverse complement.
TTCTTACAGCAATCCAAAATGTTTAAAAATATACTTTTCCCACTGCTTTCCCACCTTGCTGACAATAAACATGTCTTCACGCCGGATGATGCCCTGAGCCATCTTGGAGCGCAGAGCTTTTCCAATGTCCACCTCGTTCCTGTAGCTGAAGGCGGTGTCGATGTGACGGTAACCTGCTGCGATGGCAGCCTCTACCGCGCCCTGGACTGGCGTACGCTGGATATGAGACTGAGACAACAGAGAGGGTCAGAGGACTTACAATGCCAGAGGTTCACTGAACATATTCAGCTTCTGTGTGATGAAATATGAAAAAATGTACATGATAAATATTAGGTTGAGTTTGATGAAGAAGCTGAAACTGAGCCTGTAAAGCTTAAAGAAGCAGAACATTGGGTAAAAACAGTAAAAGGTTCAATAAAAGCTGAAGCTGCAAAAGTGTTGCTAAAAGCAAAAAATGGCTACAGGCTAATTACATGTAGCAAAAAGCTAGGTATAAGCTAAAAGTATCAAAAGTCTGGCTCAAAGCTAAACTAGCAAAAGGCTAGCTAAAAGTAGCAAACGGTTAGCTAGAAGCTAAAAATAGCAGAATAGTAGCTAAAAATACAAGACGATAAAAACAGTAAATATGCTGAAGCAGATTTTAAAGAGAACAATGTTGTTGAAGGAACTGAATCTAAATGTATTTCCTATGAGAAAATGTTTGTAACATGTCTGTTGGACATATTGACTCAAGCGGTTGTGATGCCAAAGGTGAATCAAACAGCAGGTTGAAGAGTGGAGCTTCAGTGATGTTCACGTTAAATCATGGAAATCGTCGCTCGTTTTCCACCGCTGTGGCAAGTGCATCAGGGACAATTTGCATCATAATTTACATCTTGCTATTTCTTCTCATGTTGAATGTGGTGAAACAAAAAGCTCCAAGCTGAATAACTGGTCCTGCAGAAACATTCTCACCCAGCCAAATAGATTAAATATATACAGAATATATTTCACAGAGTTTCAATTATAGTTGTTTATATGTTAACCGGCAGGTTTGTGCTCCTCTGTGATAACAATACAGATAAGGTGGTCTTCAAAGTTTATGAAGGTCATAATTATTGCATAATTTATAAAAAATTATTTGTTTTAAAAGTACCCAAGCTCCTTATCACTTCCTCTGCTTCTCACCTGATTAGGGAACAAACATCTACCAATCAGAGCTCAGATTTTGTTGTCACATGCTGAAGTTTGTTTGAGTTGAATTATTTGGAGCTGCTGCACAGTAACATTAGTCTCACAAGAAAAAGATTAGATTCATTTCCATCTGTAGTCCCAAGGCGGGACGAGTGTAATGTATATAAATGTAAAAACAAGTCAAAACCAGCATTAGTGCAGTTAAAACAACACTACCCCCTCACACACATATATTTACTCATAATAAAACATGCAAAAAGCTTCATCTGCCACAAATCAGAACCTCATCGTATGAAAAGTATAAAAACAGAACTGTTACAGCTAAAATGATGAAGTTTCTGAATGAAAAGTACCTTCCATGTCCCGAGGCCCAGAAGTGGCATTCGTGCGCCATCGCTCAGCTGTACGTGCCTGACCACCGGCGTGTCCTCCATCAGGTACATTTTGGACACGACAGAAGAGAGAAAGAAGAAAGTGCAGCACAAACTGTCACAGGTTTCCTCTTCCTCTTTTTCCTCTTCGGCTCTTTCTGTTGTGTCAACGTCCTTCCTTTTTCTGTGCTGATTTCACTGCATCTCGTGTGTTTCTGATCACCTTTGACTCAGTTTTTCACACATGCTCACAATTCTTTCGTTTCCCCTTCCTTATCTCTCAAGAAGTTATTTATTGGTTCAAAGTACTTCGCTTCCATTAAGTATTTATGAGTAAATACCAAGTGAGTACGGGCACGTTTCAAAGGTCACTTTTTCCTATATTGGCAGCAGAGCACACACTCACACACACACACACCAAATGACTTTGCATGAAAACTGTGCTGTAATGTTGTCAGTTTAACATTAGATGGTAACGTTGTACTGTCAAACAACACTCAATTAATCCAATATTTGGTCAACAACACTATCTGAAGTAAAACTCTGGCTTTAGGTTGGGTCATAGTCTCATAACAGCAGCTGTGTTGGTAACAGATGATTTATTAACACCAGAAGCTACATTGTGCTGTTTGCTGATCCATCCAGAGCATTTCACTCCGATGATCAGGAGCTGCTGTTTAACAAACTCAGTGATGTTGGTTTAAAAGGTGGTTTAAAAGCTACCTTTCTGATACAATCCAGCATGTTATATGTCCATTTTTAAAAGGAGTCCCCCAAGGCTCAAGTTTAGGTCCTGTTTTATTCCTCGTTTTCATTAATGACACTCAAATGAATTTGTCTAAAGCAGAAGTGCATTTGTTTTGCAGATGACGTCATACTTTACTCAGTTGGCTCTACTTTGAGTCAGGCTGTGTGGCTTAAAGGTGCTTAATGCAAGTAAAACTAAATTCATGTTGCTTTCCAGAAGTCACTCCCAGAACCCAAATAACATTCACATTTCTACCCTCTGAAGAGACAACATCGAAAGAGTTTTATCCTACAAATATTTGGCTGATGATTGTCTTTCTTTTAAAGTGTTTATTGAGCATTAAGTTAAAAAGCTGAAGGTTAGATTTGATTTTTATTATAGACATAGGGCCTATTTTAATGTATCAATCAGGAAAAATCTTGTTCAAGCTACATTTTTAAATGTTCTTGACTCTGGTGAGATTATTTATATGCATGCTTTTCCTCTTTGTTGTTTAGATTCTGTATCATACTTCTTTACGTATCTTAACAAATTCACCGTACAGTACAAACTGTGTACTTTATTATCTGGTTTCTTGACCCTCTTTAAGCTTTGCGTTGATATATTTTTATGTATGAAGCTGAACTGGGTAAACTCCCCTTTATCTGTGTTTTTACCTTTACCAAGGAGGTTATGTTTTCAGTAGCATTTGTTTGTTTGTCTGTCTGTCTGTCTCTGTTCAAGATTACTCAGAAAGTTATGAATGGATTTTCATGAAAGTTTCAGGAAACGTCAGGAATGGTACAAGGACCAAGTGATTCAATTTTGGTGCTGATCCGATCAAATGTCAAGCTTACAGGTGACTCCTTTATTACCTCCGCCAAGAAGGTTGTTTTTGTTTGACCTGTTAGCAAGATTACATAAAAACTAAAAATGAACAGATTTGGATGAAACCCCAATTGAATAAATTGTCCAGATTATGACCTGGATCCAGCCTTGATGGAGGTTTGCGCTCTGAGTGCTTCTAGTTTTATAAACTTTCAAGGACCTGTTATAAGTTGAGGTCCTCCAGTTGTCTCCTAGGATTCTTTCTGAACTTGGTAGATCAGCGTTCTCTTATTTTGCACCTTGGTCATGGAATAATCTTCAGACTAAGTTAAAGTTTAATGCTTTTGTCTCTTTGGAAGAGTTTAAAGCTCTGGTACAGTCTTCTGTAACTGAAGAGTGCAACTCCTGTTCTTAAGCTGGACTTTGTTTTATGTTGATTATGACTTGTTTTATTTATAAATTCATTGTCATTTCTAGCTTGTAACTGTAATAGTGTGCTATCATGACCAGTTCTTCCTTGTAAAAGAGATGTTATTCTCAGGGGACTTCCTGGTTAAATAATGGGTATATAAATACATAAAATAAAAAATTAAATAGGCAAACATGCAATGTCTTAATAAAGCAAGTTTGACAACCAGTGTTACTTGACAATGTGCTTTTTTATTGGCCTCTACAGTTTGTAAAAAGCTGTTTAAATAGGATTGACCTGAAGGCTACAAGCTTCCAGTAATCATGCTGTGCTCTTTTTCTCCTCCACCATCTGCAACTGCAAAGCACTTTGTAAAAATCAAAAGGAAAGGATTGTATGTTGTTAATAAAAAAACAGTAACATACATGTCTGCTCCCTCAGCGTGTCTGGGAGGAGGGTGAAGTTGGGCAGGTGCTGGTTCTGTTCATCTCCCTCACTGATGGCCTCGATGAGCAGGTTCTGAATATTTTCTGTCAGGATAACTGAAGACAGGAAGCGGCGACAGAAGTGAGGAGTGTATAAACCAGTAGTTTCAGAAAGTTAAGATGATTCCACTTACCAATGCAGTTCGTGATGTTGTGAGAAGTGACTTCAGGAGGTTCTCTGAAATCCTTTAAACAGCTACTGACAGCAGCTGTCAGCTCATCCAGAGTCCTTTTAGCAACCTGGTTCTGCTCATCTAAAGACTCTGCCAGACGTATGTTGTTCTCCAACTCAGTCTGGAGCAAAAAGAAACAAAAAGTCACACATAATCCATAAAATATATCTGCTAAAGATCCACAAACAACCGAAACACGTCTGTTAAAACCTCATTTTCTTTTCTTGTGTTTTAGCTCAGACGCAGATGTCCCAGTTGTTTTTAAAAGCATTTTGATTTTGATTTCTTTAGAAAAAAGAATAAATAAATGGATAAAGGTCAGCTATTTAGTGAGACAAATTTTGAACTGCAACCATGTAAATGCTTCTCACCTCCAACCTTTAGGGGCTCACAACACAACTTGTTATGTTTGTCCTTTTCTGGATTACAGTAATAACAACTGAATTAAATCCATTTTGAGGTGTTTAAACGTGCCACTTTCCATAGTTTTGTTGCTGCATTAACTCATACCCTTCATTTAACCACAAAAATTAGCCCAAGCATTAAATCTGTTACTTAACTTTACTCTTTAAACAACTCAAAATATGCAAAAACAAAAATCAAAATGTTGTTTGCTCCCACTATTTACTGTTATTGTTATTACTTATTTGTGCAAAAATGTCCCTCAAAAGGTCAAAAAGTGTCAACCCAGCTGTCTCTTTAGCTCAGTGTTAGTCTAGAAATTTCTGAACGTTAAGATTTTTATCCAACCCGCCCAAAAAAGTGCAGCATGAGAGTCTTCACAGCTCAAATACCTCCAGATCTTTGAGCTGGATCGTACTCAGCTCATCATGTCCTTTAGCTTCTTGCTCCAACATCAAGATGTCACTCTGCAGAAAAAACGCGTGAAGAATTTACAAAAACAAAAAAACAAACTGTCACTAAAATGACTGCCAGCCCGTGAAGAGGACGCACGCATACCTTCATCTTGTGGATGCGGTTCTCCAACATGTTTCCTTGGTTTTTTAACTCAGTGATTTTGTTCATCAGACTGAAATTCTCCTCTTTATTCTGAGTGAACGTGAGGCAGATCTGACTCGGGTCGCTTCTTCCAGCAGCGTCCAACATTTCACTGTAGCTGTGCTTGTCTGCCTCCTGCTGCTCCTCACTCTCTGCGTAAGAAACCCACATTTGACCCCTTTCTTTTTTTAAATGTGAAGTCATAAATTAGCTGTATGGGAGTCATTCTGATTGGGTTTTATGACTGTTTTAAAGGAATTTATGCTTCAGTTATAAGGTGGACCTCCTCCAGACCAGCTGATACTTGTATTAAATGGTATTAGCTTTGTTTAAAGTGGACATTATGCGTATTTGTAGTACTTAGAATCATTTCAGGGTTCACTTTTAACACTTTTCATGCTTCAAGATTAAAAATTAATATGTTCTCTCCATACAGCCCATATTTTTGTTGCACAGCTTTCCTTTCTGTGAGGGTTGCCAACAAATCTGTCATGTTTTTTGGTTTGTTTTTAATTTAAAACCAATCCATTTATATAATGTTTGGTAACAAGTAGCATTATGCCAACACATTTTAGGAAAAATAAATTGCCCTGATTTGTATTTTCTTATGCATGTTTTTGTTTAATTATGCTTTCATAGGATTAATGAATCTTAACTAATTAATGTTTTTATGTTAGCACAGATAAACTTTCCTTAGATTTTAAATTGTGTCCACATAAATAGCTACAATCAGCCTAATTAAACTTGTAGATACACATTATAGATAACTGGGATTATTACAATTAAAACTATGGCTTGGACAGCAGACGTTTATGATTTTAAAACTATAACAAGTGAATATTTTACTTGTTTTCTTTGCGTTTTCGTCTGGCACTTGAGGAACAATTTCTTGAAGCTTCTTCTCGATGAAAGTCTGCAGTTTGACCTCATGTTCAATATCAATATGCAGCTGCGTCTTTTTCTTGCTGAACTGGGATCTCTCCTCATCAAGACTTTCCTTCAGCTGCGTCATTTGGGTCTCAGCTTTTACCCTTAAAGACGACAGAAACATCAGTCAAATGTCACGGATCAGCAGCAAAGTTCTCACCAACAAATGTGAGAGTTTACCTCTGATTCAAAGCGGAAGTGATAGCGGACTGCAGTTTAGCCATCGTGTTTCGCTGCACGGCCAGCTGTTTGTCAAGTTTCCGCTGAATATTTCGTCCCGTGTCTCTTACTTTTAGCAGGTGAGCAATCTGTTTGTGGGAATCCATGTTTCTGTGCATCATGTCACCAAACCTTTTGGTTTCCTGAAAAACGCAAGAAAATAACTTTTAGGTTGAAACTTTCAATGAGTCAAAGTTGCAGTCCTGACATGGGTTTTAGGGGGTTTGACCCTGAATCAGCTTAAAACTAAAAACCTAAACATAGAAGAATTTTAACTTGGATTTTCTCAGGTTCAGTCTAAAAGGGTTGGATAGGAGATTAACGCTGCACTTAAACTTTGAAAATAAAAAAAATGGTGTAACAGATCAACAAGCCCTAATGAACATAAACTATCAAACTGCTGTTTTTATTATCTCATACATTCATTAAAGCCATCTTGCCTTTGTCTAAGCTAGGTTTTGATGCCATAAATACTTGTTTTCTCAAGTAAAGTTGCTTTTTTAAAAATCTTTGATCAGAAACTATCAGAAAAGTCACAGTTACACAATCTGAGAATCACACGAAGCTGTTTCTAAAATGTTTTTTCCAGGAGAGATCTGTTTTTACAACACAAACAATAACATGTTAAACCGGTGAGGTTATTCAAGAAAATGTTGCTTCAAATCTTTTAGATTCAGAACGTGAACACATACACATACTACCAATTTATTATTGAGTTTTATTTAATTTTACAAACGAAAACTTCTGGATTATTTTGACAACTCATTTGCTAAGCTGTTGGGTCATCGGTTGGGCTGATTTGACCAAATATTGGGTCAAAAACATTTGAACTCTACTTTAAGGTGTAATAAGTAAAGCTAAGATGGTAAAAACAACTTGTAAGAAGAGGTTTAACCTTGTTGGATTTGTGAATTTACTTTAGTTTGCACTAAACGGTCAGTTTGGGTTCCTAAATTAACTTTAGTTGGTGCTAATAGCTGTTAGCGTCAGCTAGCTAGCACCAAATGTGTTTTTAACCCAATTTTTGGGGAGAAAACTTAACCTCGTACATTGAGTCAAACTGATAACCCAACCCTGTTGAGTTAAAACCACCCAGGTGTGGCTTGGTCCAAATTTGACCCAGTTCTGGGTTACAAACTGTTTTTTTTTTTAACCCATTAGTGTTCACACTAAAAGAAAAGCAGTGCATGTTTTGTTCAGAAGACCTTTTGGTCTGCAGCAATTCAAACAATCTGGTTCCTCAATCTAAACACCACCATCTTGGAACAAAATGATTTTCTTTCTCAGTTATGAATAATACCACACTATAGAAAATAATTGTCATTTGAAGTCCTTCATTTTTATTTACCCTTTCGAGATTGTTTGACCGGAGCCTCTCTTTGCGTCTGAAGTCTTTCTCTTGGTGCTGGACGAAGCCATCCGGGACCTTTAACTCATCCTGAATCCTTTTTTCTGCAGCAGTTATCTAAAGCCATGGAGGAATGGTTATTTATTACTCAGTATGAAGTATTTAATTGTTGTTTAAAGGGTTTCATTTGTGTACAGTGCACATTAATCAGTTTACACAAAGAAACAGTGACAGATAAAGCCACACAGCCCAACCTTTGTCAGCATTTCCTGAAACGTTGATGCTATTAAAATTTAAAGAATAAGCTACAAAAAAGCATGAAAACACAGATAAATACATACATGTTTTAACTTATTATATATTTAATCATTTAGCAGGTGCTTTTCTGAAGCAACCAGATGTTAAATTCAATGTTAAATTAGTCTGAAAAGCATCCAGCTGATCCAAAAACCAATAAAAATATCTGATGGGACCTTGAAAGATGTACGCACTAAAACAAAAGTAATAAAGAGGAGTTTTTCCTGCTCTTCATCGGTCTGTTTTACCTCCTTCTCCAGACGCATGAGTTCACCCTTCTGCTGGCAGATAAGCTGCTCATATTGGCTGTTTTCCTCCAGTAGTTTTGCAAATTCCTCCTTAAGGTTTTTGGTTGCCATTTTGGGCCACAAATTCAGATTAGTCTTTAAGTCTGTAAGCTAGTTTTTTGAAGGATTTTGACAATAAACTAAAAAAAAAAAACAAAGAATCTTTTAGAATGTTTATGTTTGAAACAGAGAAACCAAACAGTTTGAGTTACACAAGATAAATGCATTTAAAACTTCTATTTTTTGTTAACATTCCTACCAATAAGTCAAATTCAAAAAAATAAGTCAAAAATCCCAAGACTCAAATGAACGGGACCATGCTGTATTCTGGATTAAATAAAAAATAATGATATTTTATCAGAAGAAAACATAAGGTTTTTGTTCTATAATGTCTCCTTGACTGAAATAAAAATGAAAAGTCCTTTCAAAAACACAAGAACCAAGTGGAGGTCAGACACTTGAAGTGAAACAGTTCTCTGCTCTGGCGAAATAAAACCAATTTAGCAAATATATTGGTCTAGAGTGATGACGTAATGCAGCACAGATGTCAAATAATCAACTGAGAGAAACAAACTGAAAGAAAACAAAGATAAAAATCATTACAGCCTTACTTCTTAATTCACTGCCCTGCATATTTTAGACGTGTTTGAGCTACAAATGTCAGAATCTGTGGGGTTTCTTTAGTTTCTGTTTTTGAGTTGAAACTTTCATTTATTATTGTGTTTATTTGCTGTGTTTTCTTGTGGTTTTACTGCTTGAGATCATTTGTGTTTGTTGCTCATTGTCTCCCTGTATCACCAGTCCGTCCTGCCCCTCGCACCTGTTCCTTGTAGTCATTAGTCTCACCTGTAACCACTTACTTCATCAGCCCCAGAACCTGACAACACAGCTGATTCACACGAATTAAACACTGATTCAACTTGTCAAGTTCAGCAGAAGCCACATTGTGAGCCAAACATTCAAACTAAGTTAAATCAGTGATGCATAAGTTCATCCTTCACAAGACTTAAGCTTAGATCAAACCATTAATTCATGTTCATAGTTCACCTCTTCAAACATCTTATCTTCATCCATTTATCAGTTTTTAGGAGATAGACTAGTCCTTATTTTTTTTAGAAAGATGGCTACTCTTAGATGTAAATGCATCAATTAGCACATTATTTGTGTCTCGTCTCATCTCTGCCAGCAAATTCACACCAGTTTGTTTCTCTCTCATTCTCTGTCCTCACATTAATATCTAACCAATAAATAACGGTCACATCCAAATTGCTACAAAGCTTACACTCTACTGTCATAAAATCTTCATTTTTTATTAAGTATAACATTATCTGACAAATCCTCCACTCGTATACGTTAAACACAACACTTATGCTGTTGTTTTGTCTGTTCTTCTAAGTGTACATGGTCAAACAGAAAAGTTAGAAATGGCAAAATGTCTCAAATTTTACTTACCTTTTCCTCCCTTCTAGACTAAATCTGATCTTACCGAGTTTCCCCAGGTGTGCATACCAGACCAGGTGTGGCTCCACACC
>JAOXNZ010000012.1:19829845-19855996 GCA_028566095.1 Kryptolebias brasiliensis | reverse complement strand
TGAGAGTGTGAATGGTTGTTTGTCTCGTTTGTCTCTATGTGGCCCTGCGATGGACTTGCGACCTGTCCCCCACCTCTCGCACAGTGACTGCTGGAGATAGGCACCGGCTGCCCGCGACCCAGAATGGAAAAAGCGGGTAAAGAAAATGGATGGATGGATGGATATTAGTGAAGGAAGTGAGTCTGCAGCCTCAGCAGCAGCTCTGTGAACAGTTTTCACTCAGAACTGTATTTATGAGCTAAAGCTAACGTGACATTAGTGACATTAGTGACATTAGTGATATCCTCCAACTGTTATTTTGAAGCTTTAGGTTCAGTCAAAAACTGTTCAGAAATGAGACTTTCTGTTAAAGTTGTTTTCTATATCTGTGTCAAATATTTTTTTCCCATCTAGCTTGCCTTTTTAGGAGACTGGAGTCCCAAGTTTATTTATTTTAAGAACAGAAATTAGCCTGCTTACACAAACCAACAAAATCTTATAACAAACATTCAAATTTGCTTTTATTCCAACAATTTTCACAACAATGCTTGACACCACTTAATCACAACATTGCTAACTTCTTGGTGTAGAGAGAGAGAGCTGTGTCTGCATTCTTAGCACTAAGTCAAGCTTGTTCCTGGTGTAGGTTGGACTCCACCAAGGCTGTCCCTCGTCTCCAATCCTGTTTGTGGTGTTCATGGACAGCATCTCAAGGGGCATTCATGGAGAGGAGGGTATCTGATTTGGGAACCTCATGGTCTCGTCTCTGCTTTTTGCAGATGATGTGGTTCTATTGGCGTCTTCAGGCCATGACCTTCAGCGTGCGCTGGGGCGGTTTGCAGGATTGAGAGTCAGCTCCTCATAGTTTGAAGTCATGGTTCTCAACTGGGAAAAGGTGGAGGAATGGTCCCTCCGGGTCCGGGACGAGTCTCTGCCTCAAGCCTTAGAGATAAAGTGAGGAGCTTCATCCTTCGAGGGGGGTTCGGAGTAGAGTAGAGTCAGCTGAGGTCTAAGGTCCATCTAAGATGCCTCTTGGGTGCCTCCCTCTGGAGGTTTTCTGGGCACGTCTCATTGGGAGGAAACCCAGAGGCAGACCCAGAACTGGCTGGAAAGACTGTATATCCTCTCTAGCCTGGGAACGCCTTGGGATCCCAGGAGGATCTGGAGCAAGTCACTGGGGAGAGGGAGGTCTGGGTTTCCCTCGTGGACCTGTTGCCTCTGTGACCCAACCTCCGATATCAGCAGAAAATGAGTAGATGGATATTCTCAGAGGGACTATTGTTTAAAGGATTTATTCATTCATTCAAAATAACATGCTGCCAAAAAAAGGGCAAATATATCATTCACAAGAGGTAAAAACAGTAACTTAATGACCTATCTTTTTTTTTTACTCTACTGACTTTATTTACTTTACTGAATTAATCGACTATTGATTTATTGACTTAATTGGTAAAAGTTGAAGTTCATTTTTCATCTTCAGTTTAGGCTGAAATAAAAGCAGCATTATTCTTTGTTCCAGGGTCAGAGGAAGGAGCAGAGAAGGTGAAGCAGGCACTGCTAAAGGAAGTGGGGAAGGTGACCGATATCGTTTCCTCTCTGGGCTTCAGCTGGTGGCAGGGAGGACCCCCACACACCCAGACCCTCAAAGACCTGCACTGGGTTAGCACAGAGAGACACGAGACACTCTGATTAAACACTGATGTTTCATCACTTTTAGGGATTATTTCAGTTCTGGATCATAAAAGAAATCATACTAAAACCATTACTGCAGCTGATTATTTCAATGTTTCTTCCATGTCAACTCTCCAGGTTATTGAAACATTACTTTTCAGCACGTTTGTGTCCTGGAAGGCTTTCTTCCCTTTGGTGAGGGACAACAAGGATTATACCTACACCTTCATCACAGGTGAAGCTTTCAGTCTTCACACTCAGACATGAAGTGAACTCCTGCTCAGCTCCTAAATAAACCCATAAAAGATTTTGTTTTTAAAAAAGGCAGACTTTTGTTTCTTGATCGCAGTTACATGCAAACCAAATAAAAATAGGTTTTGTTTAAACAAATTGACATAATGTTTGCGTTTTCCAAACCTCAAAATAACAATAAACCAACAAGAGAAATCACTGTGATGTGAACGCTGAGAGCTGAATGGATTAACTAAAACCTGCTGAAAAAAGCTGAAACAGAGTTGTTAAAGCTAAAATAAGCAGAACACTAGCTAAAAGCTAAAAGTAGCAAACAGTAGCTGAAAGCTAAAAGTAGCAAAAGCTGTAAGGTAAAAGTATCAAATCCTTAGTTAGAAGCTAAAAGTAGCAAAGAGATAACCAACAAATGGCTATGAAATGCTAAGCTCAAAGCGAACGTAACAAAAGGGTAGCTAAAAGTAAAAATGCTAGCTAAAAAATAAAAATAGCAAAACAGTAGGTGAAAGGTAATGGTAGCAAATACTAGCTGGAAGGTAAAAGTTGCAAAATGCTAGCTATAAGCTAAAAGAAGTAAAAGGATAATCAACACTAGCAAATGATTAGCTAAGAGCTAAAGTAGCAAAAGGGTAGCTAAAAGTACCAAAGGTTAGCTAGAAGCTAAAAGTAGCAAAAGGAAAGCTAAAAGTAGCATAAGAAGACAAAAATAGAGCAGGTTTAAAAGACAACCATGTGTTTGAAGGAATTAAAGAGATCTTAATGTACTTTTATGGACAAAATATTTGTAAACAAAGTTAACTACGTTAAAAAATATGATAGTTACAAGAACCAAAAGTCACAGCATCAATCTCCTGCATGAGCTGAACCTTTTGATATATGAACAGCTAAAATAACATAAAAGATTCAGAATTAGTTTGATTGCAAAAAATGCACTTTGTAAAAACAAAAAGCAACTTTTGAACAGTGAGAAAGGTTCTCGTTGCTCACAGCTTGTCCTCTCAGTGGTGGAAACATATTTATCGTTTCCTCCTGGGGAGTTTTTTTTTAAAGTTGTGTCTTTTGCTTCGTTCCTCAGGAGGAGCTGGAGAGAAGCTGCTGATGCCCGGGACCGGCTTCCTGACGGTGGGAGCTGCCAGCACTCTGGCTTTCTGCCAGGTCCTCCGAGAGGAATACCCCGAGGTGCCCTGCAAACTCAACCAGGTGAGGGTTTACTGACATACACCAGAGTCTCGGACTTTACACAACCCAGTCAACGCACAGCTGGATGTGACTTTATTAACCCAGATGGGTTTTACACCTTCAGTCTAGATTTAGACTGGAGGACCAACAGATTAAACCATAAGTTCCCAAACTTTTGAGCCTCTGATCCACAAAATAAAATATTACCACTTTAATCATACAAATTCTTTAATCAAAGAAGAACATCATGATAACGTCACAACCTTAACTATGATACTAGTTTTATAAATTATTATTGTTGCATCTATTGTTTGCAGTAATTATGGTAAAAATAGGCCATTAGCAGTCTTTTTATATTTAATTTTATTTCTGGAGATCATTTGGGGACCCTCACTTCACATTTCATGACCCAAAATGGAGTCCCGACCTCAGCTTTGGGAACCACTGGATTAAACTACTTTAAAGAACAACGTTTGTTCTGTTTTTAACAGTTTTAATCTTTTATTCTTCTCAGGTAAAGATCAACACAGGGGTGGGGACTCCGGAGCGTATGGCGCCCGGCTACCTGAACCACCTTGACCTGGGTGAGGCCGTCGCCACCCTCCTGGAAAGACGAAACACCTCCCACACCGTCTTCACCGTGAACTGCCCCGCAGACCTAAAGACTGCGCTCCTGGAGGGAAACTTTTAAACCCCAAACCCCTCCATAACGCCTGAGCTCGTAGTAACAGGAATCCAACTTCTTCTTCTCTCTTCAGACACGCATTTGAAACATCTTTGGTTAATTTAACCACATCTCTGAACCGTACCTTCGCTGTGTGTTGTATCACGTTCTCTGTTGGTTAGCAAGCATTTTATCTGCATGTGCTGTTGTTAGCAATGTAAAAAAAATGTGCATAACTTGTTCTGTAATACCTTCTTTTTCTGTTGTGCAGTAAATATCCATAACAAATATTCACTCCAACAGTTTGTCCTCTCATCCAGCAAAATGTTTGGATAAGTTCAGAATAAACAGACATGGTGTAGATTTGGGGGAATTACGTTCATGTCGAGATGTAATGAAATTTTTCTTTTATCCCACAGTTTGAGCATCTGTTTCTACAAACCTAGAAATTAAAGAGATCTCGTAGACTTTTTACCTTATTAGAAGAACAGAGTAATCTGTTGATTGTAACTGCAAACAAATGCAACTATGTACAATAAAATGTATTGAGAATATATACATGTATATTTTTTCCTTACCCTAAAACCTTAAACAGCTTAAAGCTGGCATGTCCAGGGTGCAGTGATTTTGTGCTGCTGCAGTTTAAGAACGGTATCATTTGGTGCAGATGGACACCTTCTGCAAATTTTAGGGTGAAATTTTTAGGTTTAACAGAAAACCAGACGAATACGTCTTCTTAAAATGTGCAATATCAATTACAATATAAGTTTATTTTTGTTTTTAGTTAACCACATTTATTATTTTTATTCCAGTTTCATGCTGGTGTAGATTCTCAGTCATCCAGGACATGAAGACGTTTCGCTTCTCATCTGAGGCGAACTGAGAAAGCAAAACGTCTTCAACTACAAAATTGTAGTCCGGTTGTTTTTGTTTTTAACCTTTTTTGGATTTTCCAGTTTCATGGTTAAAAATGACCACAAACATTTACCGACTTTTACCATCAAGTTGACTTTTGGGTAACCAGTCAGAAGCAAATGTTTTTGTTGATTTAATCATCAATAGAAGGAAATTGGCCTTCGTTTAGGGAACATGAAGTGGTCAGAAATTACATATAATTTGATCACATTTACGAGTGTTCCTTCAGTTTTTCTGTGAATCAGTTTTAGTGACTGTTAGCTACAGCTTTTCAGTGCTTCAACCTCCTTTTAGGACATCCACAGTCTTGTGGGTCCAGAAAACTTAAAAAACAACAGCTCTCAGGTGGGATTTAAACTGCAGGTTAATAAACTTTTTCTTCAGGGTTCTCCCGCCAGGCCACGCGACCCCTGAGTTAAATACTTTTCTTTTTAAATCTACGACAGTATTGTGTGTTTATGTTGTTGTTGAGAGTTTAAAAAACGAAATTAAAAAAATACAAAACATATTTTTCAACCAAAAAGTCTAATTTTTGTGGCCAGGGAGTACTTTCAACTTCATAATTTAGGACTGCGTGTCAAATAGTTTGGACACGGCTAAAGACAGAAGGACATAGATGAGTAAAACCTCAGTCATCTGAAACCTTTTAAATGATTTAATATATCAGGAATTGATTTATTCAGTTTCAACTTCACTCAAAACAACTTTACAGTTTGAACTGAAAACATTCAGGTTCTGTTAAAAAGAGATTCAAAGTAAAATTTAAATCACGCATATTTAATTAAACTTTCAAAACTTTTAAGACCATCAAACATCATTTGCAGCAGTTCATCAGAAATGAACTAATGCATACAAAATGTCAGATTATAAAATATTGTCAAAGTGTGAAAAAATACCTTTTCTGATACTTTCACGTTTTATATCCAAACAAAATACAAAATAAGTGAGTAACTTAATGGTCTGATCTTTGAAGCAGCATTTTTAGCCTCTGTGGAGAGCTTTGATTAGGAGCAAATAAAACTTTAAATGTGTTCAAACACAAATATTTAAAACTTATCAGTCCTATATAATAATTTATTTTTCAATAAATGTTTTAATAGGATTCTGCAGCACAATAACATCATTTATGCAAAAAGTAAACTGAATAGTTTGGGGTAAAACATTCAGATTAGCGTCATTTATACCCCCCATGCATTATTTAGGGCAGCCTGTCCCCTAAATAACCAGCAGTTTACAGTATCAGAGAGGACAATTACATTTTATGGCCTTTCCATAAAATGTAATTAAAGAGAATTAAGCTACAATGACTTCTGGTGTAAGCAAAGGCAGAAATGAAGAGTTTCAGTTGTCTTTTGAGGGCGATTGGGGGGTCTTCAGTCGGTTTATGTTTTGAGCTTTTTTTGGCTGACAGCTCAATCAGGCCACATTATTATTAAACCTCGGAGCAGAACTCAGTGAACCCCACTTCCTCTTCCTCTCATCCAGCTTCATTTCTTTCTCTGTCCCTACAAAACGCCAAAAACAGTTAAATAATCCAGGCAAACAGCCACGTCTTCCCCCCCCCCCATCTCATTCAAATAGGGACAGAAAACTGCCTTTTAATTTAATTTATTTATTATTTTTTGGGGGGATGGGAGGGTGAGATAAGGGGCCGCAGTCCTCCAAACAATGTTCAGCAGACTGGGAATCGAGCAGAGAGAAAATGTGAAAGAAAAGGTTAAATGAAATGGGAGGAAATTGGGGGGACTTTGATGTCTGAGCAGGAGAGCATGAAAAATCTCCAGACGTCACGGAGTCCCAGGCTACAGATTCTCAAATATGACATGAATATTTTACCAAATTTCTACTACTTATTATGAAAGTATCTTCAGATCTCTACGATGCGCCACAATCGTAGAAAAAAAACTAACATTAAGCATTTTTTAAGGTTAAAGTACTTTACAAAGTTGTACGTGAGGTAAAACTAAACTCTCAAAAACAAGATTCTATGAGAATCATTTTCTTTCTCAGATATATTTAACTAAAATGTAATCTTGTTTTTCTCTGTTTTACATGAGACAAATTCATCAACTGTTGGGTCAGAACTTTATCCAGCAGGTTTCTTATGTGGGAATTTGTCATTCTAAACTGAGATACACTCTATATTCTTCAGCTAAACATTTACAAACGCCGGAAGTCTTTGCTTCAGAGTGTGTGTGAGAACCACGAACCTCTGATGTTGGATGATGGGTTTGAGTTTTTTGGTAGCTTAGTTGGCAAAGTTAGATGGTGATGGATGAATTTGTTTGTGCTATTGATGCAAAAACATGTTGTTGTGGATCTCATGATCGGTTTTTGGCTGAATAACACCCAAACTGGCACAGCAGAATCTCATAAACCCACTAAATCTCTGACTTTACTCTCACTGTAGGTATGGACACACACAGACACAAATTTATGAAGCAAGAGACACTGGTTGACGCTGCAAATTTGATGACAAAAAGTACTTTGCGTGGGTGTCAAATTTCTCCTCTGCTTCTGATTAAAAACTGGAGCGGCTGAGACCGAAGGGATTAAAAATCGAGCCATGATCTTGGCAGCGTGCGCCCGTGCCTGTCGTGAGATCTCAACAAAACGCAGCTGAAGTTTTTCGGTTTCTGGAAACTCGTCACCACAGGTCGACTCATCGGGTCGACCCCACAGGAAGGAGGTTCATCTGGAGCAGGAGGGTTTGCTTCAGTCCAGAACGGTGTGCAGCCTGTGCTGTAGGACATCTCTCCATGTCTTCAGACTGACTCTGAGAGACAAAACAGTGGGAAACACAGAATAAATAAATAAAGCCAATAAACACTGCGTCTGTTGCTGTGGAAAAGACTGATATAATCCCAGACAATGAAGTGCTTTGTGTCATATTACTGGACATTGAGGTCAACGAGTCTGAGTCATTCATTTGTCTCCAGCAGGGTGTGTCCCACCAAACCAACAGGACAGACAAACACCCTGAACAAGGCAAAAACACAACTGTACCACGAAACCTCTGGGGTTGTCCTGTGGCGTCTGGCACTGAGATGTCAGGAGACTCTTGGAGTGAGACGTAATGTTGCCCTTTTCCATGAGACGATCATCTCTGTGTTATGGACATAAGGGACACGATATCCTCTCAATGATCTAAAACTGAGGGTGAAATTTCATGTTGAGGCTAAAAAAGAAGAAAATTCACAGAGGAAAAGAAAGCTGGTAGGAGGATGGAGGACATGCTGGGAGACGCAGGGAATTCTGGGGTGTTTTGACGGATTTAGAGCGGCATGTTTTTTTCCTTGGAGTTCACAGACTTCTGCTGCTATTCGGCCACGTGTCCATCACCGTCTACTGCAGCATCCCACGAGACAATATAAGTGACTGAAACTTAAAACCACGTCACATCACCTCGATTCCACTGAGCGATTATCACAGTTTTAACTCGTCTCTTTAGAAGCCCGTTTCCGCCACAAAAAACGATTCTCTAAGTCATGATTACGAGATGCCAATTCAGAATTATGACTTAGTATCCCTTTACAGCTGTCAAAATAAGCACATTTTCAATTTTCATTTGAATTTTTATGTTTCTAACAATCTCTACATCATTAAATGATTGTTTGGGGGTTAATTTAACTCAAACTCATCAGGATTTCCATAAACAATTGCTGTAGAGAGCATTAAATATTTCTCATCTTTGAGTACAACAAAATTCGCTGATCAGTTATGGAAATCTCCTGTTAGAGTTCAGAATATCTCAGCTCAGATCATCTGCATCTGATCTTAGCCCCAACCTTTGCTTTAACGCTCTCCACCGCTCGATTTCCTCCCTCACAATGATTCCACTTCTGTCCACTCGTCCTCACAGCTTTTAGTCTCAGTTTCTTTCCAGAAGAGCAACTTAAACTCTTCTGTCCACCTGGCGTCTGATGCCATCGTTCTCCCTCTGACTCGTTTTACATCCGGGGATTATTTTACTGACTCCATATCCGACGCGCGCCGAGGCTGTCCGCATGTACTCGTAAATGCTCAAATGTAAACAAACTTGTAATTGTTGGCAACAAAACATGATTCTGCCAATTTCACTCATTCATCACAATCTATGCTGTAGACTTTTGGTAGTGAATTATGTGTATTAGTTGCTTGTTTTCATCGTAGATTTAAATAAAAAACTCTGAAAAATTGTGTATTTTGGCAGCTGTTACGGCTTTGAGATACTCGAAATTATGACACCCTCTCAAAATGAGGACTTAACATCTCAAACTATGATATACCAAGAGTTTGAGGATCTATTTATTTTTCTTCAAAGTGGCAGAAATGAGCTCCCAGATCTTAGCAGACATAGAAACAAGTCGTAACTGTTTGAATGCGATATTCAAGAAATGATGCCAGCTGTTCGTGTTTCCGAAGAGGCTTTTGATAAAACAATTAAACACGCAGTAATAAATTTGTGTATAATAAAAATAGGTCTTCAATTGCTATAAACTAGGTGTAATATCCAGACAGTATACTGAAGGATGCACCTTCTGGTTTAAGCACTCCTGTTTTTTTCCCCCCAAGCATCGTTTTGTTTTTTGCAGCCACTGTTCTGTAAGAGACGGATCTGAGCAAAAACGTAAAGACAAATACAGCTAAACTGTGGATTCATCGGTCACTCCAAACTCATGAGGACATTTTAGCGCCCACTTGCAGCTTTTCTTCCCCTCTTCAGGCTCACAGGTTGCCACTTAAACAGTTCAGGTTTGCAAAATCAAATCTAAACAAACCAGAAAGCTGCTGCTGATTTGAGCCAAATCCAACGTGCACGTTCTGCTCTGTCAGAACAAGCTTCCAAGCTTCCTTTGAGTATCATTTTTCCTTAAAAAAAAAACTTGTTTTTGGGCCCATAAAGGACTAGATTTTATTTTAAGAAGCAGTCATGTGTAATGATGCAATAATTTCTGTGCACTCAGTGAAATCCTTTGAAATTCAAATTTGGCAACGTCTCATTTAAAACGTGTCCATTTTGTAAATTTGGGTCCCTTAAATACAGGAAAACAAAAATAAACTAAAAAGCTGAACTAAGACTCAAACACACGTTTAAACATTTTCATTTTCTCTTTATTGACTCTCTTCTCATTTTTTAAAGCTCAAACATTCACTGTACAGTTTAATATTAAAGTCTCTCATTCGATTTTCACAAGAAACAAAAAACAAAAAGTACAATATATCATTTTTATGGACAGTGGCTTCAACCACTTCTCACAGTATCCTGCTGTATATATTATTACATAAATATGTTTTGATGTTAATTTTACAAAATAACAAAATGCAAAAAGTTTTTTTTTTTTTTTACATCTTTTGGACCTATACAAAATTAAAGGTAATCATGTTAAGTTTAACAATTTAAGTAAGCAAACAAAACCCAAAACTAATTAATGAACCAGTTTAAGTGTAAGTTTAAGTTTGCTTAAAGGTTCAGCTTTAAAACTGATTTTAGTTCACATCCTTTGACTGACAGTTTACTGATGTGAATAAAACCTGATTAAAACCTTTTCGTCTGTCTGCAACATTAGCACTGTGATCAAATTATATGTAATTTCAGGTTTCCGAAAGATGCTAAATTAAGAGTCTCTTTATTACAGTTTAATGAGTGGATAAAAAGTATGAAAAATGACTCAGAGCTGGAAAGAGAAGCATAAAAAAGCAGTTACATGAACAACTTAGATACACTTAAGTGTCTTTGTATCTAAAACAAAATAATTTTCACAGAATAGTATAAAAATGGTAAACTAGATGATTTATTTAATACATCTCATGCTTTGTTTTGTTTTTTTGTTCTTTGTTTTGTTTTTAAAAAAGGCACCACATACTGCCTGTGGATTACTGATTTATAATCATGACAAACTTTCAGGTAAATGAATGTCGGGGAGGAATGAACTAGGCTGAAATCGAACCTTAGAAAAAAAACACACATTCAAAGTAAAATAAAAAAAATTTAAAAGTATGCATGTGGATAAGAAAACAAAAACAAACCCATCAACTGTTGCATACATGGAACAATTATCAAAAATATCTGGGAATCTCGTGCGCCTGCAGTCCGTTCAGCGGGCAAACTCACAAGACGACAAAGTGAAGCATCGAAAGACCTGCAGCTGCGATTAAACAGACGCCATCAGAAGACACAAAGACTCAGCAGCCCCCATGATGTCACATCAAGCCTGTCTGGACTCCTCTTCGCTCAGACTATCATCCACGATCGCCCCATCGGCCAAAGTGTACAAGTTACAAGCTTTGACTTTAAACAAACACACAGATTTTAAATCAGACATTTCCTGAACAAACGTTAACCAAACTCCAAAATAGACCAGTGTCAGCAGACATTTTTACATTCTTAACAACTTTAGTAGTGCTTTGTTATTGTTGTCCCTTTAGTTTTAACTTATGGATAAATACTACAGTAATTAATAACATAATCCCATTTTTTTTTTAACTTCATCATTTTTGTTGCCTCAATTATTTTGCCGTCCAAGTTGAATTACTAAAGTTGTTCCTATTTAGGGTGTGAATCAGGCAGTTTTCCTCTCACTGAGGGAGGTGTGGGGATTCTAATATCTGTTAAGTTTGATTACTTTAGTTCAGGATTGAAAGCTTTCTGCAACATTTCTTTAGTTAACTTTCTGCAGATTTCAGCTCTTCCTCTTCTTGATTTGATTGTGTTCCACTTACACTAATCATGCAGAGAGAAGAACCTCCTTTAAAATGGAAAGACTGCTTTTGTAAGTCTAATGAACACCAGCATGTACAAACAAGCTCATTTGTGATGCAATTATTAGATTAAGAGGTCCCGTTACGCCAAAACTGAAATCTGCACCATAAAATGTAATCCTAAATATTGTCATCACCTCAATAAATCTGAATGAGGTTTAGGCTTTTATCAGAAATGACCGAAGCTTCACTAAAAGACCCGTTTTATGACCTTTCACAACTAGTTTGTACAACATGATGCAACAGTGGAAGGAGACTGGAGTCGGTCACAGCAGAGAGGAGCAACAGTGGAGAAACTGGATTATATTTTCAGGCTTACAGACAGGGACACTTAACTGCACTTAGTTGCTGACATAGAAAGCGCCACAAAATTAGGATAATGAAAAGAAGAGGTGCAGAACATTTCCAGCTCGACAATCACAGCTTAAAGAGAAAAATAAATGATGCATCTTTGAGCTCGAACAAGTTGCTCAACGCAACTCGAATTTCAAACAAGTTTAGCGCAGATTTCAGAGAAATGATTCACGGTTTGAAGTTTGGTTAAGCTTAGTGTTTGACTCGGTTAGCAGATGACTTAAAAAGGCACTAGTTCGGTCTCAGAAACCGAGCAAATAAAAGCTCTTTCAGTCGGGTATAAAGTGTGTTTGTGTGCAGAACAACATGCATCGACTTGCAGGGTTTTCACTGTAGAGCAGCAGAGAGGAAGGATGAAGGATCTGGAGGATGAGCAGCAGTCTAAAACCAAGAACAGAGCAAAGTTTCACTAACAGAACATTTAAAATGCATTTTTCCCCAAACCGTCAGCAAACTCAGGATTATTTATTTTTTATTGCAGGGGGGTGAGAGCTATGATCAGGGCTTCATGTTTGGGAAAATCTTGATAATGACTTCATTTTTTAAGAAGTCAACAGTAGTTTTAGAAACAAAATATATATAAATATTTACAAGGTAGTAGCACTTGAATAGTCAATTTAATAAAAATTCATTCTGCAGCAGCTCAACAATCCTAAAGCAAAACAAAACATGGCCTCAACTGATCCCTGATCAGTACAGGAGTCAAATATGAAGGCTGATTTTTGTTGCTCTTTGTATGCATGACGTTACAGCAGGAAATTATATTTAATAAAACTGTAATTTGTAAGGGAAAGCAATAGGCTCAGTTTTAATCCATTGTACCATGTGTTCTTGATATCTGAGGCTTGAACGAGCAAGAAGGGAACAAGGAAGTCAAGTAGATAAGACATTTAAAAAAACGATAGAGAAAATGTATGAAGCCATAGGTGTAACAATCACCCATAGAAACTAAACATTAAAAACTAGATCTGTTCTTTCAGTATGAAACGTTCAGAAGGCTTCCTCTCTTCAGCTTAGCGACTCAACAGATATGTGACAGCGCTGTGGAGCGCAGCAGCCTGTAAGGTAAATAACGGGCAGCAGTGAAATCATTGTGTCACTGGAAGTTTTGGGGCGTGCCGCTTGAGGATGTCACATCTTATAACATGTTCTATCTTTACTCCACATCCTGTCAAGTCGCAGTGTGGAAACATTACTCCGGGTGCCAGACAGGCCGTTCAGCAGCACACTCATCCCTGCATCAGTTTCAGTCAACTTCATCCATCCCTGCCTCCATCCAACCTCCATTTTATTCTAATGACGGCTGATAAAAGTACTGCAAAAATGGCCAACACTCCACTAATCAGCACATCGCAGAGATCAAGTTTGTTGTGTCTTCATGTGAGGACTGCACTAAGACAGGAACAGGTCCCAGTGAGAAGTTTAAATTTCCCTGCAGGCATAAAATGTAGGTCCAGATGTGGTGCAGCCTTAGTATGAAGCTACCTTTAGTCTAATCAACAACAATAAAAACACAAAAAGAGTAATACAGCTGTGAGGACTTAAAATGTACCACTACTCCAGCTTTACTCTCTTATTAGTAATAAGAAAAAATGTCCATCGAATCTGTAAAAAGCGCCCTGCAGAAGTAAAAGTCATAATCTGTGGGGCACCATTAGAACAGAATTTGTAGGAATTCTTGCAATAATTATCCTGACTCCTAAACCTAATAAATATATAAAAACAAAAAAAAAAGCATTTCTGTCTTTTGTGAATCCACCAAACTAAATGAACAAAGTACAATTTTCTTCGCATGCATGATGAAAAAAACAAACAAACTTGAGGGCCACTTTGACCCTTGGATGAGGCTGTTTTCTTCAGATCATTTGATTTGCTAGTTTATAAAGTAGTTCCACCAGCCGTTTATCTCTGTGCTCACCTCCAGTTTTCTGTCTAAAACAGTCCTACTGTCCTCAAAATGTACAATAAGATCCAGGAACTATTTTTGACTTTTATTAATGCTACAAAAAGATGCGCCAAATTCTCTGCTTGGGAGTGGCAAACCTCTCAGGACTACATCCCCACCACACCGCCGCTCCCTCTGCTCGACTGCTTCCTATTAAACTGAATAAAAGACAGCACTCCCACGTTGAGTAGCAGCAAACACTAAATCCTATTTTGTTATACTTGTCTTAATGGTAATTTTACACTTAAAAAACAAACATTTCAGGGTTTGTTTGTTTGTTTAGAGACAGCTTACTCAATTTAGCCACCTAATTCTTACAATGAAAAAAGCAGATAAGCCAGAATTAAAGGCTTTATTTTGAATGTTTGTTGCACAAATCTGAAAGGTCCGTCATGAAACTGTTCAGTACTTGGATGAAGTGAAAGTTTGTCACGAGCCAAACCTACTAACTAGTTTAACAAAATGCAAATGGCAGCACCGGTCATTGAATAAAGAGCTGCTTCACAGGGTTTCAGGTGAGACAACAGTAAAGAGTCAGTCTGGCACTTTGAGATCAGTTCCTTTAATTTTAAATCCAGCTGTTCAATAAATGCAAAATCCAAAGTTATTAAACCCAAGTTGCCTTCATTACCATCCCGTATTTTCTCTAATCAATAATTTTCCAGCTTAGTTTACCCAAAAGTCAACAGTTTACCGTTTAACTGAACATTAATTACCTTTTTCAAATGTGTTCATTGACAGGAAGGTGAGATCTTGAGTGCAAAGACTCAACGTAGGCCAAGGCACTCTGCAAGGACGTGAGACAGTAGCCTTCCTCTCCTATCAAATACCTGAAAGAGAGAAAGAGGAGTAAGTTATTAAGATGATAACTAAACAAGAGTAAACAGTCATTGTGAGACACCATTTACTTTCTCTGTCAGCAAAATTTATTAAAAAGGTCATACACAGAAACCCAAAGAGAGCTTCTGTATATAAAAGAAGACCAGGCTGGAGTCAACTGTCCCAAACATCCATCTCAGAGTGGACCATTTTTACCCACTTTGTTTCAATCACTGCAGTAGTGGGCGATAAGACAAAAGATCTCTGTTTTCTTCTCCTCTTTCAAAACTTTTGTACACAAATAAGGGTGGGGAAATTGATGACAGGGGGATTGATACATGAATAAAGAAGAGATGAGTCAGAGTTAGTTTTTTTTTTAATTCCAGAGACAGCAGACTGTGTGGGAGAGGACGACTGCGGAGCAAGTTGACTCTGGCTGACCTTGGACTAATGAGGGCGAAACACGAGACGAGCTGCAGCCAAGATGCGGTGATGCTTGGTTAGAAATCAACAGAGGACATGGAGAAGATAAAAACCTCACCCCTCAACTGTGATCTGGAAACTGACAGTGAAATGTAGCTAATGTACCGTTTGTTTGGCTGAGTAACCAAAAGGTTATGAGTACAATACATACCAGAACTACAGCACACTAGATGACTAGTTAGGAGTGAAACACAAGCTGTAATTTACATCCTTCTATCAATTTGCCCAAATAAGCAAACAAAAATAACTTACTGTATGAGGTCTTAGTGACCATTACCCCCAAAATATAATCAGATCATTACAAAAATGAGACATTTCAGGAAATGTGAAAGACAGACTTAATGGCTCCAGTCAAGAAATTCAGAAATAAAACTTTAATTTTACTACAAATTTAAAAGACAAACATGCAATGTTGTAATTTATGCAAAGATAACTTCAAAAACAAAAAAAGTTTTAAATATAGGCTACTTTTTTTGTCAGTGCAACTGCCAAAAGTTTAACTTGAAGTCAAAACATGTTAGTTTAATTGAAACTAAAACATCCCAAGGTTTGTTTGTCTTCATGTGGTTAGAGGAACCTTTAAATAAGATTGTAGGTACACAAACAGACAACTTGTCATTTGTTATCTGTAAATATGTACTTGTAAGCATTAAAGCTTCACTGGCTCATATTGTGAATTGCATCCAGTGAGATTTAAAAACCCACAGGCTTTGACTGAACGTCCTTCTCGTAGCTTTGTGGTTCCCCATCTTTCCTTCACTTAAACGCTCCAAACCCACTGAACTGTATAAAAATAATGTGGAACTTTATTTGCATTTTTATAGGGCAGAAAACCCAAATCTCAAATATCTTGACATTTTCTGGCAAGAGCTAATCTAACCAGCTGCCTTTTAAAGCACCAAAGTTTTTAATGGCCATGACTAGACCTTTAGGGTGTGGTGAGGACTCGCACGCAATGATACCAAGATAGATATTTGTCAAATAAAGACCACCAGCAGCCCTTAACAGCTAAATTTCATGTTTATATTTGGTGTGAAGAGGTTAAAATAATCCAAATGAATACTAGACACCAATCCATCTTATATTTTTCAGGCTGAAATACTCAAATTTATTTTGTGTGAGCTCAAGTATGTTGCAGAATTCTTTTTTAACATGAGGTACATTTCTTGAAAATAAAATGTAGGTAACTGCTGGAAACTAGGTGTGCAACAGCAAATGTTTTGGAGTGTTTGTGAACACAGTTTAGCATTAGTAGCATGCTAAAACTGACTCTAATTTAAGTTTATTAAAACATACTGCACTTTTTTTATACTTAAGAGTCAATCTTAAGTATGTGTTTCTCTCCAGTTACTAGCCTCTTCTGAATGCTCTCATTTATCAAAACAAATAGCAACAATGCTCCTTTTCCATTAAGATGACTCACCCCTCGTGAATGAACTCCTCCAAAGCAGCACATTCTGACACCAACTGGGGACACTGACACCGCAGAGCCACGAAGGACAGGATGGGCAACAGGTCGTCCGCACCGCTGCCAGACGAAAGCAGGAAAAGGAGGTGATAAAAACAAGGAAAGCAGAAATAAACAAATAGAGCAGAGGGTAACAAAAAGTGACATTTACAGAGCACTTTGGCATGCGCTCTCAGGGGGAATGAATGAAAACAAATCCAATGAAACTCGTAATGGGGGTGCGTGTTCAGGGCTGGAAATTATAGCGCTATTTTCTTTCCCCAAGATCTGTTGGGAGGACAACGTGTAGTCTGGGAGATGTCAGTCTGATAGCATTTTCTCTGCAGAGAGCTCATTTGTTTATCAGGACTCACACGCAGGGATAAATGCTGGTTTGCCAGATTGCGTGAGAAGGCGGGTTGACGGCCTTCGACTGACCTGGCTGCATGCAACTGGATACTCTCCTTTTTTTGCAGATTGTGGAAGGTGTGGTGTGGACAAGCTCATGTAACCACCATGAGCTGGACCACACATACTCGCACAATTGCAACCCTGAATTATGTTTGTCAGAGTTCAGTTTTGTAAACATCCATCTCCTCACACGACAACTCGAGTCTCTGCATTCCAAAGACACAATGCACTCCAGTCGCACGCATAAATACTAATTACAGAGTTTAAGTCAGTTTTGACTCTGGGTTTGCCCCGTTATAAAGGAACAAACAGAAATAATGGATAGATTCTGATATCGTAGAAATAAAACTATTCTGCATCGGACTTCAAAAAGACAGTTTTGATTTTGTATTTTCCCCTCCATTTAAAGATAATGAAATAAGAAAATACAGACAATGGTTCTTGCAAACTAAATAATCAGGAATTTAAATAACCTTTTGTGCTTTGTCCATGTCCAACTCATGTTTTTATTTGTATTTCTTGGAATGAACATGTTTTAATGTGCTGAGAGCACGCAGAACAATCAATGAGTGTCACTTTTTTCTAAAAAGAAATGTTTGAGTGCCGTGCCTAAGACCCTGTTCGACTCTTTACTCAGCCAAGGATGATCATTTCACACAGACGCCAATAAAAGGAGACAGATATGGAACAGCAGACATCGCCTCAGGATTTTTCCCTCCCACATAAAAACACTGAGATCTAACTAAAGAGGAAAAAACAACAAGTGAACATTAGGAACAATAATGAATGAGGTAGCTTTTTGAAGAGGAATGTATTTTTTTAAGGGGTCACGGCTGAATTTAAATCTTGATGTTTATAAGTGCGCTTAAAAAAAGTGATATAGTGCACAAGTTTCATGCAACTCCAAAGTTTGAACAACCCATTAAATGTTTATTCTAAGACCATTTTATGTCATTTACTATTGTGTTCACAATTAATTTTAGTCTGATTTTAGAATATTAATGTCAAAATATTGTCACTTAATTAAATTCCAGGTGAAAGGTGAGCTGGGTGGTAATTATAGTTAATATAAGTAGAGCAAAGTTTGCTCTTTGGGATCTGGTTCAGAGTTTAATATGAAGCCATAATGAGAACAACAGATACAAAAAAAAACTGCATCCATTTGTCAACATGGACAAAACTCTATTGTATGTTTTCAGTTATTGGTGCTACAGCCCACTTAAGCTTTGTCTGACTCTCAGATCATTGTCAAAAAAAATCCCCATTTCTGTTGTTCTTCTCCCCCAAACTGCTTGTTGGGCCCTGGGTTTGTTCCAAGCTCAGACAGAACGACCCACTTTAGGGCCTGGCCAGTGAGGAGCACTCTGCAGGGGGGCAACAGACCCAGGACAGCCCCTGCTGTGCCAAGCCTGAGTGAGCACTGATGAGACTTGACAGTGCAGCTACCAAGGCACAAAGTCCTGAAATTATGTTCTGTAATTCCAATGGACTTCTGAAAGAGTTTTTCCCTCTCTAATATATGCACAGAGTAAATGAGGAAATGGATTTGGAAGTTTTAATGAGGCCTACTGCTGGGGAATTATTAAGACAAAACAGACAACATCTTTTACTCTTCTAGACAATGTTTTTCTCTGTCAACAGCAAAAGCAAACATTACATTTTTCTACAGAGACTTAATGCAGCTGAAGATTTACTCACACAGCTGCAGTTTTAGGAGTAGAATCCACCTCTTGAAGACACCTATACTCCTCGGCACAAGCACAGATCAGACGCAACGCTCGAACTGTAAAATAGAATAAAAAAAAAATGAAACGCAATATCAATGCTTCCATCTTACAAAACCCCCTGAAAAACTGTTAAATTTAGCAATACCGGGTTTGTGATATTGTTGCATGCAAATGATGGCTACAAAAAGGAAAAGAGCACCACCCACAGGAACACAAAGGAAATGAATGTTTAAGTAACTGAAACGAATCTACAATTATAAAAGTGATAGACTGCCGTTTAAGAATGCATTTGTAAACTAAACTTAAGTTGTTAAGATGCATGTTTTTATGGACAACAAGGCTAACTCAGAAATCTGTGCACATAAATTGTTTCTCTGTATTACTGATCTCTACAGAAATTCAGAATACCACAATGGGAGGCTCAAAAAGTTATTTGTTGACGTGGCTCTGTGGTAAAGGGACTATACTTATATAGCACTTTTCTAACCAACCCGTCTACTGAAAGCACTTTAAAAACACCACCTGTGCCCTCATTTCCCCAACCACACACAAGTTATAGCTAAATTAACTTGTTTAATCTAAACCTATGAACTCAAAAAGGTTGACTGCCTCCTAAGATGAATGCCCTTAAAGTTATCTGAGCTGAGAGATGGGTTTGGTAAAACAGGAAAACACGATCTGACTTTTCAATGAAACATCACTAACCTATACATTCCAGCTTCCTCTGTGGACAGCAGTCTTTAAAGAGCAGCTTCAGCTCCTGAACAGCAGACTCGTAGGGGTAGGAACCATGGAGAGCACTGGGGTCCTGAGGAAAAAGTTTCTGGGGAACACCGACATCTCCTGGAGAGGCGTCGCAAAACAACCTCATACTTCTCTCAAACATTTGCTCCCTTTCTCTGAGGACGCTCCTGACAAAGAAAGACAAACATCAGGCTGAAAAACAACAACAAAAAAAAAAATTCAATGATACGGATTGCTAAAAATAACGATTTTTGCAATTAAGTTACAATTTAAAATGACTAAATTTATAAGAGATTTTTCCCAAGTGACGGTTTCAAAAGTTTAATGTAAATAGATTATTTATTCCTACATGACTGGTTATAATGAGGGATATGAGTAAACTCTTTTTTTATATTGAAGAGTTCTCATTTATACTTTAGTTTTTTTTAGAAGAACTGTGAGTGAGACAAGCCACATTATACAAATGGAAAGCGTGAGAGTTGAGGTCACAAGTCCCATTCCTGTTAACGCATAAATCTGACTCATGTAAAAACAGGTAAACTATTTAATAGCCTATAAGATATCCTTTATTTTTGCTTAAAAAATGCAAATAAAAGAATGTAACTATCTTTCCTTGATTTTACCGTGCTCCAGGTGGACAATTAAGGGTGCACTACCTGAAAAGAGAAATTAGGGCGCTCCACAGAGGCGTGAAGAAGGCTTCCTCTATGCTGGCAAGACATAAATCCTTAAACCTGGCTGTGTTCAGACACTCGAAGGACAGCAAACAAAGTGAAAGGAGCTGTTCTGAAACATTAAAACATTAAATAAAAGAGCTCAGAGTTAATATCACTGAGCAGAAGTCTGTGGTGTTAAGATCAAGTTGTAAAACACTTCAACTCTTCATCACTCTGCTCACCAATTGCTATATGAATGTCTTTCACAGTAGACTTCAGGTGCTCCTTAAGCGCCCTCATCTCCAGCTCCTCCATGTGACTCTCGTCCAGCTCCATCGAGGGGTCACAGGTCAGCTCAGAATCCAAGGTGCTGTCGTTTGTGCTGCTGTGAGGCGGATTCCAGTCCAACTGGGACAGAACCTGCTCCAGATCTTCAAAGGAGTTCTCCCGGTCTACAGTATCCTGTGTGGGAGGCTCCTCTGCATCTACATCCTCGTCATCGAAGTTGATGTTGTTGTGAGAGCGTAAAGGGGAAAGCGAGGAGTCTGTGCTGAAGCTCTGGCCACCAAGACTACTGCCAGCAATCCTGATGGACTTCCTGTGACTCTCTGATTCAACGTTTCCACAGAAATAGTTTGATTCAAGTTAATCTTACAATCACAGAATTAAGATTTACAATCTACAGATTTACAATTTACAGAATTGTTTTGTTTCTTTAAACCTACCTCAGAGTCAATGAAAAAGTCAGTGCCTAAAAAGCAGATGAAAACCAACCCAAACCTATCAATTTAATCCTTCATGTTTTCCATACCCTTAGTGCAGTGAATAATTTTTTGTTTTATTCACAGAAGTTTATTTTCACTAACATTAAAACAGACATTTCTAAAAACTTGCTGCTGTTCCAGTTTTAATCCTAGCTGCCACATTTTTAAATCATGTCAGTGTTGTACATCTTTTAATTCTTGTTGATCTTTGAGACAATAGTCACTTTGTTCTCACACAGACTCAAATGATTTTACACAGATTTATGAGTTCTCTTTATTTGTAACCAACATTTTATTGGTCTTTTGTGCTAAATAGTGATGTAATACTTTATAGCAGATATATAAATTCATTTTTCCTTCACAGTTACTACAAGAGGATCATATGAATGCTGATTGTACTTACTAATCTGTTTTTAACAAACCCACTCCCACAAACACCTGATTGTAGTTTTTACCTGGATGAAGCAGGTTGTGAACGCTGTGTGAAGATCTCAGGGACAAGGCAGGACTCTGAGGAAGACCTTTACTAACGATGGGGTAAAGCTTGTTGTATATTCTGTACTGGTGTTTCCTCAGCAGCTTCACCACTGGGTGGTCCGACCGGCTGAAAACACAACAAATACTAGTTAATCCTCAGTGTCTGTATAGACAGCGTGATGGCAGCATCTAGTTAATTTTAAATCATATACAAATTAAAAAAGGTGATAATTGCTTAGCTCAGAATCTAAACTGTATGCCATTTGAAAACCTTCAACTTTCCAAAGAATCTACAGTTCATAGAATATATATTTAAAAATTATGTACATAAAATATAAGAGACAAGTGCCTGCTCTGTTATTTCTTATACAATTATTTAATTTAAATAAATTATTAGTAATCTAGAGTCGATCTGAAAGCTTCAAAATTTACAAAATCAAAGTATAAACACTTACATTTCCACATATTAATGTAAAGGCTAATGAAATACAGTAAAATAGTGGAGTAACCTGTTGAACATATCAGAATATGTATTGCCTGTGGCTGTAATGAAATAAAACACTTTCAACTATCAAAGTAAATATGGTAGTTCTAGAGACAGATGGATAGGTGAAATATTGGAGGTATAAACTGGTTCAATACTAGCTGAATTTTCAGTGAATCCTAATATTGATAACATTCATAATCCATTGCTGCGAGCTCACCTCAACGCTATGAATCACATAACAGAATTGATTAGATTTGAGGTCAAAATCTAACTTCTTAAATAGCGTTTAGGATATTTCAAACAGAAGTTAGACCTCTTTCGTGGAAGACAATTTGACTTGCTCAAACAAAAGATAAGATTATTGTGCCTGAAAACACAACACTAAGAATCTTCCTTTTACCAACCCCAAACTTAGCAAACATACAGAAAGCAAACTAAATACGGTGACTGAACCATCTGTGAATTTATTTTTCTTTCTGACGGTTTGTGCCAGAAATTGGCAAGTATTCATTTCACTGGTAAAAAAAATAAAGCAAAGCATGGATGTTCTCTTAAACCCTCACATCGCCGTCAATTACCTGAGCAGATAAAAGACCAAATCTGACACTAATGTGATATCGGGATTCTTCTTTATGTTGGCTTTCCACTGTTTGGGCCAATCCTAAAAGCACAAAAAGAAAATTAAATTTAAAAACAGAGCCCTTAATAAGTATTTGACTGATAGATGCCAAATGTGGGTGAGTTTTCTTTATTGGTGGCACAATAAAATGATTTTCGTGTTAAGTGCAGAACTTCATTTTAGAAAATCTCAAACAGCAGCAAACAAACTTAATATGCTATATCTGGGACCAGGTTAAAATATGTTAAGTACAACTTGAACACAAAAATGTGAGGTATAATTTGAATATCTAAAATGATGTGCACTGATTGGTCTTTCGTATGAATTGTTTATCTAAATATGTTGCTGCCATCTGAGCACTCAAACAATAAAAAACTTCACGCTTCCTGTGACTTCTGACTACAAGCGGTCAGTTATGTTGGATGTTTTACAGCACTTGCCACCACACTTACATGATCTTGCTCATATTCCAGTACATTGGCATAAAGAGAACGCTGCTCTTGCTCTTCTGCTGTCATTGCTCCAGATGCAGCAAACCTCCTGTTAAGAAAGACACAAACAAGTTCATTTTTGTTATTGATCTGTCCATTTTCAGGCAGATGCACAATACTTGCCAACCTTTAGGGTCTGCAGTGAAGAATTAGATGTTGTCTTTTTGATTTAGAAAGTGTAGAAAGTAATTTCATAAAAAAATATTAGCCAAAATAGCAATCGATACCCTTTACAGTGTTTACGGGACTAAGTTATACTTAATTTGTCCCACTGAACTTGACACACTGATACTAGCAAAGAGAATGTATTACAACTATACAGAAAGAAAATGTCACAAACTAAAAACTAGGCAATTTAAGGACAAATGAGCAAAAATCTAAAAAGTATTTGTGTACATATCCTAAATCCTCATATACACCAACCTTAAGGTTATTTTACATATATTTTTGATAATGTGAAAAACTTTAACAGCTTTTCATTTCCAAATTATGAGGATTTTATTTCTAGGTGAAACAGCAAACTTTGTGACCCGAAACGATTTACAAAACTGACAAAACCCTTTCAGAGAATTAACAGAGAGCTGTGGAGTCTTTGGAGCTGTAGATAACGCCACTAACAGATAACAGAGACTGTAGAAAGTTCTCGTTTAATTTGAGTTTTGTTGCACTTTGGAGCACAAAGACTGTGTGCCCAATGATATCACTAAGAATTAGGAGACAACGAAAAACAAACACTTGAGGCAGGGAATGTCAAGACATAGTAACCGATAATTCCTCGGTAAACAATTGGACAGACCTAGAACCAATCAGAGCACAAAAAAAAAAAAAAAGGGAGGAGGGGAGCCAAAATAGACGCCTTAAATATATGTATGCAGAACCTGAGTATACCTGTTGGCTTCCTCCTGTAGCCTGAGTCTTCTTTCCTCCATCTTGCGTTGGAGCTGATGTTCACATTAAGGGAATCTCCAAATATCAACTTCAAAGCAGAAGTTTGTAGATGGGAAAATCAGGTTTAAAACTTTAGGTGCGGAAATAACTTATTGGAGAAGCATTATTCTAAAAATGCAAAATGCCTCAAATTAACATTTGTGCTTTTTGCTTTTTTTGGAGTATTTGATTATTTCCACACATTTCACCACAAATGAAGATCAAGTGAGTTTAATTAGGAATAAAGCATTAGAGAAAACCTTTTTAGAACCAAACCACTGGTCAAGCAACAAAATGGAGACTTTTCACAACAGATAAAGACTAACTGTCCAAAGGATACAGCATCTTGCCTGGCCTTGGCTATGATGAGATTCTCCATCATCTGCCGCTGCAGAGAGAGCGTCTGCATCGAGGAGGAAAAAAAGAAAAAAATTTAAAGATATGACCCCGTAAAATTACAAAATCATCATAAACATCCTTTACATTACAAAGAGTATCTTTAAAAGAAATGACAAACATTTCTGACTTGTTCATTTAAACTTTTATTGAATTTAAAAACTGCGGCAAGACAAAACAAAACAAAACAAAAAAAAATAATCACACACTGCACAGAAACCCAAAACAAGCAATGCAAGACAAGAAAAATAAAATTAACATTACTGGCATGAAAATAAGCCCCCCATCAGTCCTTTTTTAAACCCAAAGTGAGATGCCATCTTCCTACATGTTGTCTTTTTAACCACCTAAAAGGTGCAGTCCCAATCATTTCTTCAGTCCTTCGTCACAATTTAGCCACAAGTTTAGCTTCCCAAAAATAAATTCAGTAGCTGGTATCCTAACAGACAGTCACCATAGCATAGCCACATAATCCAGGATGTGTAAATTAGTGTTTTTGCTGAATCTTGATATTAAATTGGTTTAAAATTTTACACACATTAAAAAAAAATATCTGTTTTATTTTCACATTATAGCAAAA
The DNA here is from genome assembly GCA_028566095.1 of Kryptolebias brasiliensis. Classification (NCBI taxonomy): domain Eukaryota; kingdom Metazoa; phylum Chordata; class Actinopteri; order Cyprinodontiformes; family Rivulidae; genus Kryptolebias; species Kryptolebias brasiliensis. Next base: position 19,831,271 of record JAOXNZ010000012.1, on the reverse strand, counting down.
AAAAAAAGAAAGCCTTCGATCAATGCTGTTTAACATTATATTATTTTTATGTATATACAATAACACTGTACATTATCCTGGTACACACATATTGAAAAGAGCGGCACAAAATATATGAACTTGTTTTACTTTTCCAACATTTCCGAGGAAAAGGTGAGTCCCTCGAATACTGAGGTTGAAAATAAAACAGAAATCTAAAACCACGATGAGTCCATCGGATGTCTGAAGTCTCAACAAAACGAGGACAGAAATCAACACCAGAAGTGAGACGGAAATCTGAGTCAATCATTACAACAAACACCAAAACATTACACAAGCTGCCTTCATCACATTACCCATGATGTCTCCAAACATCCAGATAACATGACCATTTCGCTTAATCACAGAAAAGTGGGTTAAATGTTTGCTAAATGAAAACTATGATGGCACAAAAGAGAAGCATTTAGGTTAGGTAAACCAAAAAAAAAAAATCATATAAAAAAGGTAAATGGCAGAAAATGTTGTGCAAAAGCTCCTGATATTAGGAGCTACACAAGCTATCAGCTTGTTACCAAAATATTATACAAACCCAAATCAGTAAGACCTTTTTTTACTAATTCTGTTGCAGAGTAAATAAACTTATGTAAACACTAAATCCAGTGAGCTTTACCCAAAAAACATTGTGATAATGTGCGATATTGATTAGAAATAGTGTAATATTTTAAAACAATAACTTTTGGGGTATTTTTTTTTTATGGGGAATAGAGAAAGGGGGAGTTTTACTTTACATTTAACTTTTGTTGAATCAAACTTCTTAAATACCAGCGTTGCGTTTACGTACCTTTGGTCACGCGCTTAAAGTGTCCAACGGGGGTTAAAAAAAAAACGTACCTGACGTTAATTAGCTAACATTAAGTTAGCTGACCAAACTTTACCTTCACAAACGTCTTTAGTTTTCTCCAGTAAGGACGGAGCTCCACTTTATTACGAAACATTTTGCTTATATAAATTACAAATTGATATCATTTAAAAAAAAAAAAAAAAATGCCTGATTTAAAAAAAAATGAATGAACATCGCAGAGAGAAATTTACCAACGGTCGTAAAAAATAAAACAGTTTAAGTAAATGTAAGGCTTACCATTTTTTCCTCCTAAAACTGAGAAGATTCTGAGACAAGGGAGGAAAAACGAGGACAAAAGCGTCTTCTATGAAACTACGACTTCATCTAGGATTAAATAAGCCAAAAGAGAAACCGTCGGACCGGAAATGCAAACAAATTCAAAATAAAAGCACCGGAAGTCGAGGTTTTGGACTTGCTTCCTGCCCAATTTTTTTTTTTTTTTTTAACTTAATGTTTATAAGTTTGGTTTTTTAAATCTGATTAACTGTATCGGTTATATTAGACATTGTTTTAGTAATATTTTAAATATTTTAGATATAAACTTTT
>JAOXNZ010000012.1:19772985-19789526 GCA_028566095.1 Kryptolebias brasiliensis | reverse complement strand
CTTAATATCTGTAGTACTGAATGAGTTACAGCTATTTCTTTCAGATCTGAGGTGGCCATCTTGAATAGGGTTGACTTCAAAAGGTCAGTTGTAGATGACAATCCATCCACTAGTTTATGAGATATTTTGCTAACAGACAAACGCATTCACAGACCTGAGCAACAACATTATTGCCCTTTCGTCTTTGATGGCAGGTTAAAATTTACACTAACTAGAAATGTGTTATAGTTTGACTGGTAATTGCCCTCTCACCTGTTGTCATCCTTTACCCTCTCTGTGGATCTGCATTCAGCAGCCATTTAGAAAGCTGCCAACTGAGAAATCAAGGACAAGGCAGAGGTGCAGAGCTGAATGATCTGGCCCCATTTACGTATTATCAGATTATTCAAAATGAGATTCTGTGCTTTATATATAGATATAATCAGGCTTCAGGTTGTGGAACCTTAATTCTTTATGATCCAGAAAATGTGAAGGCTCTTCGGTTGCTCACCTTGCAGTATTTTTCATTTAGACCCCCTATACGCTTCATGATAACCCCACCACTCTCTCCAGGATCTTTACAACCTATTAGAACATTTCTGGATCACAGAAGATTCTGAAAACCTCCTTTAATGTGAAGGCAGTCATGACGCTGCTACGCTCTCAGTACTCAAATAGGTTTTTCCTGCTATTTTCTGCGTCCCCGAGACTCTCTCCTGTTCCCTCACCAGCAACATGTTTCCATGACTTGGGGCCCACTCTGGCATGACTCTTAGACTACATTAGGAAGCTACATACTAGAAGATCAGCCACTCTAGCACACAGCTATCACCACAGGTATGACATCTGCTTTAGGTTGTTTCCATGACCTTGTCACAGTCTACAGCAGGGCTATTCAAGTGCAAGTGGGCCATATATAATAATGACTGAGGGTTTGAGGGCCACAGATAATAATTATCACAGAAAGACAAATAAAAGATTATAGCTTTTATGTTTTTCTCCATGTCTGTTGGTTAGGAAAATATTTCATTAACCACTTGACAAATTTTAATAAAACTTGCAGAAAGTAATTGGTGTATGTACCTCTACAATTTATTAACTTTTGGAGTTAACCCAATTAAGGGTAGTAGCCACAACTAATTGGCCCTAAAAAACACAAATATGATTATAACTCATTGATTTAATTGATCTAAAATTTAGCTGAGAGTGATCCCCAACAAATATTATGAGCTCTAACCGATTGTGCAAGATCTTTATTTAAAACTTTGCCATTACCTATTTGGCGTCACCTTTGTTTGTTAGCAAAATATTTCATGAAGTACTTTATCTAAACTTTTAGGAAATAGTCATTGGATGTACATCTACAGCTGATTAACTTTTGAAGCCAGTCCAGTTCAAGATGGCGCCCACAGTCAACTGACATTAGAAAACAAAGTAACATATTTTGTGTAGTTGTAGCTCAGAGACATCACTACACATACACTGCACATTGTACAAGATCTTAGCATTAACTGTTGGAGTCAATCCCGTTAGTCTGTTACCAAAATATCTTTTACACCACTTGATGGATTTTACAGAAACTCTCAGAAAGTAATCACTGGAGGTACAAATACAACTGATTAACCTTTTGAGTCAATCCAACTCAAGATCATCAACACCAGCTACACAAAACACCAAAATTGTGCATTGTGGTGCCAGAGTAAACCACCACAACCACACTACAGACATTTTGTGCATGCTCAAAAGCCCCTATGACCTATTACTACCTCCCATGGAAGCCCATTGTGTTTTTTATACACCCCTGAAGTTCTTGCTAAAACTAAAGCAAAAGTTGCAGAAAAAGATGCACAATATACAAAAGTATACATTTAAAAAATGTGGGAAATGGGAAATTGGTTTTAAAAGGCTGACACTTGTGTATGAAGAGTTTAGCCTGATATGTGTTAAACATTGTGAGGAAAACCCTTCCCTCTAGCCATTCCTCCCAGGATACTGTGCCTGAAAATGTCCATTATGTCTACATATTTGGACTGATGTTTGCCAGTAAACATTGTCCAGCTATTTTGGGGTCTTTTAGTTTAATGTGACACAAAGTAGAAGTTCCACTTGGACGTCGGTCCACAAAAAGGATTCAGTTCTTTTTCTTCTCGTGTTTACAGCTTGTAGAAGCTTTATGTGTCTGCTCCACACTTCCTGATCAGTTTTTTGGTGTATTTTCGTGGCAGTGTTATAGCACCACATGCAGGCTTGACATGGTTATTGCAGCATTTTGGGTTGTTTTTAGTGTTTCCATGTAGAGGAAAAGATTTTTAAAAACAGTGCTGTGTTTACAAGGGTATTTTTAGAAACAACAAAACTATTTTTTTTTAAATATAAAAACAGCGCTTCTATGTGGACAAGACCTAAAATCACCTCTCTTGTCTCGTATTACTATTAACACATGCAAAGGAACAGCTGACATTGTTGTTCTCCATCCAAAGTCTCCAGGAGAGTAGAGGAAGGTAGTTGAAAGGGTTTAGTTTGGTGTGTGTGTTTGTGAAGCTGAGTTTATTACTTACATGTAATTACAATCATACTGTGGCCAGTCTAAAGTGATAGAATGTCTCATTTTCAGCATCAAAAAAGGCCAAGAGGGTTAAGACTTTAGAGAAAAGTGAGGAAAGAGGGATGTGTATTTGTGTGTTTGTGAATGATGAAAGAATAAAAAGGTAAAGTGGCGAGGCTGACAAGAGTAAGTGCTGCATTCTCCTTCAAGTTCCATTAAAAGCTTGAGAAGGAGAGGCCTTTTATGTATTTCGAGTGCTCTAAAGTAACAACAGGCTACAAAGAAAGGATTCAATTTGGGACCTGCATGAACTGACACATTCCAGGCAAAATCTCTCCTTCAAGTGCTCAAGGGATTGAACATGACTGCTTCTTTGTGAAGTGCTGAAAACTCAGTTTGTTCTGAAGGAAAAGAAAAAAAAAAACTCAGCATAATTATTTGACTAAATAACAAAACTTTTATTCATTTAATGTGTTCAATTTAGTTATACTGAATCAATTGATCCCGGTGCATTATTCTGTCAGAATGTGGCCGACTTAAATTTCTTATTCAAAGCTGTAATAGCTGTCATAGTGCACAATTTTTAAAATGTTTTTGATTAGAATTTTTTGTATATGTTAACCATCTATGATAAAAAACACTACGTATGCATCAGACAAAAGGTCTGAATATGACAAAAGGTGAAAAGGCTTTCTTCTTCTGAAGAGAAGCAGCCACTAAAAGCTGTGAGGATGAGAGTCAACAGAAATAGTCATTTCGGGGAAGGAAATTGGGCGGTGGAGAAGGTTAAAGCAAAAGTTGGGAACAAGATCACATGCAAATGAGCTGTGCCGAGATATTCCAAACATTTTGAATCACATTAACCCCACAAAAAAATCATTAAATGATGTAGAAATTGTCTTAAAAGCATAAAAACTAAAAACAAAAACATTGTGAAATCTTTTGACAGCTATTATGGCTTTAAATTAAAATGCAGTGTTTAACAGTATGTACTTCAGCTGTCACCCAACAGAAAAACACAAATGTGGTTAGAGTTACTGGTATGATGCTTTTAATAATGATGTTTTACATTCTTTAAGAGAACAAACACACCAACAAAAATAATAAAGATAAAATCAAAGCAGAGAAAAGTTGGTACATGACAATGATTCTTTAAGAAGGGCAGCTTTGAAGCAGACCAGGAGCAATGAGGGCTTGATTAGCAAATTATTTATTAACTCTGGTTGTGGCTTAACCTGCCACCCTGCATAGGACTGAGTCAAGAAAGGAAAGGGGTATAGAACAATGGTCCATATTGTTTACGTTGTTATGGTTCTTTAGAGGAAGTAGCAGTAAAGTAGCTTTTTTCTATTGTTAATCATGAAGACATTTTTGTGTTTTTACGGACATTTTCTTCCAGTTTAGCTAAATTGCTTTGGTTTTAACAGTATAGATAGAGTTGTTCTCTTTGATGGAATTTATGGCTCTTTAAAGGGATCTGGATCTTGTAGATCTGTTACTTTTAAAGAGCTGCTCAAAATACTGGCTATTTTGAATGGTTAGTCACATGGTACTGCCAGAGACATAGTATGGTTTACGTCATTACGTACAGCTGACAGTCATTACGCACAGCGACATGTAGTGGCATACGGCCGTACCACGTTACTTGTTTATCAATTACAACAACTGCTGCGCTCCTCCTTTGACTGCTCTTCACCTTAGTGGAACAGCAAAGGAGGATCATGTCTGTGTGTCTGCATCTGAGGAGGAAAACACGAGGAGGGGGTAAAATAAAATGAACGGTTCTTTACTGCCTGTGACTCAGCTCCCTTCGTTCATGTTAAAGAGCCATTCGTCAGAACGTCACATTTCTAATGTCCACTGCTCCAGTATTTGTTGTTCCCAGCTGTAATTACAACTAGACGAATCTGAGCTTGGTTTCAAAATAAGAGCGTATTGTACATTCTCTCCAAATGAAAAGGGATTGTTTCTGCGACCAGCATTTCAGTCTACTGCACACAAACAAGCAAGAAATCAAGAAGAATGTGGCTGAAAAAAATGATATCTGAAGAGACCAAAAATTGTCTAAGTATTGATAATACTTTCAGAAAAGGAGCTCTAATGATTCGCTGCCGTCAGACCTCTGGAGAGGAAGCATCAGACTGACAGCAGTGCTGAGAGAAGACCAAACTGATAAACTACTCCAGATTTATTCAGGTGAATTTATTTCCAGTAAAAGACAAATGGCAGTTTTAATACAAAAATTTTAACAGATTTTGCTTTTAATTTGTTATTTTTATTATTCTGTTGGTGTCAAATTAGTTGTGCTGCACAATCTGATTTTTTTAACAACACCTAAAGACCTAAACTTTCAGTTCTTATTTCATTACAAATTCATATCTGATGCAACATTAAAAAACTTCAGGGTTTTACTATAAACTATACAATCTTTTTTCTTCTCATTTGTTTTTAAGGAACATGAAAAATAAAATATAGACTAACCTTAATGAAAATAGTGAAAATAATTCATATTTTGATCAAAATATAAAATGTTATATAAAATTTTAACAGGTCCAGGTTAGGGTTTTGCATTTCTGTGGTTGATCTCAATACACTGATACCAACAAATACCAATGACTGATTTATTAAAGATATGTGGGCAGCAACAACCAATGTGATTCAGCCGTTAATCACAAAACAGTACTATCCAATGAGTTTTGATTCACTGCATTGAGTTTTAATGCAATATATTTCACTTAAGCAAAGGAATGGTCCCACGTCAGTTACTGAGACAAATTATTTACTACCTAATTAAAAAATGGCCACTCAAAAACAGGTCTTGTTTAAAAATTGCAACACTTTCATAAAACTTGATTCACAATTAATAAATAACACACAAAAACTGAGGCTTAGGGAAAAACGAATAAAGCTGCCAGAAGCAAATGTGTTTAATCCTCTTTTAGTAACTCAGCAGGGAGCAGCAGAATGTATTTTCTACAATATAAAGAAAAAAACACAAGTTAACCCTTTTTCCTGGTGTACAGTTGATTCACAGCTTTAAGCATTTTTAGTGTTTGTTGCTGTTTACATCAGTTGCTGCAGTTCTTCTCCTGAACTCTAGGTGCCACTAAAGAAAACAATCCAGCTAAACAGCAGGAAGTGCAGCCAAAAGAAAAGCTGTGCGCTGTCAGACATGAAGAGAGGGAATCTGTTCTTCATACACAAACATAACAACACAATAGAATTTCTGTCATTTTTTTAATAGTGGATGTCTGTGTGTAGAAACAAACTTGCTGCTGACTTTTATTTATTAAACAGATTGGATTTTATTGGTACAAAGACTTCATAAACCGATGCATTCACAGGTGTTCTCAAAACTTTAGTACACAACTACTTTACTGATGTAGTAGTGTGTCTATAATTAGTACAAACATCCCTAGTCCATGTGTGTGTTCTCACATTGGTGAAATATTGAAGGTTTTATGTTTTCACTAAAACTGAACCAATAAGTAAAGTCTGCTGTCCTTGTTCATAATAGTATTTAACTACTGTACAATGAAGATGGCTAACATGGCTAAAATGGCTAAAGAATCTGAAAACAACCGTATTTTTAAAATAACCGGATTTGGCTTATTTGAAAACAACTGGAAAATCAAAATAACCGGAAATGGGCTTATGCATCACAATCAAAACTATAGATTTATATGATCAGATGGTAATGAAGAATGATATTTTCACACATTATCACCATTGAGCAGCATTAATATTATAATTTTTTTGTTTGTTTTATTCTTGCATTAGTGTAACTGAGAGCTCTGAGGAGCTCTTTTGTTTTGCCATAATGTGTATTTTTCCACTTTGCTCCCAGAGTTGTGGTTTACTGCCCGTTCATTATTCGGATGTGCTTCTACAGGCAGCTCTGACACTCTCACCCTCTCATATTTCCTCTTTCCTTTTCTGGGCTACTGTAAGAAAACGCTGGCTGCTGCTTCATGTGATGTGTCTGAACAGAGCACCAGTGGTTCTGCTGCAGGCTGCTGTCCCGCTGCATTGGATATAATCCTCGCCACACTCTGGTCCCCTGCTCCATCCATCCCTCTCCATTCAAGCACTCCCTGCTCATTCATATGCTACTAGAGATTCCTACTTTGCTGCCTTGATTCTTTTTTCCTTCCGGGGTTGTGGGACTCTGCACCTGTGGGGCCACAGCACACACACACAGGCGTGGGATAGATTTTTCTTGCATGCCCCCTATTTTAGCTGCGGGGAACCGAAGTCTGGAAGCATTCACATTTGCCCTCTCAGTTCCAGCTGTGAGGAAAATAGGTGCAGGAGCTGTGGAGGCACCATGACAAATTGAGGGAAGACAGTATTATCAGGCTCCAGTTGCCAAGAGAGATTCACTTTTATTGAAGCTTAAAGTGGGCTTTGCATAATTTAACAATGTACAGACCTGTTTAGCATCACATTGAGGCTTTGTTGCGTTTCAAAGAGAATATAATTGTTTCTCTGCCAAAAAGTAGAACTTTGTAATATGTTTTTTTTCACTGTTATTATTGTCATATACAATGCATCGGCGTAGAAAACTAAAAACTGCTGAACACACAAGAAAAGGTGTGTCAGCTGGAAGTGTTATGGTATCATATAGATGAGTTTTGTGTGCATGCTGCGTGTAAGTGTTTCTGTGTGCTCCAGCCTTTATATAAATGACAGTGAAAGTACCCGAAGCCTATATCAGCTCTCCACTGTTACATTTTTCTGTCAGCAGGTTGACTCACACAGCTCCATGTGAGTCAGTTGAGTTTGACGCCTCATCTCTGGTAAAGGAGGGAAAATCACGCGCATAGTGGCACACACAAAAAAAATACTGTGCTCACACCAGCTTCGAATATAGTAGCGGCAGCTCAACCGCCTGAAGAAGATGAATGAAGTGGACATTAAAGTCGAGCTAAAAATGGCTTACATTGCTATGCTCCCCATTCACCGTTGAGGTTATTTGTACTTCACTGAGCATCTCCAGACATCTGGACTTGCAACCTTTCCCTGTCAGCTCAGGTGAGCCTTCAGCAGTTTCAGAGCAGAACACAACCATCTTCTACTGAGATTTAAATATCCCATCACTAGTCCAATCCACCTCCACCCCCCCCCCCAAAAAAAAAAAGCTGACCATAAAGAGTAAACATTATCCAGGCACTGAATTTTGCGGATAACTGACCAGCATGAGTCTCTGTGACCTATTTGCTAGAGGCAGCTACCTCTGCTACTATCTGTGTGAGAAATTTCATCTTGGAACTCTAAAGCCATAAAGCTAAACAAAAATACAGTGTGGAAAGTTACTCAATTGGGTGAAAATGTATGCAGTTTTTTGCATGCTTGAGAATTTTACACCCAATAAGAAAGATAGGATGTTCATGGCCTCAAAAGAGAAAATCTGTGAGGTCACATAGGGAATACTGGGAGTATGGGAAGCAGGTTAAGCAGATTGGCATTAGAGAAAGCGGTCCTAAACAAAAGTACAGGTCTATGACAAAGAAAAAACCTAAAGGTAGTACCTCACTAAGCTGCGACTTTTGGACACTAGTTGGTGACTCAAAATTGCAACAGGCAAAAAAAAAAAAAAAAAAGAAAAGAGGCAAATTCCTTATTGCAGTCTCACTGAATTTGGAGCGTTTGCAGACAGTGAACTGTGCAGCCACATTTTAAGTGGCCAGTTTTAAAAGATTTGCAGCTTATTTTCATGTACACGGTTTGTATTTATATGGCTTTCATGAACACAGACTGCAGTCTTGAATGTTGACAGCTGGACATTGGGAACATCTGGAGCTTCTGGAAATTGTCTCTTTTGCATTTTTGGTCTGAAACACATTTTTGGTTTTGCTGTTGTCTGGTTGTTTTTTCACCATAGTTTTTTTTTTTCTCTTTTTTCTAGAGATCAAACCTAAACTTTAACAGCCTGTGACTGATCCTCAGTTAGAGCTATTACCTATTTACCCTACCATTCTCCCTAAATCTCGACCCTCCGTAAGCCAGTGAAGTTTTTGCCTTTTGCCCTCATTTCCCAACAAGGACTTTACAAATAAGTTACACTGAGCGCTCAGGCTCAGTGTACAATCTCACCTTTAGCAATTGCGTCATAAATCTGGATGTAAACCTTGACGTCTGTCAAGACATCCCCTATGGTAGAAAAGGTTTTACTTATCCTTTCTGTGGCCCCTTCCCAATAGACACTCCTATATGATCTTTTAACAGCCTGATGCCACTATGTTTTCCTTCTGGTCACATTGGATTATGAGGCACAATGGCAGCTGTCTGTGTGGTGACACCAGGAACATCTTAACCTTCCAAAAACATCTCTTCCTGTGTTATTTTCTTGTCATTTCTGTACAGTTTGGCCACTTATTTGTCAGCGAAATAGAAAAGTAAAGTATATGTTCAAGCAGCAAAATAACAAACCATGTGCAACATTTTTCGTCCTATAGGAGTAACTTTGCCAATTTTACAAGTTTGTTCACAATTTAAAACATAATGTGATGTGATTTTCTTTGAAAGGATCTGTTAAATGCATTTAATGATAAACACAAGGAGATTTTTGGAAAATGATGTGCAGCGTTCCTGTCTTTGTCTCTGTTCCTGTGGCCTATTCCTTTTTTAATTTTATTCCTTAGCTGCTTCATCCCTCGCAGCATTCCTTGTGGTGTTTTTCTTTATATATCCCATATGTGCTAAATAAAATGTTTTCTGATTGGATGCTCTGAAAGCTTGAGGACTCTTCTTGCCTCTAGCTTTGTGCTGATTCTGTATGTATTCACACATGCAATCACATGCGTTAACTGGGAATTTTTTTAGACATCAGGACACGTTGGTAGCACACTCAAGAAATCTTTCAAGTTTCTTCTTTTTAACCCAGTGATCGTTCTAAGCACTTTCTTTGTCTACTTAATCAGGTAAACACTGTTGCTGTCAACAATGCAAGCTGGGAAATAAAAAATGGGTTTTCTCATTATGCGTTGATGCTGCATGTACAAGTAATTAACCAGAGAGACACTGAGGTTTCACACAATTAAGTGCATCTTAACAAATCATCAGAAGTAAAACAAGAAACAATTAAAGCTGCTGATGTAAACATAAAAATTTCTGCATTTTAGAATTTTTTATTTTGCTTATCTATGCCACTAAGAATCGATTTGCTTGTTAAATAAATCTTTTTTTTTTTCTAACTACACCATTTAGTGTCCACTTGCTATATTCTCCAGCAAAAAATATATATATTTTCTGAAAATATATTCTTCCTTTTCACTATTCTCTGGAGCATCTGACAGACAATATGGGGCTCAGTGAATTCCCGAACTCATAATCCAATTTCATAATACACAATTCCCCTCTCCTATTCGCCTGCCAAGCTGAGAGCAGCAGGAGCTCTCAGGGATATGCGCACTGACGTGTGGACTGTCAGTGAGAGCGAGCAGAAGGAGTAGAGGTTTTGTGCAGCCGGCTGCTCCGAATGTAGAAGGAAAAAAGAGTTTAAAAACTTTGTACTCTGGCAGTTGCAAGTCCTCTATCTGCGCATAGTTCTGAAGAAACTGGCTCAAGGTTTTCAGCTTTCTAAACAGAAACAGGTTTTCAGCCTCCGTTTGTGGCAGAAACAGTCCTTTTATTTCTCTGTGCACCTGCCACATGGAGGGTTTTGTTTACGCTCTCAGTGCCATTTAATTATTTCTAAAAGTCAGCCTCACCGATTTCCTGTCCCAGAATGTGTTTGTTTTTGACTTTATGTCATAATTCTTTTTTTAAAAAAAAAAAGATTTCTTCTTTTTCTGAATGTTTGCGGCCATGTGCATTTAAACACACTCTCCCTGTCAGCCTGGTCCTTGTTAAATTCGTACGTGGCAGTGACTTGTTTCTTGGCTCTAAACTCAAATGTCTTGGCATCCATTCATGGGTACACAAGCGTGATATTGAATCACACAAAGAGAGAGAGAAAGCTCTGAGTTTTCCCTTCAGGGTTTGCCCTCTTTGGCCCCTTGCTGCCACCCCTCCCCCACCCACAGAGCATGGGACAGAGGCATCCCATGTGCCAGAGGAAGGAAACTGATGATATAATTGAGAACCACGGGTAGCACAATGGGACAATGACAAGTCCATCATGTCTTTTTTTCCTTCCGGTGCTTTTATGTCATGTTAAAGCTCTGACCTTTTCAGGCCAAGACAAATTTAAAATAAGCTATAATAATGGCTTGGCTTAAAAAGGGACACAAATTCGCAGAAAATGGTGTCTAAAAATAAGTTGTAAAAAATAAAAGCTAAACAAAACCAAACTAAAAATGGGTAATACATTCCTAAATCCGCTCAGGTTGAAAATCATGCTTGAAAATAAGGCTGCATTGTAAATTAATGACTAGTCAGTTCTTACTAAAGAGCCAACAACTCTGCTTATGAATAATGTTTATTAAAGGTAATGAATATGATGTCATCACTGATGTCCTGCACTGGGGTTAGACCCAACAAGAGTCAAAAAGACCTCTGATAAAGACTTTTGTTCAATGTTTTGCAACTCAAGGGGATGTCAGAGCAATTCCACGTAGAACAGTGAGGTATAGGTGCATATAGGTGTATTACCAGTCTTGCAGACTGACTGACAAACAGTGTTTGAAATAGAACAAATTGACCTGAATGAGTTCAGTGGAACCCAATGCAGGTTATAAATCCAGTAGTAACATATATAATTGCAGAAGAGATTATTTGTTTGTAATCTTAAACCTAGAGATTAATTTGTTTTGATCCATGACCTCAGGTAGTTCTGATGTTGGATTCTCTGCCTTGAGGGTGAAGGTATTCAGAAGCTCAGTTTGTATTGTTGCTGTCTTGATTAGAAAACCCAAAGACACTTGTGCTCTGAGAAATTAATCTTTATATACACAAAATGCTAGTTTATTAGGTCATAAATGCGAAAATAATGAATAAAATATTGCAGATAGGTTTGTCATGGGTTTATTTGTTTTTAACATGGTAAGCAAGTTATTTGAAATATAATCTACTTTTACTCTGGTTGGATAAAGGACGAGTTAAAGTCTAATTCTTGTAATGGAGAAGTGTTGGTATTCTTTATTCAAATGTTGAGAGGACTGCTTTGTTTGATTCTGCCGATGTGCTTTGTGCTTGTCAAGCAGATTAGTAACCCTCATCTTGACAGAAAGGATGTAACTGTCCTTTTGTCAGACTATACGTGCCAAGGTTTCTTTCATGCCATCAGGGAATCAATAGGGACTTATTTTTGCATGTGACACGTTTTTGTCATTCTTCATTTTCTGCGGAGGTGGTGTGGAAATCGATGTCTTTCAGCTCAGATGAGCTGCAATTCAGAAGGGAGCTTTATGTCTAATGAAATTCTGCCCACCATAGACAAACTTGGCCAATTTGTCTGATGCACAAAAAATGTGGAGACCTCCTTGTTATGCACTTGCTAAGTACATTTGCTTCAAACATGCTGAGATGCAAAAATTTGTCGTAGCATTAGAGTATGTTTAAGTGTTTGCCATTTAGTTTTGCCCTGCAGGTCTTTGTAGGTGAGCAGCCTGTGCCAAGTCAATTACTTAACCCTGACCCACAGTGGCAGAGAATCAGAAGGGCCTCAGAGTTTGTGACTGTCTTGTAATCTTGGGAGGAAAAAAGCACCAGTGAAGTTCTAATGAGGAAACCGGAGACACCCGTGGCTCCAAGATGAGGTTGGAAGGATGCAGCAGACACAAGGAACTGCTTAGATTACCGAGGCGATGGGTATGAAGTCTATATTTAAGGCCTCAAGGGCTTCAGTCTGGTTTTTTTCCTTTTGTTCTTTCAGCCCTCACATGGCTTCACAAACTTAATGTAATGATGTCTTATAGTGGCTCTCTGTACTTTACAAAGTACTGTCTGTTCCTATTCACTTTTTACAAACTATATTCTCTGAGGCCAACCTAATAAAAGCTAACTCATGGTCTCCAAACTTACATGAATACAAGTAAGTATGAAATAAATCTCTACCTGTTCGCTGACTGTTTTAAATTAGTCTCAATATTTTTTCACTTGGCAACATCAGTAACCATGTAATGGCCAAAGGCAAATTTTGATGTATGATTATTAAGGCAAAGACAAAAAAATTGTAGAAAAATATTACAGACTACTAACACCATAAAGATATTACAGTACAACCTAAGCCTAACTACAACAGTGGCTTTCTTGGTTATATCCACACAGTAAACACATAAAGCTGACCCATGTAACTTCACATCAGTTTATGTAAATTGCCCATGTGCTTTCATGGCTAAACAAAAGGTTTGAGAGGCATTGTGAGACTTTAAGCAGGATTAGACCAAATCTCTGGGGGCTCTCGCCATAGTCAAAGCCCCTTTGTACATGCTTGTGAAAAAGCTACCTGAGATTGTGTTTGCCTACCAGCCACATGTGTCATACATATAGTTTGTACCTGTGTTTTGTTTTTTCCCATTCATTTTGGTCTGATTAACATGGTGGACATTATAGTGTTATTACCCAGAAAGCAAAGACATCCTGCTTCCTCTGTTGGTCTCTCTTCTGTTGTGCATTTCATCCTGAGAAGCATCAGTTTTTCACAAAGTTACATGGCTGGCTTGTGCATTCTCTTTTTTTTTCTCTGTAAGCTTGATGAGACAGACCAAGGATTTGATCTTTTCTTAGTTCTTTCTCTGGACCCATGTTCTTCCTTTGCCTCTCTAATCAGCTATTCCAGTTAGCCAAAAGCGTCTGACCAGTTGTAATCTTTACAGTTGGCTGAGGAAACACAGAAGAAATCAGCAAATCAAGCCAATCATGGCTTCAATGTAATTGGCTGGCTCAGTCAGTAATCATGTCCTAAAGCTGCATGATAATAATGGTACAGCTCTTGCTGATTGTCTGAAGGCATTTCAGTGAGATGTTCTCTTGTTTTTTTCTGTCTTTCTTATTTTGAAGAAAATGGTTAGGAGCTTCACCTGAGGGTGTCTTGTGCACGGACAGAAAATTACTGCAAGAAATCCCTTTTTCTTTGAGTCTGATTTTATATTTAGCACCACGTTTCCATGTCAGTATGCACTGGGTTAAAAACGACCACATGTGCAGTATGTGAATGTGTGTGCCGATTCTTTCATGTCAGCTTGGTCGCATGTGTTGCTGTCACTGTGCGTTCATGATCTGCAGCTCCTTTCATCTTCTGAGAAGTTGACCTGGATTCTGATGTCAAATGCTAGCATGGTCAGGGTTGGTGAGTAGGTGCTCCATTCATCCTGAGAGGTAAGCATTTGACAGTATAGGTCCACCATTAGGCCCCATGATGGATGCTTCACAGAGCATGAGCAGATGGGTGAAGGACGGTAGGATGGAAATGAAATTTATTCTGCGACTTACTGGAGGACTCCACTCATCTACACCATATTGTTTTACATCAAAATGTGTTTATTATTTTATTTTTTACAGGCAGAGAGCAAAATGCAGGGAGAGACTTTGCAAACTTTACAATAAAATTCCAAAGAACTCTATTAATGAAAGAATGACAACCGCTTAGGAGTCTTCAACATTCCCATGCTAGCATTTGTGTGTTTTCCTACTCTTATGCATCATAATATGTGTTTGCATGCTCACAGCAAGGACCCTGCAGTGTGTGTGTGAGTGTTTTCTATCTTTCTCGGTTGTTTGGCCCTGTTTACAGAGATGAATACAAATTGAGTTCCTTATGGCTAGATTTGCTAGTGAGTAATTTCTGTGATCTTCTAACTCAGACACTGGCCTGCTCTCGGCAAGATTTTTGGCATTAGTCATTTCCCCTGACACAGCCAATAGTCGTTTTATTTTGTGTTATATGTAATATTGTCACACCACTCTCCAGTTTTTTCTTGTGACCTCCAACTCAGGCTGAAGTGTAAGCGCTGCTGGCCTGTTGTCCCAAGCAATGATCATCATGTGGATTTTTGCTGCTCTGTTTGCCTCCTTCCTACTTGTTTTCGTTGCCTTTGACCCTTGGTTCAGCCTTAAGTAGTTTTGCCGGAGTTGGTGTCACATCCCTTTCAGTGGGTACCGCTTCTCTTTACTGGTTGTTCTGTGGAATGAAGGATCATGTTGAGGCTTGAGGAAGGCCACAATACACTTTAACTTCATTTAAAATTGATTTGCCAAGCATCTCTGCAGCAAATTTGTGTGATCTGAAACTGCATTGGAATATCACTAATTTACATCAAATTAGGAAAACAAGAAAATCAATTATTTGATAACAGGCTATGGACTTTTATTTGTTCCTAGACTCATCATGTAGTTAGAACAATGCATCTACTTTTGTGATTGACGGATAAATAAAATCTCTCATAATCTCATTTGTTCTGTTTTAGTCTGTATCATAATTTCCATTTAGTCACCAAAGAGGCTATAAAATCCAATTCCCTTGGATAGAGATGCAATTTTTTACTTGACTCATATCAACTATACTTTTGTTTGTTAAACAATCTGAACACCTGCAAATATACATTCTAGTTAGAATTTGTTCAGTACATATGATTAAATTCAAGCTCACTCACTTAGAAATGGACCTAACATTAGATGTCTGTTCATAGAAGTAGATTTTTCCTATTTTAAAAGACTCCCACCCCCACCACCCACCTTCCTTTTGATCCCACATCTTTTCCATTTGAAGGAGGTGTGCCTGCAATTACAGGATTTGAGCGTTACCTCATATTTCCTGTTTCTGGCAAATATCAAACTTTGTTTTGTTCTGCAGTCCACCCCTCTTTCATCATGCTGCTGAGGAATGTCAAAACGAAGCGTAGGAAATATTCATCTGCATCTGTTTTGCATCCCTCTGCAGCTCCTCTTACAATACCTTTGCCTCCCACTCTGTCCACTCTCCCTCCTGTCTCCACCTCTTCCTCCCCATCTAGAGTACTCCTCCTTCTCTCCTCCTCTCATCCCCAAATCTCAGACCTGCACCTTTTAGTCTCTTTCTTTTTGAAGTGAACTCGGCTTATCTGCGCTCTGGCAAACATTCATGCACCGTTTCAGCCCTTCTCTGCTCCACCCCGTCCTTTTACCCCCTCACATGCTGTCCTTCTCACCTCTCTGCACTCTTCTCCTTTCTCCGCTTCTTTCCAATTTCCCCTGCTAAAATGAGATGTGTTGTGTACTGAGGAGAGTGTGTACATTCCTTATCGCCGGCTCCTGTCTGGGTATTAGTTGTTGGAAATGGGTCTGTAATGAAACGGAGAGCACTGCTGTGCAAACACGGACTCACCAGGGATATAGGTATTTTTGTGTGTGTGTTTTCAGTGTGTGCACGTGTACGGTCTGACGAGTGGCTGATTAAGGTCACCCTCTTTCCCATCTCATTATTTCTGCCATTGTCCCTCTCTTGCTGTCTTGACTGTTCTGCCTCTTCTTTCCTTTTCCGTCTCTTAACGTTTGTTTGTGTTTTTGCTTCTTGTTGGCTCAGTTGGTCTTTCTGAATTGCACTGTATGTGAAAGCAAGCACATCCTAAATGAACATAATGTGTCTGTCTTTCTGTTGCTGTAATTACAGTGAAACTGCAGCATGGCCTGTGTCCTCTTTTGCCTACTGTTCCTCATGCATTGTAAATGTGTTTAACAACAATAGAAAAGCAGCAGTTTGTGCACCCTCTTGTTTCCTGCACTGATGTGTTGTCTGGGATTCGAATGTTCTCTGTCTTTGAATAAACTGTGTCACGAGCCCTTTCTCAGAGAGCCCACACTGAGGAGAGAGGCCTTTTGTCTTTAGAGGTGATGCGCTTCCTCTAACTTTTCTACAATCTAACCAATACAATTCAATGTTCCTTCTCCTTTTTCTGGTATATAGACTAGTCACTCTTTAAGGAACCTGTGGAAGATAGGCTGATAGTTTAAGTGGATAACAGTGAGCTCTAAAGACACTGTAATACCTATTAAATCAAGTCAGACAACTGAATGATGGCTAATCTTTTAAGACTGTGTAGTCATATGACTTAATGCTACTTTTTGGGTATAGATGAAAATGTGCTGAAAGTACTCT
>JAOXNZ010000012.1:19717563-19733421 GCA_028566095.1 Kryptolebias brasiliensis | reverse complement strand
AAAACAAGTATTGAAAAGCACCAACATTTTACAAATTTTATTTAAAATTTTGATTTCTCTGTCTTGACTTTGAATCATTATTATCTTAGTGTGTGATGGTAACCCTGGTTAGATGGAGGAACACGCTCTCTTACTGGATTACAGTCTTATTACTGCAGCGTAAAGAGACTGATGCAAATCTCTGTGTGTGAAAACTGAAAGATTGTCTCCGGGAACTTGTTTTGAGTCTTATTTATTGTAATAAAACAAGTCATTGTTTTTGTTTGCCTGCTGGGCAACTTGGGTGTAAAGAAACAATAAATTTATAAGATCCATCGTATCCCAAGAATCATAAACAGAAAATCCATCTTTTCACTCTCTGTCACATCACATCGAGGTTTACAGTGCTAGTGAGCATGTAACACTTCAAAAAGCTTTGCAGGGCTCTGAAATGAAACAGACTGTGGTCCGTTTGGTCTTTTCTACAAAGAGATGTAGTAAAGAAATTCTGGCACTCCACAGTCGCTTCAGACATTCATGTTGCCAGAGGGATTTCTGAGGACTACACTGGTACAACACACCATGCACTGCTTTCAAATTCCACTCAGACACACTTTTTTATTTTAATGCATCATTGATCTCATTTTCTCTCTTTTTTTAATTAATCACTGCTTGTTTTTCCTTTGTTATATATAAAATCTGCTTTGTTTAATGTGTTCATTGTCTCTTTCAATTTCCATCTTCCCTCTACGTTACACCCTTTGCTCTCATGTCGCTGTTTTGCTGCATAGACAGATAGTAAATTGCTCTCAGAAAATGAAATTACAACCAGTGCCATCTTGTCACATATACTAAAAATGTTGAATTGGTGGTAATGTTCTGTCAAAGTCTTTACCAAAAGTGTCTGATACACAATAGGACCTTTCCGAAAGTGTTGAAGAATGCCAGCTGGGAAAAAAAAAAATACACAGCTGTGAAAGATGAGAAGAAATGGAAGATTAGGGCTTTTTGTTTAAGCATTAAGTCTTCACATAACCCATGAACTCCTCACTAAACCAATGCATTTTCAATTTACTTCTAAGATCACCCTGGCCCCAAAAAGACCATATTGGCTTAATCAACGAAAGATACCATTTTTTTTTTTTCGTTTCACAATGTCCATATCTGACACATAGACTTACTAATAACGTTTTATTATCACTTTTATTTATCAGTTTTTGGTGGGAAGATTTTATTACTCTTAAAGTAACACAAAAAAAATCTTATAGTTTTTGGGTGTTTTTTGGTTTTTAGTTCTGTAAATTCTTGTTTCAGTTTATGTATCTGTTTTCAGTGATGTTTTTTTTTGTCAGCGTTTTCAGTTCCTACCCATCAGTGTTATATTGTTACCTATTCAACCTGGCAGGTTTTGGTTTCTGTTTTCTTGCTCATAGTTTCCCTCATCAGCTCTGTCTTGCCTTGTTACTCACCTGTCAGCCGTTTGCAATAACCTCACCTGCTCCCACTTGCTAATCATGCCTCCCAGTAGATAAAAGCTCCCTATTTATCCACTTATGCTTGGTCAGATCCTCATAGGTAACTCCTCTAGTCTGTCTCAGGGTTTTACAGTGCAACTTTTCCATCCTGTTTTTGACACCTGCAGCACTGGGTTTTGCTTTCATTTATTAAATTACTTTTTTGGTAGCTAAAAGAGAAAAAATGCATGTGGTAGTTGGCAGCCATTCACAGGCTTTGATTAAAAAGTTAAAAACACATTAACCACATATGAAGAAAAAGAATTGTGCAGATTAGATTTTGCAGTGAGTACCTTCAATATCTTAACTTTCATAGACTGCTTTTTGAATCACCTCCAGTTTTTTATTTTTATTAAATAGCAGTTCATGCTAAGGCTATTTTATAAACCTTTTTATTGCAGTTACTTTCATATGACTGTTATTCTAGCAGAAATGATAGTCTTGCTGTAAGTGCCCCAGGCTGCACAGAAAATGCTACGGCTAGCTGCTGCAGTCACTGTTTGCTCATGCAATTAATCACAGAATTCTGTGTAAACAACTGCATAATGTAAAATTGAAAGCAATAAAAGTTTCTAATATAGCATTCGCATAAATTGGTATAACAACTTTGAGACTAGAGTTGGTTTAAGGTGCTGTTAGTCAACTTTGGACCTGGCTTCACTCATATACTCATCAGTCTGGTCAAAAATGAACTATTTCTCTAAACTTAGGCTGTTCAAAGAGCTATCTACAGCAGGTAATATATTATTTGTTCAAAACTTGTCCAAATAACTCTACCTTGAGAGATCTAAATCAAGGTAAAGAAAAATGTTCTTTTTTCTGTGGCAGTTTGCTGAAGAGACGCAGTGCAGCAGCAAGAAGCTAATATACAAACATGGCAATGAATGACACTAAAACACTGCAGACTCCCACACTGGGCTAAAACGAAGAAAGTGGACATTAATTAAAGAAACACTGCCCTCTTACTTAGCCTCTTTCTCTGTCTGACACCTCCTGTACAGTTTGTACATTTTGCTGTCTGTTTATTAAAATAGATTAATTAGACTCATTGGTATTCTGCAATGCTGCTTCAAACTGTTTCTAACTGCAAGGATCAGCAAGGTCATAAATTTGAACTGTAAACATGGGGAGTCTGGAAGGAAACTAATAGGCAGCTAGCACTCTCTACAGTGAGACGTTTGATGGATTTCAGTGACAGTATGCCACCGACTGGACAGCAAATCCATCACTCAATGCTTTTTTTTAGCACAACTTTCCCAACCTGAAACAACTTATTCTAGTTAATTGTTTCTGTCTATCGTTTTTGTTTTTTGTTTTTTTTAATGCCAATGATGCACTGCTGCCACGGCAGATAAATGTTCACCAGGCAGCAAATAATTTGTCACTTGGCTTGAGTAAAAGTCTAAAAAGGTAAATAGGGCTGTAAACATATGACAAATAAGCTATCTCATCAGCATGATTGATATTCCCCTTTTTGCTGTGGTGCAGTGTTTAATACCATATGAAAGGCCTCAGTTAGCATCAGCTTTCATTATCTGTAAAATATGAAAACAGTCTCCTTCAGTCCTGCGCCAGACAAATGATGTTTTTATTTGGAAGTTGAGATTGTAACTCTGAAGTCAGCTTAAAAAAAGGTTCAAAGCACTGTATTTGTGGTCTGCAGAGTGTAATAACATCTTGTCGAAATTTTAAGTCAATACACATTACCACGGAAACAGAGATACAGCTGATGAAGGATGAAGAGCAACCTCAGGTCAATGAGTTAGCTGTACCTTTTAGAACTGCATTGATAAGCAGAGTTTGTTTGGATCAGGCTGAGGCAGCAGTTTAAAACAGTCTTTATTAATAAATTAGAGGTTGTTCTCCCAGGGTAACCTATTATTTCTAAAAGATTTTCTCACTAAATTGAATTCGGTAACTACAGAGCGAAAAGTCTTTGTGGGTAATGTGTGATCATCATTCAAGCTGTCGTTGCACCTGTTCTGACAGTAAAAGTTGAATATCTGGTGAGAGAAATGCTTGCTTGGAAGGTTTTCGGCTCTGGGTTGGCTCACAGTCCAGCCTCACAGAAACAAGTCAAGATCTAAACAGTGAAAGGCCAATTGCAACACCAACTTTGTTTATTTTTTTGACAATAAAAATGCTCTCCATAATAGACTGCACTCATAGGTTTAAAGTGCTTATACCTGACAGGTGGGACCACCACCCCGGTCTGCCAATCTAGGGAGACTGCCCCTGATGTCCATGCAATATTGAAGAGTCATATCAACCTAGACAGCCCCACAACATCCAGAGCCTTAAGAAACTCCAGGCGAATCTCATCTACCCCTGGGGCCTTGCCACTGAGGAGCTTTTTACTGTTACCTCGGTGACCTCAGCACCAGAAATTGGAGAGCCCGACCCAAGGTCACCAGGCTCTGCTTCCTCACTGGAAGACGTGCTGGTGGGATTGAGGAGGTCTTTGAAGTACTCTGCCCACCGACCCATGATGTCCCGAGTTGAGGTCAGCAGCACACCATCCCCACCATAAACAGTGTTAATGGTGCAGGCTCCTTCCCCACCAGAGAGGTGACATTCCATGTCCCGAGAGCCAGCTTCTGTAGCTGTGGATCAGACCGCCAAGGTCCCCGCCTTTGGCCACTACTCGTTCCACATTGCACCCGACCCCTTTGGCCCCTCCCACAGGTTGTGAGCCCATGGAAAGGAGGAACCACGTATCTTCTTCGGGCTGTGCTCGGCCGGGCTACATGGGTGAAAGCCCGGCCTCAAGGCGCTCGCCAAGCGCTCACCAGCGTGCCGCACCGCCAGGCCTATTTAAAAAGGGGGACCGCAGAGTGTGTTCCAACTATAGAGGGATCACACTCCTAAGCCTCCCTGGTAAGGTCTATTCAGGGGTTCTTGAGAGGAGGGTCCACCGGATAGTCGAATCTCAGATTCAGGAAGAGCAGTGTGGTTTTTGTCCTGGTCGTGGAATACTGGACTAGCTCTACACTCACAGCAGAGTACTGGAGGCTGCATGGGAGTTCACCCAACCAGTCTACATGTGTTTTGTGGACTTGGAGAAGGCGTTCGACTGTGTCCCTCAGGGAGTCCTGTGGGGGGTACTCCGGGAGTACGGGTTACCAAGCTGTTAGGTCCCTGTACGACTGGTGCCAGAGCTTGGTCCGCATTGCCGACAGTAAGTCGGGCTCATTTCCGGTGAGAGTTGAACTCCACCAAGGTTGCTCTTTGTCTCCGATTCTGTTCATAACTTTTATGGACAGAATTTCTAGGTGCAGCCAAGGTGTTGAGGGGATTCGTTTTGGTGACCTTAGGATCCCATCTCTGCTTTTTGCAGAGTATGTGGTCCTATTGGCTTCATCAAATCGGGATCTCCAGCTTGCGCTGGATCAGTTCGCAGCCGAGTGTGAAGCGGCCGGGATGAGGATCAGTACCTCCAAATACAAGACTGTGGTCTTGAGCCGGAAAAGGGTAGAGTGCCTTCTCCAGGTCGGGGAAGGGGTCCTGCCCTAAGTGGAGGAGTTTAAGTATTTCGGGGTTCTGTTCACAAATGAGGGAAAAATGGAGCGGGAGATCGATAGGCAGATTGGTGCCGCGTTTGCACTGATGCGGGCATTGTTGAGCCAAAAGGCGAAGCTCTTGATTTACCGGTCGATCTATGTTCCTACCCTCATCTATGGTCACGAGCTTTTGGTAGTGACCGAAAGAATGCCTTGGGATTCCCCCGGAGGGGCTGGCCCAAGTGGCTGAGGAGAGGGAAGTCTGGGTCTCTCTGCTTAGCTGCTGCCGCCACGACCCGACCCCGGATAAGCACAAGAAAATGGATGGATGGGTGGATACCTGACAGGTGATCATCACGATTAGCATAATATTGAGTTATTTTAATACATCACAAATTTAAAAATAAACTTTTAAACAATATTTAATTGTTTTTTGGAAATAGGTCAAAACAGCTTCTGATCTGAATGTTGTAAATATTTAAAGAGGAGTTATTTGAAGACTTTTACTGTTCTCTGCTGAAAGCCTGAATTAGTAGAGATTAGTGTTTTTGTTTTCTTTCCACAAAAGAATTTTTAATGTTCTTAACTTGAGCTATGCACTAAAAAAAGAGCAATCTAATGTAAAAAGCTGGGAAACTTCTGTCTTATGTGAACTTCTCTAAAAAGGTGTCAGAAAATAAAATTCTGCTGGAGGCGTTGAGATCTTGTCAACACCTCATGATTCATCTTAGCTTTGTTTTGTACTGACCGCTGTGTCCTGTTTTCTACTTTTTTCTGTTGAGCTGCTGTCTTTATTTCAAGCGAGACACCAGCTGATGCAATATGAATGTTTTGTCCTTTATCAAGTGAATCTGTGTGCAGGCTTCTGTGTGTGTGTGTGTTGGGGGGGGGGGGGGTGTTGTGGTGTGTGTGTTTGTGTGTCTTGCAAAGCCAGGCTGTTTGTGAGGCTTTTGGTGCTCACAAACATCAGACACTTTACACTCCTGTGGTGGCAGACAGGGAGGGAGCCTGTTGTCAAATTTTTTCATCATTAACTTCCATGCCCTCCTTCATCTTTCTCCCTTGGAAGTTAAAAAAGTAATCAAAGGCTTGGCATCCGACAGCTCTTTGCCGCTTCTCTGTAAAATTTTCCTTTTCCTCCCCTGAATATATTGCAAATACCGGTACCTTCGCTACAAAAGCCACTCACCTTCAGAGGTGCTGAAAATCTCTGCTGCTTGTCTCAGTGGAGCCGTGCTTGTGCTTTTTTTGACATGTCTGCTAAATGGAAGATGCTTTGCCACTCATTTAAAAGCACTGTGACTTTGTTTCTCCTCTGAGAGCCCAGCTGCTTTTTTTCTCCTCATAGCTGCCCAATAACCCGGGCTCCTTGCTGCTTCGTCCTGCCTGTGGCATTACAGTACCAACCTGAACACGCTGCTGAGCAGACCACAGAGAAGGACATCCAGCAGTGTCCTAAATGAACATCAGACTAATTCCTGGATCGTGGGAAGAGTTCAGGCTCCTTGGAGAGAAGGTCTTGCCTGAATGGTTGGAGAATGTCGGACATTAATGCTTTGGCAAATCAAATACTGGGTTAGGAGTGAATGATGAATAGGAAAATCCACAGGGTGTTAATAGTTGTCTTCTGGGAATGTAATCCTGTTTTCTTGGCTTGCTCTTTCTTAATGTGTGTGTGTGTGTGTATGTATGTGTGTGCATTCTCTGCTGTGTTTTGGTCACAGTTCATGCAGCTTTCATTGAATTAGAAAAGTTTCGGTTGAAGCTAATTATGTTTCTGTATCTCATATATCAGTTACTGTATGGAGCACATGATGAGTCAAATCACATTTAAAAATAAACAGATTGATCCATGATGCCTGCACAAACAGATAATAATAAATAACTTCAGGCTTTAGTCACTGAAACATGAATTAACAATGCATTTATCTTCTTCTTCATTGTTGCATCTTTTGTCTTCTCTGATTGTGTCATTTAGAAGATGAAGTGTGTGTTGTTGTTTTTTTATCCTCTCAAGGATGACGAGCCAATCACTGGAGGGGCTGAGAGCAGAGACCACACCCACATCAGGAAGTTCCTCAGCCAGCATCACAAGAAGTTACCATGGAAACCAGAGGTAACACATATATTACAAACAATACTATACAATTTTTTCTGCAATTCCTTCAATCATCATCTTGTCAAATCCTAACTTTATTTTTTGTATAGAATTATTGCATCAGTTTGACATTTGTGTATAGTTGAAAAAAACATAGGCAGGCTTATATTAAATATAACATTGCAGTGGTTTCAGTTCTGCTTTTAGGAACAGAGACAGATATTAAGAGACAAATTGAGATCCAGCTTTTTTCTGGTACTGACACACACAAAAAAAGATATGTTCCTTGGAGATAGATAATTGTATGAGGATGATCATATTTAATCTAAAAGCACAGACAGGGTATTTTTGAAGCATCTAACTGAATATTATAAATTATTGTAATTAATGCACATTTTCAGCTCACTTGATGATGTAGTCTTCAGCACTGTTGCAACAAAATGAGCAGCAGAGAGGGCAGATTAAACAGTGGGTTAGTGAGAAAGAAAGCAGTACCAGATTTTTCACATGTTTAACAGAGCTTATTTAAAGGTTTGAGCATGTATGTGTGTTTCCAAATCTGAGCTGTAAAATGTGATTTATTAATCACCCCCACCCATAATAAAGATTTACTAAGCACGATGCAGATCTGGGCAAATAGTAGAAGATGGAGTTTTTGTTGTCTTCCCTACAGTACTCTGAGTATACTGTTACTTTTTAAAGATTTATTTATAATCTTTTTTTCCCCAGGCAGCATTAGAGGGCTGCTGAACACAGCAAGAGCTTGATAATCTGACAATACCTGTGGTTTTATTTCAGCAAACTCCTTTGAGTTACCTCACCTTTACTTTTATGTCATCTCTGTGCATTACAAAGCACTAAATCATCCTTATAACTCTGAAACGCATTCAAAAACAACACTGTAAAACCAAAATATCCTTTTTCTTATTTATCCCTTTTTTCTACTTGTAGTTGTATTGTGTTACACTGCCAAAAATAGTGATTTTACTTTGAATATTCACTCTTATTTTTGTACATTTGTTTTTAAACGTAAACAGGAGTAAACTGAATTTTAAAAGGCCTGCATATGAACATGCATGATGCATTTGAATTCATTTAAATAGAAGCCAAGCTAGGATGAAAGCCAAACAGCTCTCTGAGTATTGAGCATGTTGACAATAGTAATTGTGCAAATGCAACTGGATTTCAAGGCTGAATCACAGCAAGCCACTTAAATTAAAATGTTCTGTTTTTTTCTTTTCCTTTGTTTTTTATCATCTAGTTTGTTAAAAATATAAAAACCACATGATACTTTTGTACTCTATGACTTGTACAAGGTTTCATTGACCAAACATATTTTCTAATTTATTGTGTGGAAGAATAGGAAAGCACGCTTTGAAGGGAGAGAAATTCTGTAGCATCCTCACTGGTTTTGTATCAGGCATGACAAGCATCAAAGCTGTTTTTGTAGAAGTCAGCACAGCTTTTCTTTGACTGATTTTCAGCCTACGGCCATGGTAGAAATAAAATGCACCTTCTTTTAAGTTTACAGTTTTACATATGAGCATACAATAAAAATATCTAGTTCTTTTCAGATATTATGAAACACAGAAGATCTAAATGCACTAACGAAAAATAATCATAGAAGCTAAATGTTGCTACTGAAAGTATCTGATCATCAGTAAGTGGCTTTGGTTTGCAAAGTTGCTTATGTATAAACCACAACAAACTGAAATCCGTTTCCTTTGGACAGATCCAAAAAAGGTTAAAAACAAAAAGAACTGGACTTCAATTTTGTAGTTTAAGACGTTTCGCTTCTCATCCGAGGAGCTTTCTCAGTTCAAAAGGATGATCATATTTAATCTAAAACACACTTGGACAGATAAGACCAAGCTTTAAGATTGGGCCTTAATGCATAGAGACACATTTTTAAATCAAATTCATTACAAACTCTCTATACCAGTCTCTATGACAAGCCTTGACCCCAGTCAAAAAGGTTTTTCAACTTCTCAAATTTATTGAATTCAGTCTGAACTTGAGCTAGAGGATTAGAATATCACAGTATGCTAACAGACACACACACACATACACACAAACAAACAAGTTTAGCAATAAACCATTTTATCGATTGATTTTTTTCTTAACATTTTTTTTCCCAGGCTAAGGCCCATGACCCAATGGGTCTGCGACCCACTTTTGGATCATGACCCACTATTTGAGAATTACTGCTCTATACATACTGTCTAACACAGTGGTGGAAGGCTGTTGGCAGAATCAGAGTACTTTGCAGTCATTTCCTCCTCTGTACATCAAAGTATTCTGGAGTCACATGTGAGGCCATCTGCCCAACAGCTGAAGCTTGGCCCCTATTGGGTCACAAAAAACAAATAGTCAGTGTTGCAAATTCCAAACCTCAAACTAGTTGACATGCTGTGGTAGGACCTTAGGAGAGCAAGTGTCTGAAAACTTTTATGAGCTGAAGCAACGCTGTAAAGAGTTTCTCTATAATGGTGTGAGAAAGTGAAAAAAAGACAAAGTTTAAGTTTTAAATCTATCTCACACTGCTGTTGTGCAAAACCTAAACCAAGTTTGTCAAAAATGATATTAACTCTTCTTTTGCTCTTACTTGTGATCTGTCAAAATTACCAGCACACAGTTGTTTTTTTGGTGAACAGCCAGAATGGTAGAGAACTGAGGGACCACTCAGCTGGCACTGTCAAAGACATGGACCGAGTCTGGCTGAAGTGGAGCAGTTCCGTTTGCCAGCTGTCAAAGACTGACCCAGAGAGGTTACACGGACATCAGAGATATTCTCAGTCAAATGCAGTTGTTTTGCAGAAGTAAAATAAAAGAGGACAGTCTCAGTTTCCTCATGAACTTTTATACCAGCAAAGGAAAAGGCCTTTTTTTTGACATTGGACATTGTGTTGGTTAAACCAGGTTGTCTTCAGTAAATACTGGTGACCTGATGAGCCAGTGAGCTCATCCAGAGGTGGCAGAGGATTAACACTGACATGCCGCTGTGTGTTTGTCTGTCAAGGACACCAGCATTTCATGGACACTGACAAGAGATGGAGATCAGAGTGCAAGGTATTGGCTGACTTTTCAATTGTGAAGCAGGAGTCAGTGATAAAGGGATGAACTGTCATTCCCAGCTAAACTGATGCAGATCCAGACAATTGAACATATCAAATAGTTTTCTTTAGTCCAGAGAAGAAAGAATAAGACAGGAATTAGATAGTTTAAAATACTGCAGACCGTATTATCAGTCGTTAAAATACATATATATATGAGTTTAAGCAAATAGTAATCTCAGATCTAATTCTCATAAGGTTTGTTTCACATCTATAGTAGCTGTTTGAAAAAAAAGAAAGAACAGGTAGAGGATGAGGTTCAGCTGACGGGCTTACCAACCAAGATTTTCTGTCAGGCTCCTTCTGGAGATGAAAGATCTCAGAGTCTTGATGCAAGTACTTTCCCTAGGGTAGATTTGGACAGCCTGTTATTTACCAGTCAAGAGGGAAGTGGGGAAGATCTTGTGGCTCAACACAGACACATGAGTCATATGGGAGCAAACATCACTATTGTATCCTCTAAAAAAACACAAAACACTGACAAAACCGGAGAAGGAATTAGATCTTTTTTTCTGATCCCATACTTTTGCCAAGATGATGTGAGTTTGATGCAGGAGAAGGGTGTCTGATATTTTTCATCCTTACAGCTCCATGGCTTTGTCTTCCTGAAATGTTGAAAAGCTAGCGGTTAGCATGCTTCTCTTACTGGTTTGTCCTCAGACATCGATAAATGATTGACAGCTTGTTGCAGATATAAAAGGAGCCTTTTTATGATCCACAGTTGAACAGCTCTACTGCAGCCATTTTCAGCCTGTTCATGTTCCATTTTGGGCATTAGAAAAGATATGTGCTCATGGGACAGATGGCAGATTATACAAATCCTCATTACAGTAGTTGATGAAGCTGGAATTTAGATCCCATGAACCTTGTCTTCTAGTTTTTGCCTCTCTTCTCGTGTGAAATGAGTTCCTATTACCTCTTACCATAAAATCATTCTGTTTTTATACTTTTGAAAAGCCCATTTTCTCCTCTGTCTACCTACGCACTTACCTTACTTCATTTTGTAGCTATATTACCAGAACAGAAAAAGATGAGAGTTGCATGGGTGCTTTCTATAAATACAGATATTTTTCATGAACTGGCAGAGTCTGATCATGTTTGCATTTTAATAGTCCAGATCAGCTAAACGGCAGGACAATGCTGCTGTGTATCAACAGCAATTAAACTGACTTTCCTGTAGAAGCAAAGTGGTATTGTAGATACCCCTGTGACTTTTGCCAGGAACATCCTATCTTACTTTTCTTATCCAGGTGGGATTAACCGTGTCAGCTGGTGTGATAGCTCGTCGGTGGGAGCACAGAGCAGCCATTTGTCTGTGCCTCGGTGCCAGCAGGAGCGCAGAAGGCTATACCACATTTTGAAAAGGGGAGATATCCTCCTGGAGAAAAAAAAAAGAAAATGATTTGCACTTTGGTTGATGGTGCGACCAGATGGATGGGAGAGTGGGGATTCTGGAGAGCCGTAAAGATGGAGATGTGCGAAAACAACCTCACACAAATGTGGAGCTGAAGACGAGGATGGTGATAATGCACAATCATGAAGTTGTGTGGAGTAGTATAGGACACCGCTATTTCATTTAAAGTGTTTTTTTTAATGAGTTCTTTTTTAGCCTCTTTGCTGCTCACCTGTTACTTTACTGTCTGGTCTTTCTCTTAGTCTTTAACAGTTGGCGTTAATTGCTTCTGTCTGTCTCCCTCCCCCCATCTCCCAGCGGCAGTCAGAGGTGTTTTTGCTGTGAAACTGTAGACTTTTAATGGCTCAAAATCATACTAATGCTTATAGTCACAGTGTTTTGGGTCTTTATTGAGCATTTACTGTTATCCAAGTTGCTAGTGGGAAAATAAATGTTACATTTACACTCATAAATATTAAGTGCAGAATAAAATCTTCAAGTTCAGAATTTATTTTGAGTTAAGGATCCCTGACATTTTCCCATGAAATAAATACCAATTATTATTTAAATTATAGCAAGCTGCTTTTGCTCTCCATTCAGCAACTTTTTTTTCTCAAACCATTTCCGGGGGTCGATGTATACAAATAGCAGCTCCATGAACAGAGGTGTTAACGAGTCTAAGCTTTTTGAGTCTTTAGTTTTATCTCTGGGTTTTATTTTTTGTGCTACTGAGCGCTCAACTTTATGAGTCATCTTAGCTGGGTTGGAAAAAGCAGCCAGTGTTATAAATTGTATAAAGTGTCTGTCTATTTGTGCAGCAAGTTAAAGGCAAGTGATGTCAAAGTATTTTCAGCTCACAATTTCAGGCCTTGGTGCTTTTGATTTGTGCATTTAATTTTAAAGTTTTGTCCTCATTGTTCTCTCAAATATTTTATTTAAAGTGTTCTGAAGAAGGCTTTTAAGAAAATTCTACATTTGATTAAGCATGTGTCAAACAGCAAAAGTGTTTTTGCATGTGTTCTCATGCACAAGTGCAAATCTTTAGTGATTATCACAGGTAAATTCCCCACCAATCTTTATAAAGGTACATGAGATTGCAAGGACATGCACATAATCTAGCAACTTAAAAATAACATTTGAGAATGTGGTCAAGAATAAACCAAAAGACATGTAAGAACACAAATATACTGTAGTAAAATAACAGATTACTGACAGGCGGTATTTGAAATGTGCCGACCTCTTAATGATTGTTGTAGATGAGCTACTTTACCCAAAGAAAGAAGAAGGAGTTAGTCCTGAACAAGTAGTGATTATACCTGACAGAGATTGTCAGGTTATTAATGGGGGAATGTTGAGAAAACCTTCCTGTCTATGGAATGACAGTGTGTCACTGATTTTAAAACAAAGAACAGTGAACAATAAATTAAAGTAAAGAAGAGAGTAGCAGTCTCTTTGTTAGGCAATTATTGAGTGTTTGAACTGCCTAGAAATGTTTAAAAAGGCAGATACTTTGATCATATCCTTATAAAACTTAGAGACATTCAGAAAATCAAACAAACAAACAAAAAAAATAATAAAATGCTTATTCACCACATAATAAAAAAAATTTTAATCCTCCTACTCTGCTAAGATATGAAGAGGCAGGAAGAAAATGTGATAGAAACAGCAGAGTATTGTGGCAGCTGACAGCTGAGCTCAGGGAAACTAAAGACAGAGAGGTGAGGAAGTGACAGCATTTGGCACACAGACAAAGGTAGAGAGATGGATGCAGAAATAGAGAGGTCAGAGGGAAGACTTGACAACATTACGGGGAGTGCGACTGAAGGCTTTGGGAGAGACAAGAGAAGCAATAATTACTAGAAACAATCTAATGAAATAACATGAGAAAGGGACGGACAGTTGAGCAAAGTCAGGGAAGACAATGGCTGAGTTGATGCTACAGAGGGGTAAGAAAACAATTCTTTTGCACAACACCATTTGATTAAGCCAGAGCAAAAAAAAAAGAATAAAATAAAGCAAATTATACACTTACTCTCCAGCAGTAAGCTGAGTTTACAGTGTGTAGCCTCTCTGGGGCTGAACTGGCATATGTGAATATGAATAATTAGAAACTTTTAAAGCTGCCCGCTTATTGCTGTTTGATAAGAGGAGGGGGCCTGGCCAAAAAAGTTGGCTTTTAGAACCCACAGCAAATTTATTCAAAGCTTTACATAAAGCATATTTACACAAGGACTAGACCTGTCTGCTAAATCCTTCTAACTTCACAATCCCTCCCCTCTTTCTCTCGGCCTAGACATCAGGCATTCCCGTTCATCTTTCTGACTACCTGGTTTTCTCAGATTTGATTCCGCCCACCTCACAAACCCCCTGTCTCTTTTCTTTTCTTTTTAAAATGTGAATTAGTCATTCCACCAGAAAGCATATAACAGCAACAACAAATATATGTATAATGTGTGCAGGAAAGTTAGGAGTCCCACTGCTTTCAAATGACATGTTTTCAAAACAAAAGTATCTCATGCCTAATTCGTGTGTCGTAATTGCTCCTCTGATGTTAGTGTGCAGGATACTTATTTGACCATCAAGAAAGAAATGAGAAGGACCACTTTGTGTGAGGCCATCTGTTAGAATGCATGCATGACACTTAAGAAGCATGACACCCTCTGTCAGCGTCTCGCTCCTTAAAATGTAGACACGGATGCAGCATGGGAGGCAGAGAGATGTTTGCCCTGAAATGCTTACTTGTTTCACTCTTTTAGCCTCTCTAATAAAATGTGTGGATATTTTTTCTTTGTGTGGGTCAGGAGGTTAAACTCACTATCCTGAGTGATTGATTTGACAGCTGACACTTGTTGACTCCATAGCTAGCAGCTCCACAACACACAAAAAAGCTACATCCAACAATTGAAATGGGGCCAAAGTAGAGAAGCCAGCTTTTGCTTTGATCCGCTATGTCTGTCCATGGTAATTTCAGAGGGAGCCAGCTTTCTGTTCAAGCTCTGTGTGATGTTCTAAATGTCTGTGGCAGCATAACAGTGGCAACCTGCTGGGACTGTTGTCATGCATTAAAGGATGCCATATGTGTGGACATTGTGCAGACGAGTGCTGGCAGTGGTTGTCAATCATACCACTGAACTTTACAGGTTGTTGGATAACTTTGATCGCCTCTTAAAGCTTGACATTAATCAGCACAGGTTGAACTTTCTGTGCAAATGTGTAAACAAGACTCTGAAAGTGTGAGGAGGTGTGAAAAAATTATAGTATTTTTAAAGTATAGTGTTGATTTTTTTTTTTTTTTTACTTTGTATTACTTCCTAAGCAATCCAAGTTTGTGGCTATGTGTATGTGTGTGGGTGTGTGGGTGTGTGTGTGTGTGTGTGTGTGTGTGTCAGGGTGTGGGTGTGTGTGTATGTGGGAAGGTGGATGTGTGTGTGTGAATATGTGCACATATACACAAGAGGAAAGTGTACCCCAAAGCAGAATGACTTCACCATCTGTCCTTGCCGTGTCCCATGATTTCCCTGAGTAATTCAGACAAATGTCAGACTATGGGTAAAGGAAGGGCTTTGATAAACTGCTCTGTTCACTCTCCCCCTTGATGAGCCCTCTGTTACCTTCTTCTGTTAGTCAGGTCGGTGACAAACATTTGAAACTTCATGATACAATTTTACTTACTATTAATTTCTCCTGTGGGGTCACAACATTAGAAATTACATACATTCCTGCACAAAAATATGTATGTTAGAACAATAACAAACACAACTCTGTCAGGCATAATCACAGCTCCAGTAGTTGAAGGCTGTCTCCTATTTATTAACAGATGTGATGGTGCTGTCGTTTCTTTGTGTACTAACCTATGTTCTCCATGTGTGTTGGCAGTATAAGGGCCAGGCCAACCTTCATGTGTATGAGGACTGGTGCGGTTCCTCTATAGCCCAACTCAGAAAGAACCTGCACTTCCCCCTCTATCCTCATGTAAGTATTAACAATTTGCAGCTAAAATATCATAAAGCTCAGATTTGGTGTCAAACATAGTTAAATCTCCAGAGTTTATTACAAAGGTCCCAGTTATTCCTGTTTTGACATGTTCTTTTCATTGGTAGTCAGTCACATTTTAACTAGAGGTGGACAACTAGTTTATTAATTAGACTAATTTTAGCTATCATAAATAATAGGCATTGAGCAAACTAAGCCAATTTAATACTTCTAATTTTGACATATTTTATATTTATATTTTATAAACACATAAAAAAGGGGAAATATT
>JAOXNZ010000012.1:19689253-19699808 GCA_028566095.1 Kryptolebias brasiliensis | reverse complement strand
AAGCATCAAACGATTCATGCAGCAAGAAAAATAAGTCATTACTCACATTATATTACCTGGTAGTTTCAGACACTTGTAAATCAGATAGAATAGTGTTTTTTTCTAAATTGAGTAATTAGCTATTTCTAGAATAGAATCTGCTCGGCTTTGTTATGTGCAGAAAGCCACTGAGAACATTATTAGTCATAAGAATGATAATAATTTTTGTTTGATGCTGTCAGTGTGATCTTTTTGTCTAATTTGTTATTGGAGGATAGGTTTGAGGCCATTTCAGCCTTTTTATAGACTCCATTGTTAAGTTCTTCACAAAACGTTAATCAAAGCTACAATTTAAAACAGCTCTTACATTGTGCACAGTTATTATTATATTGGCCCCATAACTGGATAAAATAAAGCCTGAGGAGAAGGGAAAGCAGAGGAACTGAGCTGCATTGTGCAGCACAGAACAAACCAACAAACAGAACAGCCTTTGGAGATGTAATTGAACAGAGGAGAGGAGAGGAGAGTGAAACACAACAGACACACGTTAGCAAGGTTGTTTCCTTTTCTTTTTCACACTCAGGACTGCAGTTATTTATATGTCTCGGTTCAATGGACCTGCACACCAGATTGCAGTAGAGTTGAGTGAACAGTGACTAATGGTTGCTGCCGGGCCAAATCATATTGTCAGGGAATGAAAGATATTGTTGTTGAGGGGTTCACTTTAAACCCCTCACTCACCTGGTGGAAGTCTCTCTATGCAAAGCAATGACTGTGGAATGGCAAGAACGTATACATGCACAAATCCACTCAGCTTTATGCACACTCAAATTACAGTCCAAACAACTTCCACTGCTCATATTTAAACTCAATCCTTTACAACCCCTTTATAGTTTAATTGCAAATAGGTTCGAAATTAAAGTACTGACAAACACTTTAATCAGAAAGTGGGGGATTTGGAGTTGTAAAACAAATATGGAGTCTGGATTGAAAGTAACTTCATGAAAGGTCTAGCATACTGGCTGCTGCCTTTTATGCCAAAATTTTAGCCTAAGATTGTATTGCGCTGAAAACAGGTGGATTTATAGCTGTTTTGGTGAAGCATTGAACATTATCATCCTTTTGCATTCGGCGGCACGTGATAAAAAGCCAAGTGTATTGGCTTTCAGTGTGATTGTGCTGCAATACAACCAATGCACATGATGTTCAAAGATGGACAGAAACTATATTTTTATTGCCTGTTAGCCTTCTTGTCCTGTTTGGAGTGTGAATCTTCATCCTGGGTGGCCATTTTAATAGATGGAATGGACAGGAAATGCAGGCCACTACACTTGTTAGGGAGATCTGGTCATCATCCACACCACCTGGTTGTCACCACCTGGAGGTAATGACTCACACTATTAAAGTCTGTGTGTCTGTTAGGGGGTGATTGTCTGTTTGTGCTCTAAATCAGACTTTTTCTCATTAAAACTGGAAGATGGAGAGCACTGATACATATGTCTTCACATTTCTCTGTTGGCCTCTTTCTGTCTTTTCTTGTAAAAGATTGTATTCCTTCCTTGATTATTCCATCTCATAGAAATTGATCCATATGAGGATTTACATTAGCATATAATGAAAAACAGTATTATAATAAATTTATATTCCCAGTGACATTCTTATTTGTCAAACGTTTAAGCAACAGCATCCAAAATTTAAAGAGAGGTCATTAGCATTCCATTTTTATAATTGTTAGTTAATAGAATACAAATCATTTGTTAGTTTCAATTTCCTGAATAAAAACAGAATTAGCTTTTGTTATGTCACAGTAGTTTGAACAATAACAAATTAGACAGACAAAAACCTATTAGATTCCTTTTTCACAGAGGCAAATGCTCTAAGAGGGGGAAGTAGACGTTTCTCTTTTCTGCAACACTTTCAAGTTTCTCCTGAGGATCATGCAGCATTCCCAGGCCAGAAGGGTTATATATTCCCTCCAGCAAATTCTGAATTGGCTGCTGGGTCTTCTCCCACTTGGATGTGACTAAATAAAATCTCAAAAAGGGGGCAACAAGGCAGCATCTTAATCAGATGCTTAAATCAATGCAGCTGACTCTAAACAGATGAAAAGGAAAGTCTTATAGTGTGAAAATTACAACTTTGACTCAGAAAAATTATGATTTGCTTTTTTTCTGACAATACTTTGGGATGTATATGTATTTGGATCATATTTATTCTGTGTAAGTTGAAACTCTGTACATTTGAATTCAAGTTTTAAAAGATTCACACTGAGCTAAATCAAAGTAAAACTGTGTGTGGAAGCCTTTGTCCCCACCTCTGCTCATATCTGTGATGTGATAGGTTGGCAGTGCCTGCTAGGTGCTGTCACAACAGCGTGATGAGTGACAGTAAAGTTGTCAGGTGAGGAACCCAGATAACCCCGTCAACGCTATCTTCTGTCTCTGAAACAGCTAACATCGCCTCGAGCTGTGTCGACAACATCAGGAGATTGACGTTTGCTTAAGTTTGACAAACTGAACTGTTCTGAGCTGCATACCAAGTCAGTCCAACGCTGCGCTTCCTGTTGAGAGTTTTAAAACCTTTTCATCAGCTTCAACTACAAATTGATTGACATCAGTTGAAGATTACTGTAGAAAGTAAGCTATTTGAAAACTACAGAAAACTAATGAGAGCTGACATGATCTGTTTAACTTAGTGGGAACAAGGTCAAAGTTTTTTTAAAGATCACATGTTAAAAAGCATCAATTTAACACGTTTCTTTATTCCATAAAGTTAAAATCTGTGAAACTGCTGTAGTAAAATACATTGCTGCTCTTCGTTAAATAGCCTTGAGATACTAAAGCCACTTCACTTCTTTCATCATGATGCACAAGATTTGAGTTTAATACAAAATCAGAGGATATTTAATTGAGTGTGGAAGAAACTACTATGCAGTATTTTAGCCTCAAAGGTATATGACAACCAACCAGCTTGATGATTTGCTGGATAATCTGCTGTAGCAAAACTAAAGTTTACCTTTTAGGGAAAAAATAAGTGAGACAGGGACTACCCAAATGATATCTGTGTATTTATTTGTCTTACAAACTTCATAACGTGAGATGTTCTCTCAAGAGTTTGGTTGCGAGAAGGACTTCAGAAGGAAAGACAGAATAAGATTAATAAATTTTGAGAGAGTAGCTTCAATTTTGATGAAGCTACCATACTAAAGGCACCAGCCAAAGTCAAAGGATCCAGAAAAATGTTCAGACAGTTCTATCAGCATGTTCTGATGCAGGATTCAGAATTTGGTAAAGACACATCATCAGATTTGATCTTTTATAACATTAACCACTGTACACAATGCGTTTACAAGTTAAAGACCTAGCATTCTTTAAAGAAATACATATCACCCACTGCATTTTATGAAGGAGTTAGAGCCATTTTAGTCAAACCTTAAAAATAACATCATTTGCAATCTCTTAGAATGACTCTTAGCTACTACCACATCAGATTTTTTGTTTTTTTGTTGTTTTTTTCAACTCAATGTCTGAGTTATTGACGGCGTTATAGTTTGTGTTGGCTTATGTTGATTAGCTGAGGGGATCATCTTGAATTGGGTTGGTTCCAAAAGTTAACCAGTTGTACAGCTACATCAAATGATTAGTTTTTGAAAGTTTCACTAAAATCCATCCAGTGGGTGACAAGATATTTTAGTAACAGAGTTGGCTTCAAACAGTTATTAGAAAAGATCTTGCAAAATCTATTAGCACTCAGAATATTTGGTGGGGATCAGTTTCAGCTAAAACCACATCAGATCTTAGGTCAGTATCTGTAAAATTGACTGAATTGCAGCCATTTTTGTGTTTTTAAGGTCAGTTGGCTTTGACAACCATCTGACTGCAAGTTTCAATAAAATTTCTCCAGTGATTCATAAAATATTTTGGCAACATCCACACACACACAACTTTCACCTTTTGATGGCTGGCAATTGTTATACAGAAGGGCATTCATACTCATTTCTTTACAGTCCAGCAGATGCATCACTTGTTCTTAAGAGTTCTGCATGCACACAGGATAGTTTTCTTTTCCTGCTCTTCTTTTTATTCTTTGCTGCCCTTTTATTTTGAGGCACACTTCCATTTATCTTCCATGCAGACGATTGTGGTTAAAGGGAGAGTTAACTGTACTTTTTTCAAGCAACAGTGAAGAAAGTTTAGCAGTGAATGACCAGTTATAGAATCTTCAATATCTATATTTGAATCACTCAAGCAGTCCTGACTATTAGTGAGGAGACTCGAGCGTTAGCCGAGAGAAAATGGTAGCATTTTTTTGAGTGGGGGTGTTGCTGATGACATCATAGGTGTAGAGATTTAGCACAGAGACGAGACAAATGTTGCACCTGCCTTTAGCACCTGCACTCATCTTGTTGTACGTATGTATCCACTTTAATGTGTGTACTTGTTTCTGTGTGCACACTGATCCGTGATTGTGTTTGAGTGTAAGTACCATCCTTAATGTGAACTTCCTTTCTCTCAAGGTAATTGGTTGATACAGTGCTCCCGTTGAATTAGAATGAAGTTATTTGCCATCAAGCTGCAGTGACTCTTCTGTCCTGTTTTCTTCCCTCGGGCCTTTTTTCCACCATCTGTTTTTATGAGTGATGGAAGCCTGCTAAGACACAAATCTATGTCTCAGTGTGTTTGTGCCTGGGTTGAAGTGTCTATTAGCTTATGTTTAATCAAAATGCCTTTGAGGTTTTAATGCTCATCTCTTGAGCTGTGAAAAACCATGATTTCACAGCGGACATCTGATTGGCAGTAATGCCTGAGTGCGACCAAACTGCAACACAGGGCTGGTGGTCGCTAAACGTGATTAGAGACAGTAATGATGACGGAGGGTCAGGTTCATCTGACAGAGCACAAAATTTATGTTCTCAGCAGCTGGGAAATGGATATGTAAGCTGTTTTGAAAGGAGCCTGTAAATATTCAGGATTTACATAGTGGCGTGTAATGAGAGAAGATCAGCACTTAGGAACTCATGCAGTCACATTATGAATGCATTGATATGCACAAGTGTTAACACCTGTGATTTCCTGGTGCTAAGCACTAAATCTGAGTTGAGTTATACAATATATTTTCTGATTTCTTGAAGAAATCCTATCAGAGGAACTTAGCCAACTGCGCTTGTCAGATGGTACAGACTAAACCTGCTCAGCCTTTTAGCATCATCAGTGTGTGGGCTTTCTGCAACAATCACTGTAATTGTCACTGTAAATGTCAGATTGTCACTTTCAGAAAGTGACAATCTGACATTTATAACTCCATTACAATTGGACAGGTGTGCACAGGTCATACTGTAATCAGGGTTCAGTCATCTCCCACACTGTGTTTCTGTCTGGAACTGAGTACGACACTTTCTGGGAACATAAACACAGATGAGCCACTCACATTGCATATCAACCTCGAGCAAAGATGAGACATTATGTGAACAGTTAGCTGGATGTGGGCAATATGGGTGGGTGTGAGGACATTAGAACATTTGACAAGATGACTGGATTACAGGCTTTCTGAAATGACAAAAGCTTGTAAGAATGGTAAATAATGCAAAAACTAAATCTGGGGATTTCAAACAGGCATCTACCCAGTTCTACTTTTAGTTTCTTTACAATGGTCTTTTTTCCATTATCCTCCATGTGCTGCTGCTTTAAATATCAAAATAGCTCCAGTGGTTTCACTTATTAAGAACCAAAACCATAATGACAAATGAAAAACATTTGACTTGTGCAGCAGATGCCTGTTTTTAAGAATGAGAGTTTATTTAAAATATGTTTTGAAGCTACCACTTATAGGCCATCAGTGATTCTACATTTTAGAGCTTTTCTGCTTTGGCCTCATTTTTGAAACTGTGTACCAAGCAGAGTCTTTGTGCTTGGATTCAGTTGCTTTTTATATTAGTTACATGCCCTAAAAACAACTCTAATTGAATGACGTCTCCTGTGATGCCTTAAATTTTTTAAACCCTCAAAAATATCCAGTAGCAGGAGAAGAGATGGACTTTTTTTCACAAACCCTTGATTTTAAGATGCTGAACATTTGTCTCTGTAGATTCTTAGTGAGTCATGTTGATTTTGAGAAGAGTTGTTTTATAAGCCTGAAAAACAATAATAATAAAAAGAAACTGACACTCGTTAGGCTAGCCATTAACCTAGCCTGGATGAAGACTTTTGCCTTTTTCTTAATACCCATGCTCTATGACTGATGTTAAAAGTGATAAAGTAATAATCATTGATGGTTATTAAACAGAACAACACTTCAAAGTGAACTATTTCTCCTGGTTCCTGAAGATATTTATTTTTCTCACCTGAAACATTTCTTTTAACTGTTGAGTATTTTCATGCTGTTGAAGCCACAGAATGAATGGATAGATTAATATCTCTGTGGATATTATGGGTTGTTGTTTCATGTTGACTGTTTTCTATCTACTTTTTGTAGAAAAGTTCTTATTAGCTTGTAAATGTTGACTTTTTTGACTTTGGTGTTGTAATAAAAAAGTAGTACAAGTTTATCCATCTTTCAAAAGCAAACAAAAACAAAAGTCCTGGATAAATAGGGAATTGTGGAAAAAAAGCCTAAACTGTTTTTGTTGTTGCTGTTTTGCTTCACTGTATTTTTAGCCACAAAAACGTAATGTGGAAAGGGGTGACATGAATGTATAGTGAGGACTAAAGTACTAAAGCCAGTAATACACTACATGAGATGATTACATATGAGGCAATTGGATGTGGTGGATTCAGGAAGAGGAGACGTGTGAAAAGCGCTGGAAAGAAGTGACCGGCATGATGTAGAAGAGAGGGAGGAAGATTGGGAAAGTGCGGGGTGTGACGGAGAGCAGAAGGGTAGGAAGGGAATAGAGGGAATGGAAGAAAGAGGATTTATTGAGGCTGCAGGGAAGAGCAGCATGATAGCTCTCTGATGGATTAGAGGAATGCATGAGAAATGGAGTGAAGAGGGGAGAGAGTGAGAGTAGGGAAAAGTGAAGTTTTTGAGCTTCCTTGGGGCATCTCTAAATACTGGTATCATTAATGTAGTTGAGAGAAGTGTTTTGCTGAGAATAGGCTTTTATTTAAAGGCCACCTGTGGGTATTAGAGATGGAGAAATCAGCAAAGAGAGAGATGTGAACAGGGTGACAGTCAAAAATTGAGTTGGAAAATAAAAGACAGGCTTGAAAAGCTGACTCAGGGCACTGTTTTTGGCCACTAGTGCACAGAGAGGAAAAAGTGCCATCATAGGAGAATAAAAGGACATTAGTAATAGCAAGAGGCAGAAAATACGCTCTCTATTTCACTTCAAACCTGGTTTTTAATACAGAGAGTTTGTGTGGCAATCTGCCTGTTGGACAGACGGCACTTCTTTAGTCCAAAGGTTTTTTTTATGAGATCCTTGTGAAAGAGCTGGCATGAAAAAAAAATAAAAATAAAAAAAAATTCTCTACCTTTCATGCCACATAAATATTTCATGCTTTGGCTGACACAGACTTCAGGCAGAGATGATATTCTCTGAATACTGTTTAGCTCCAACAGAATCCTCTTATGTTACCCAGCCTCGTACAGTTTCTTTGTCTGACTATCTGTTCAGCACTCAGTGAGGGGAAACTGGAAACAAAGACTCCAATTAGTCAGGCAATTAGACTCTTGTTTTGTGTCCTTCGCTCATCCTTTGAGTCACATAATAACAGCTACTTTTTTTTTGCCTTCCATCTCTCATTTGCCCTTCATTTGCTCTTCTAGGGGTTTTTTTTCCTCTTCTTGCTTGAAGTTTTGTTAGAACTCACATCACTGTTGTATTTGTTGTATTTTTTTTTCTAATTTCACTCAGTTAATCTGTTGATTTGGGTATTTATTGTTTGTCTTTCATCTTTCTTTAAATTTGTCTCTGTCTGTTTCTCTTTTTTATCTGAGCCTCATTATTCATTAAACTTGCAATTAAGCATCTTTTGCATATGGAAAACACTTGTGTCTGTCCTACATTGTTCACTTTAACTTTTTTTATTATTATATTCTATTAAATTTAACTATGGATATTTTGAAATAAAGTTTTTCAGGTTTATCACATTGTTTTCTTTTGCTTTTGTATTTGCAGTCAAACATTTTTATTACCTCTTTTATTCTATTCAATGCTTATCCATTTTCTTACCAATTGTATAAAAAATAATCAACAGGCATGTTTGGTTAATCTAGATTCTAAACGAAAAATGGGAATGAGAGTGTGTATATACAGTAGCTATTTAACTTGTGTGTCTTTGGGTTGACCATGTGGTGATCTGCTGACGGTGCTCTGCACATCTCCGGCCTCTCTGCTACTGGGAACAGGACGGAACCAGAAAATGAGTGAATGGATGAATTAATAGGTTAGGTAATGTAATGAAAAAGTATTCCGCTCTGGAGACAATGAACAGTTATTTCCACTGAACAAACACATGTCAAAAACTGAAGATTTCAGTTAAAAATGATTTATTCTTGTTCATCTCTCCCTATTTCTCAGTGGGATTGTTTTTTTTTTTTGTTTGTTTTTTTTGTTTGTTTGATTTTGGTTCTGATTTCCATTTCTGTTGATGAATATGTTGTCTGGAGTATGTAGACTATTGGTTCCTGTTAGTGAGTGCTTAGTCTCTCACTGCATCCTATAACAGATAATCTCATTTGTATTGACTGAAATAATAATCTAATCTTTCGGATTTAGGATTTCTTTGTAATATGTGTTTTTGAATTTGGCCAAAACTAGGCTAAAATAAAGAAAATACTCAAATCTGTGCATGTTAAAGGTGTATGGGGAGCTTTTTGTTCATATACGTAAAAGTTTGGTATATATTTATATATTTTTTGGATGGGTGTCTTTTATGTCTGTGGTTGGTGTAACTCTGAGACAGTGTGGCGGCAGACTGTCAGACATTAGATTATCCCCTGGATAGAGTCAAATTATGGTTAGAAATACACGGTCTAATGAAGGGTCAGGAAATGTAGCAATATTCTCAAAAACCATTTACAGTGGTCTGGTCTGGGAGAAGAACTCAATTAAGTAAAACTACAAACAGGAAGAAGGAAAAAAACAGTTCAGGGTGGCCAGAAAGAAAATATCCAAAAGGATGTTTAATATAACTTTTCTGGGGGGTGAATGCAAGTTATACTCTGTGTGTGTATTTTCTTTCTTCGAGCATGGCTCTTCACAAAGTTGGGGTTTAGAAATGCTGTGATATTTGTATCATTTTGACGAAGGGCAAGCCAGGAGCTAAAAGTGGCACTTAGGTTTGCTGAGTGTCATTTCAACAGCTACACAGACAGAAATTCCCTATTCATGAAAGAGTGACCTTTATAGCACACTGTCGCTGCTCCCCTGCACCTGCAATGATTTATTGGCTACCGAACGCATGTCAGCTGGATGATGCAGAGGCGTTTATGCCCAGGGCAACACGTGACTGTCCCCCTTCAGCCTTCGACCTTCCCTTTCAACTCGGCCAGCTACATCAAGCGTGAAAAATACACACATAGACAACCAAATATGTTCAAATATGAAGTGGCAGCATTGTTGAAAGTCCTCACATTTATGTGCATTTATGCTCTGGTTAAAAACCTAAATAATTAGTTACAAAATGAAAGTAAGTTTGTGACAGATGAGGAGATAAAAACAGAGATTCTTTCTTGACTCTGTTTAAATTACTGAACTGAAACAGACTTGATTTGATCATATTTACAGAAAATGTTTTCTCTTCTCCTCAGTTAGACTATTATTTTATCCTTAAACAGAGATAGTTTGTTCATAAAGGACACACATTCTCACAAATGTTTTTTGCTGGAGCAGTGGATGTGCTCATGGATCTGTGCACTGAAGTGGAAGCTTTTGAATAATATTGGGTTTGTGTGTGTTTTGAGAGCTAATGTTGTGTGAAGCAATGCTATATCTTTTATTCCTTAGCTAAAACTAGCTTATCATGCAAAAGAGTTTTTATAAGAATGAAACCTTTTTGCTTTGTGTGTGTATTAAATTGGTGTGTGAAATAAAAGATATGGTAAAGTGTTAAATCAGCCCTTTTCTAACCAGAGTTCCAGAGAAATGTGATATTTTAAATAAGTGGAAAATGTTGATTTATGTGGAGCATCAATTTTCTTCCTCATATGCTTTGAACAAGTGGTTTCTTCCGGACTTGAGGCTTATAATATTGCTGTACACGGTTGTTTCTTTCCCCATCTTGTCTGTGGCACAGTTTTACTCTAAGCACATGAACTGGTTTATGTTCACATGGCAAAGATTTGTACTTTTAAAGATACACATTTGCCTTAATCATCTAATTTCCAAATAAGTTCTGCTCCTTTAGGTTTTCAGGAACCAAAATCTATTCACTGTTTTGGATCTGATCTCAAATAAGACTCTTTTTACAAGAGTAGATTGCTAAGAAAAGTCATCAGATGTAAACTGGGCCACACTGGGCCAAAACTGCTGTAAAGTTGGCATGCAGCTTTAAATGTCATTAATATAGAATAAGATTATCTGCTAATGAATCTGTTTATATTAATGTTAAAACAGTTTTTTGTTTGTTTTTTT
>JAOXNZ010000012.1:19670903-19689153 GCA_028566095.1 Kryptolebias brasiliensis | reverse complement strand
TTTTTTTGGGGGGGGGGGGGAATGAAAAACAGGAATCACGATTTAAAAGGTTAGGGAGTTGTTTAAAAAATAAATTAAACACCTGATGGGAAATGTACAAAGCTAATTAGGGCATTAGCCACGATATCAACCAAGAGAGGTTGATTCTTTAACAGCTAATGAAAAAAGGCATAGACAAATATTTAACAATTTAGGATTTTTTTTTCTTCTGTGCCAAAATAAAAACAGGGGGGACCCTGT
Source organism: Kryptolebias brasiliensis (assembly GCA_028566095.1). Taxonomy (NCBI): domain Eukaryota; kingdom Metazoa; phylum Chordata; class Actinopteri; order Cyprinodontiformes; family Rivulidae; genus Kryptolebias; species Kryptolebias brasiliensis. Next base: position 19,688,913 of record JAOXNZ010000012.1, on the reverse strand, counting down.
TTTTAAGGTCCTTAAGTAGTATATACTTTAAAACAAACGTGGAAATATCCCTATAAAACTGATGGGTTGTGAAATAAATCTAACAGGTTTTTTTGTTGTTGTTATTGTTGTTTTTATTTAGTCTGATCTCATCAAGGCGGTACTACTTTGAGATCCTTCACAAGCAGGATGACAAGGGATCAGATCATGTAGAGGTTGGGGTAAGTTTTCACATCTAAACTTTTTTTTTTCCCTTTTCCCCTGGAAAAGGGAAAATCTGTTTGGTACAGATTTTTTTAATCCTCAGGTTTCCAGCTGTCTGTGAATGTGAATGGTTTCATTGGTCTGGACAAAGGCAATAAAGTTTTCATTTAGTTTGACTTCTTGTACTCTGTGTTTATAAGTGACGGAGCAAGTGACAGTTGGAAAGAAAGCTGTAAAACGCAGATCTTTATTGTGCCTTCTGTTCTACACATATGTTGGATTTTCCTCCTTTTTCTGAAGGCTTATTTGGACTCAACTCTGTGCTGGAAATACCAAACTTGTTGGTGATTTTACCTCCTAAAGGATGAAGAACACAGACATTTGCCTTCTTTGACTGTGCCTTTCTATTTCTTTATCTGTCATAGTTATTTCCAAAAATCTTACTCTTTCATTATTCCTGTCATTTTTCCTTCACGTCTTTGTTCTTTATTTTTTTTCTTATACTTGTTTAGATGCTCTGTTTTCTGTTTGTTTGTCCTGGATATAGCCATTTCTGTTTTCACTGCATGTGTTGGCTTTCCTGAAAAGATTTATTCATTTATAAAAATAAAAAAATAATATTATAAACAAAGACACTCATCTAAAACTGTTTTGGGCTGGTTTTTTTAGATAAATATTTGCATTTTTAAGGCTAAAAATTTGAACTTATATTGGGATCTTGATGGTGTCATGGAAAGTCAAAGAATGTATGGAAGAAGTTGGACACTAATATGTTTGTCTTTCCTGACATACAAACATAGTAGTGTTAAATGGAAGTTTTTTGTCTTGTTTTTTGTTTTTACTTTATAAAACCACCCATGAGACCATGAGAGTGTTTGTCTTGGTAGAAACAATTTAATATAATAATAACAAAAAAAAACATTATGCAGGAGATTAAAATCATGTGAAGGAAAGTGTGTAGGTGTGTGTGTGAAAATGGTGCCCCATTAAGGCCCCTGTGTGTGATTTAGCGATGGAATACATTTTACACCTTGACAAACATAGCAGATTTACCGTGACCAGCCCACAACAGTTTATAAGCCCAGGGCTCATAAATCACCAGAAACCCAGCAACTCATTTGTTAAAGAGCAGATAATGTGGATTCAGTGCTTCCTGCTGTATACTGTTTGTTATATCTGAACCTGTGACGTTACAGTCAACACTGATCAGGATCTTTGTTAGGCAGCTCGTCTTTTGAGTAAATGAATGAAGGTAAATGTCTTGCATTTCACAAGTACTTTACAAAACAATTATGTTCTTTTCGCTGCAGTCGCCTGCCTTATTTTGTTTTTCTCAATTGACTTCAAAATAAACTTTTTTTTGGAGATGTGGGAGGCTGCTTGACATGATAGATGATTCCATGAACTGTGGCTTCATTAACTTTCCTAATTACCATCTGGATGTTTGTCAGTATAACACAGGACCTTTTCCACTAGCATAATGGGAAACATCTATTGACAGCAGCCGGACAGAATGAAAGAAAGTCTTGCTCAGATTGAGAGAATATCGGAGGAGGAGAAAGAGCTGGATAAAGTTGCCCTTTAATTAGCCATGGCAACTTTATAGACAGGCAGTGGGGTGAGATTTAAATGCAGGATTTTAATGACACAATTTTAACACTCTTGCCAGCCAAGTTTCAAACTGCCCACCAGTTAATACACACATCCCTGTCTGAACACACTCATGGCTGTATTCACAAAGACACAGTAACACACACCTCCTAACATCTGCCACACACCTTCCCCTCTCAATATAAATCAGTAGCGGTCCATCTTATGTGAAGCCAGGTGTTTAAGTAAATTGTGCATGTCCTAGTTAGGATATAAATTGGCTTTCTCAGTTTCTTTACAATCCCTTTGACATATTGTAGGAAGTTGTATTTTTCACTTCATTTCACTTTTAGTTCCTCACTGCCTTTTCCTTTCATTTGCTTTATACATGTCAGCCTTTGCTCATGATAGATTTGTTTTAATTTAACAGCCTTAATGCCAAATTTACTGCACTTTTTTTTTTGCATTAACTTGTTTCATTTTTATTTTGAAATTAGTTTCAAGATTCCAAAAAACAACATTTGTTTGAGCCTTTACTGCTGAATTTAGTTTGCAGAACAGCTTGATTGCTGCTTTATGCCTTTTTGGTTCAAGCCACCGCATAACCTTGTGATGACAATGTGCCTTGATTTTCTTTTGATACCTTTAATCTTGGAAGTCATTAGCTCTTAATTATATTATAACCATATTTGGGTCAAGTTGTTTAGAAATAATTGATAAATTCAGTTTTAACTTTAACTTAATACTTTTTGTTTTGGTCTTCTGGTGCTATACAGAAAAAAAGGTAATTTTTTTGTGTATTTAACTAGGGCTGTGCAATATAAAATAAATTTATTGTGTGCACAATCAAAACTAGAAAAGATTGCTTGAACTGTAGTGCTGTAAATAATTGGCACATATATTCCAGGTTTCATACATTCACACTTAGTACACTAATAATATATTTGACAAGCTGAACAGACTTTCATTGTCCTTGATGCCCACACCTGATTTAGATGATGGTTGCTGAGATGCTAAAGCATGGTGCTGGCTAATCAACATTAGCCAACATAAAAAATAGCTATAACTCAGTCAATTTTCAAAATATGGAGCTTAAATCTGATGTGGTAGTAGCTGAGCAACATTTACAACACGTATTGCAACTATACCATCTCGTGATGATGCACAAGATTGTGTGTTATTTTTTATGTTTGACCTAAACAGCCACAACTTTGTCATTTCTCAACATAAAATGATCTCACTCTAAAGCTCTGGCATAAAAGGCAGCAGACATTGTGCATCCCTTGGTGGACTGCTAGGCCTTTAATTTCTGTTCACGTTAAACTAGTTTGTCCTCATTTCTGTGCCATTGAACAGAAATCCCTACATGCCTTGTGACAGGTTTCTCAAATGTGATTGCAAAGCAAGTACATCCAGCAGGTTTTCTTGAGGCACTAGGCTTTCTTCCCACAGTCCAAAAACATGTCTGCTAGCTTAATTGATTCTAAATTGATTGCAGAAGGGAATGTGTGCATGTATGGTTGTTTGTCTTGTGTGTCTCTGTGTTGACGCTTTGATGGACCAGCAATCTGACCAGGATTAAATTCGTTTTTTCCCTAGTGACAACTACGATAGGCTCCAGCCCTTTGCAGACCTAAATCACATGAATCAGGTACTGAAATTAATAAATAAGTATTAGTCAAACAAGTCTATTTCCTACTCAGAGCTGTCAGGGCATCTCTGTAACTGTGATAACTATAACAGAATAGTGTTTTTTGGGTTTTTTTTTCTTGGACTGTTGTACTTGTTTATGTTTCTGCAATGTCTAATCTAAAATATTTCCATTAATGTAAATTTCAGAATAGTAAACCAAACATCCCATTTACATATCCACCTCCTCATCTTTCTGAATATTGCTTCTTCATCCTCAGGCAGGTTGTGATGTGACATGAAAACAAGCTACTGTTTAAATGTCACTGATAAAGAATGAAGAGTGGCATTTATCCTCTAGCATGTAACTGTTTAGTTCTGTTTTGTTGTCAGTTGGAAATAAGAACATAATTATTTGCTCTCTGTTTCCATGCTGTATTATTCAATTAGCTTTTTCAGTTAGGTACTTTTTAAACTTTTTGGGTTGTCTATATCATGGGAATGTTCGATAACAGTATCAGCAAACCATCAAATTGAAGCAGTGATTTGTGTCTTTGTGTCTGAGTTCTGTTGAGGAGATATTTGTTCAGTCTGTCAGGAATACACTATCTCCTTGATGCTAAGCTGCCAGGCACCTGTCAGTGTGCAGCACCAGCCTGGAGATGCACTCCACAGACTTTCCATCCCATCCTGAGTTTAAATTCATGCTTTGTTTCTCCTACTGCCGCGTCTGACACAACCATTCGTGTGTCTAATCTGAAAAAGTGACAGTTTTGCTCTTGCTTGTAATCTTATATTATTCCTCTTTACCGAAACATATATAACATGAAATTGTGTATCTGGAATGGAGAAGCGGTTTAACAAAATAGATGAAATTCAGTTTGAGATAAGTTGGCTGTTAGTTGTTAAATATAAAATTTATTTTTGTGTGTGTTTTTCTGAATATATAACAATAGAATAAAATGTGTCAGTTTCCTCTAAACTCCTAAGTTGAACAATAATAAAAATAAACACTCTAACATACTAATTGTCACTTTGCACCACAATTACTAAAACATATACTTCTGGGCTTGTTAGCAGCATGTCATTCCCAGTGAAGTTATTGTTGCTACAGCTGAACTGTTGGCCAGTAACTGTTTATCTGAAAATGATACACATTGTCACAGAAGTATTTATTTCTAATGAGAAGAATGGAGTCCATCTTTCACAGTTGTGCTGAAGGTTTTCTTCTCTCCACTAAGGAGTTAAATACAACATAGATTTGTTTTAAAAGAAAGACAGAAACTAACAAGCTATATTATCCACTACCCATCTATGCGGATTTAGGGTGCATTCACACCAGCCCTGTTTAGTCCGCTTTAATCGAACTCTAGTTCGTTTGCCTAGAAAGTCTGGTTCGTTTGGGGAGGTGGGAAGGCGCAATCAAACTCTAATATGGACCAAAAAAGTGAACTCTGGTCCGCCTAAAAACTTAGGCTTTGGTTCGGTTGAAGTGAACTCTGGCGCGGTTTGAATGCATATGTGAATGCAAGCGGACCGGAGACTGCTCCAAAAGCAGAAAGCGGACTATAGCACAGGGCCTTCTGGGTAAATACAACCAAAACAAACGCGCGTTTCTACCACCAGCGGGAGAAATGGCTCGTGGTCAGACGTGCAGTGAAGAAATCCTAAACAGAAATCCTAAAACTGCTAAAGTTTGACGCCACTTCTTCAGTTCAGTTCCTTTATTGTTCCCCAAGGGGGAAAATTTGTTTTGCAGCTAGGCATTAAAAACGTACAAAGTACATAGACAATGTTAAAATAGGCAAACATACAAAAGGTTTTCGTGTTGTTTCCTTCAGTAGTTCTTAGTGCAGCGCCACCACAGGCGAGGAGGGGAACAGGTTGCTTAAAGGGTTTGGCTCGATTGACTCAGTGTGAATGCGAACCGCACCACCTGAAAATGTAACAAATGTTGCAATTTTGGTCCCCAATCGAACCGAGTCTACTGGACTATCAGGTGTGAATACAGCCTTAATCTTGAGCTTTTTTCTCAGTTTCACTTTAAAAACCAAGAGGATTTTCTTGGATGTCTCTTTGCTTAAAAATTATAATTAATGATAAATGCTTTGTGATTTTTAAAGTGTGAACAATGTTCTTATATTTTCTAAAAGTCCAATGAAAACAAAACAACTCAAAGACAAATCACTTAATCTCTCAATTAATTACATCTTTTATTCCCTGTATATAATATTCAGTCATTTTGTTTCAAACTTAGGTAGAAACTATTTTTTAATATTGTGTGCTAATGTTTTAATACTACTTTAATTATTCTAAATTTCTGGATTTTTTTTAAATGACAGAATTACTCCCAAACAGCCAACCCTCTCTCCCTCAATGTAAATATAGGCTAAATGAACATTGACGGTGTATTTCTGGATGGTTTGCTGTTCCTTATTTTACCACCCACTCTGAAAGACATGTTTTTTAAATACTATTTTTATTTTTCCTGTTTACCTCCCTATCGTTTTAGGCCTAAAACACGCTGTGTGACAGCAAGACACGCCGTAAGAAAAAAAAAAAAGATGGAAAACGCAGATAAAACCTAATGCTCCTTGTTGTCACATATACTGTGGTGTTTTTCTCTCTGTTAATTGTATTTGGCTTCAAATCTGAAGCAATTCTTCTGTGAACTTGGAAATGTCAAGATTTCTTTACATATGTGTGAATCTGTGTGTCACCTTATAAGAGCAATTTTATACGTGCAGCACCTCAGGCTTTACAGCCATCAAATGAATTGAAGGTAACAAACAGTTAGCTCTTACAGATGCAGTAAAGTCCTGATCATTGAGGAATATAAATATGATCATGTGCTTGTGAGTTAGGTGGAAAGAAAATGTGTGATACTGCAGTGATCATCGCTAAGCACCATAAATAAATGCGTTGGTGAGCTTACTGAACAGTAATAACCTTCATATAGTGGGTGAGCCAGGGATGAGACAACCCTGCTGGCTACAAAGAGTCATTCTGTTCTGCATTTGATACTTTTTTATTAATTTTCCTTTGTTATTGATTTCCTTTCCTCTCTGTTGAACTGTTGGGGCCAATGAGCAGGCCTCTGTTTCTTCCTGCTGATTTACATTAACATAATTTTACAGAGGATGCACCTGAACACTCTGTACTGTCATGAATGCTTTTGCAAAATAAGATTTTATCTTCACACTAACTAGTGATTTTTTTTAATATAAATATGGGCCACAGAATGACAAACAGGAGTTTTCATATAATCGTATGCTTACAGGTATACAAATGTTTGTGTATTTTGTGTTTAATGAAGACTGATGGAACATGTTGTGAGGCTAGAAAAGAATTAATCATGTGATGATCTGTACCAATTCACATGTAGCTAAAATAAATAATTTATAAGCTAAAGGATCAACTGTCTCTGGCTCACATTACAAAAACACTCTTGTATCTAAGAGCAAGAAGTCTAAAAACATGCATGTTAGGGTGCCTTCAGGCCCAGGCCTCCCTTGAAAAAGAGATCTGTGATCTCAATGGACTCAAAAAGGACCTTGTTTACTTTCTACAAAAGTAAATAACACTAACCCATTCTGAAATAATGGTTCATTTAAAATGAAGTCTCATAATTTTTTGGAAAATTTGAAAAGTATTTATTAAGAGCTTTAATTTATCAGCACCTGAAGAAAATTAAAATGTGAACCATGTATGTTACCCTATAAGCACCCAGTATGATAACCCATAAGTATCCTGTATGTTACCTTGTAGTTACCCCATATATATCCCATAAGTACTGGGCTCTATGATATATTACTACCATGAGCTGATAATAGTCATGAAGTTGTTTTTTTGTTGTTGTTGTTGTTTTTACTACCTGTATCACCGGACACACATACTATTCTTCCCATCTTTCTTTGATATTTTACATACCTGTCTCCAGACCTTCACAAAAGTCCTTTTGACATTTCACACCAGGCAGAGCACTGTTTTATGAATATGATAAATGTCACCAAAATTCCCTTTTGTTGTTTCGGCTTGTGCACTGTCATTGCTCAGGCTGTATAAAAACAGTACGCTGCTCTTGAATGGCACTGGCCTTTTTGTGTGTGCATGTGTGTCAGGTGAAAATAAACCCTTTGCAACTCATTTGTAGCCTAGACTTTTTTGTCCTTACTTGACCCAAACTGTGACAGCTTGCCTTTGAAGACAATCCCACTGAAATAATGGCAGAATGGTGAAGTCTTTGGTGCCGTGCTGTGCTCCTCCCTGCTGGTGCGCAGCATGACGTTACGGATGTGTCCTCCTTTCATGTTTTTTTTGTTTGTGCCCTTTTGTGGGAACAGTATGTGTACCTTTTTGTCAGTGCATCAACAAAGGCATGAACCACTACATCGTGTATGCAGTCATGTTAAAAACTAAATACTGTGCATCGTAATCCGATCAGGATAGAATACAATCTTGTCTGGTACTAACTAGGTTTTAAAGTTAGGTAATTAAAATCTTAAAAGAACTGTAATATGTGACATATTCTTCTGCGATATTACTTACTGGCTAAGTAAGTAAAAAAGCAGCCAGATGATGCTTATCAAATGCATTTAATTAAAGTTTTCTTCTTTAAAGGAAGCAAAGGTTTGGACAAAAAAAGGAATGATTTACAGTGAAAACATGGAAGACTCCAGGCTTCAATTATTATGTTAAATACTAAAGTTTATGGAAATTCTATTAGAAATGAACTGAACAAATGTGGCTTGTTTAGTTCTATTGCCAGGGAAAAGCCTGTTCTCTTTAGGAAGAAGATAGCAGCACAGCCTAGGTTGAAAAGTTGCATCTTCTGGAACAATGCCCTTTCAACAGACAAGATCAAATCAGAGATGTTTGGCCACCCTTGGCAACAAACAAAGATAACACATCAGTACAAACACCTAATATCAGTTGTTAAACATGAAAAAGAAAAAGCTGATTTCTGGATGTTTCAACCATGAACTTCTTTTACTATTTAGGAATCAAATGTGAGGCACATCTGTCTGGAAAATGACGTTTTGCACAAAGTAGGTTGTGTTACAGGAAAATGGTCTCAAGCATGGTAAAGCTACAACAGAGTGAAAGACAGAAAATTACCAAGGAATGACAATAAAGATAAAAAAAAAAGATAAAAAACAAATCAAACTCCAGACTGGAGTCTGATTGCATTTAAAGGTAAACACTCTTTGAATTTGTCAGTAATTTTTCATTTTTTTCATTAAATATTCAACGTCATGGTTAGAATGAAGACTTCTGATGAATTAAAGTTTACTCACCCCCAAGTCCTGCAGCTGAAAAACCCTTTAATGAAACAAGTTCAGGAACAGAGATGTGTAATCCTGCTACCTGGAGGTTTTTTATATTCCTTCATTTTCATTAAGTGTTGTGTCACAAAAAGCACCCCAACTGGAAAAGCACCTTTAGGAAACAACTTAGAATGTCACTATCAAGTGCTAGAGAAAAACAAAACAATAAAATAGTCGAGATGGCTACAATAATTCTTTGAATTCTCTCATTTTAACTAGAATTTGAATATTCAACAATAACTAAATGTGAGGTTTAACTAATGTAATTTCAGAACATGCTAATTATTAGATTATATTTTATTGTCCTAATACACAGTACAAGTAGAAAAACAACTGGTGAATGCTTCTTATTGATTTGTGTTATAATCATTGCCATATTTATGAAATGCCACTAAAACTAAATAGGAGTGTGGGTTTGTTATGAATACACATATGAGGGAGTGTTTGAAAGGCCTGAGGTGGGTGTTTATATTTGTATTCTCAAACAAAGAGTTGGAAAATGACCTGTCTCCTATGATTATATACTGACTAAGTAGAAGTGACGAGGTAATTGTGAGATCTATTTAAAAGAATTGTAGTCTGTCTCTCTTTCTCAGTCTCGTTTCCTTTCTCTCCTGGTGCTTCTCTGTTTTCAGGCCATTAGTCGATTCTCCTTTTCTTCACCTACTCGTCTCATTCATGCGGCCTAGTTCCTGTTTATCTCTCAGTCTGTTTTGCCTGTTTTATTTTTACTCATTTATTTCCTTCCAAGCCTTTAAAGCATCACATTTCTTGTTCTCTGTCTGGGAGCAACATGTACCATTCTGATTTCTCTGCTCTCTCAGAATAAGTGTGTTTATATGAAAACCCAGCATCAGATCGATCCTGTGATGTTGCTCAGATCAATAACCCAGAGAATGTCACAGTTTAACCAGGAAAAAAAAAGATGGATAATTTTTGCTTACCTTTTTATGTTTCATGTTGGTATTTTGTTTTCCCTTCTCACTCAGTCACTGTTCTCTCTCACACAGTGGCGTCCATTCCTCCCTGGTTTGAAATATGAAGTGATAGACTCGGCCTATATCTCTCTATACACAGGTAAGAGCTACTCATTTCTGCTGTTCTCAGAAAGCTGTTTTGATAAATGTTGTGGAAATTAAATGATCACCTGCTGCTCTTAATGTTTTTGCCTGTGTCTTTGTGTGTATGTGCAGGTGTTTGTTTGTAGCATTAGCAAAATATTTCATGTACCGCTGGACAGAATTTAGTGAAACTTTCCGAAAGTAATCATTGAATGTACGTCTACACCTGACTGACTTTTGGTGTCAACCCAGTTCAAGATGTCTGCCACAGCTAATTGATCATAGCCAACACAAAAATGGCTATAACTCAATCAGTTGTACAGCTATTGAGCTATGGTTTGGTGTGGTAGTAGATGACAGTCATTCTCAACACATTCTCTGAGAGCTAACGCATCTTGCAAAATCTCACAATAAGACATGGGATTAGCATAATGTCATTCACAAAGTTTGACCAAAATGGCTAAAACTAATAATGATCCTACTTTAAAACTCTGACATGAGAGGTGATGGGAAATATGCATTCCTTCAAGAACTTCTTGGCCTTTAATTTATTAATCAATAATTAAACTGAATTTCAGAGCTTTTTTATGTTTTTATTTAAGTTAATAGAAATTAGAAAACCATAACTTAGCTGAGAAAAACCCCAGTAAATTTACTCTCTAAGAATTAATGACAAATACATATTGTAGTTCACTCCTATTTTATTATTTTTTAATTGGACAGTTGCAGATTTCTCTTTAAAAAATACATCAGACCTTCTCTCTGCTGGTAAAAGTATTCAGTATTTATTTTTATTTTTTTTTATCTAGGTGTTATTTGTAGCGAAGATAAGAACACTCCCTCCTGAGTAGATGCTTAACCCCTGTAGCGCCAAGAATAAGAATGTGTCACAGAGCGTCAGTTACTGTAAACGGGAGAAACTTCCAGCTGCTCCAAGAATTGATGTGTGGAGTTGCCATCTTGGGCAAAGCTGCAGTGTTGCTTGAATGTCTGCCAAGTCCTGCCATCTTGTTTATGACAAGCTGTGACAGAGAAGAACGAGGCCTCGTGCATTAGATGAGGTCACTCGCTGGATTCAGGCATTACCATCTCATCATCTTCCACCACCCATCCTCCCCCCTTTTTCCTCCTTCACATGTCACTGTCACTAGGTCTCTGTGTCCTCACTCTGGAAAGTATTTGATGTTTAAGAAGAACATTTATAGACTATTCTCAGGGAAACTTGTTCTCTCCTTAATTATTAAGGCAGCATTTTTAAAGTCGCTGCACTGGAAAAGAACAGTATCTTGGCTTAGTTAAAAAAAAATGTCTTTAGTGCATGTGCTTCAGCAGTCTCTTTTTCTCATTTTATGATTTTTATTTTCCTCATCCATGTAGTGTGTATTTTCCCACTGTATAGACTAAAAGGCAAACAAATTTTAATAGATTGTAGATTCATAATCATGTTCAAGTTAAGAATGGTATATGTTATAACATTTTTGAAAGACAGCCTATTAAAGTTCCAAAATTATTTCTTATAGGTGCAATCAAAATGTATGTCTTTAAAAGATGATATACTATTATGTTTTACTATTTATCATTATAATAAACAAAATTAAACACTCATAATCTCTTGGAAAATCCACAATTTATAAAAGAACACACACACAATGCTGGCATGGTATTAGCCTAATGCATTCACTTCAGTTTCTGTTTTAAACGTGAATAATGTTCGTTTTTATAAAAAAAATGGTGTCTTTGTTTTTGTCATGAAGATGTTAGGAACACAGATTACGAGTCAGTCTGTAGGGAAAGTTTGTGTGTGGAAATCAGGAATGTGAGCAAAAGATACTTTATTGTCAGAAAAGGACATTTAAAAAGGTTTTTTCTGTGTACCACTCTGTTAATTACAAAGCATTTCTCCCATCAGGCCTTGCTCTTGACATGCCATTAATCACACACATGCTCTCCTCCTTTCCTGCTATTGATTGGTGTAATTATGACTGCTCTGCTCTTTAATTTTTTTTAACTTCCATTTTTTATCAATAGAGTTTTTTCATTGTTTTACTACGTCTTCCTTTGTCTCCTCACTCCCCCCTCAGCCCCCAACTGATTTATTTGAACCTGTTGTTACTGGTAAAGATTGTATGACTATAAAACCATTTTCTTGAATTAAACATTATACTTTTTGCCACTGGTAATAGTAATAAGACAAAATAAAATATATTTTCACTTCCAGATGAGTCTAGTCTGAAGATGAACACTGTGGACCACATCCCTCAGACCCTGGCCAGTCACATCCATCTCTCTGAAGAGTCGTGGCCTCAGGGGCCAGAGGGAGGCCCCATCATGCAACATGGAGCTGACATGTTGAGGCCAGATCCCAGGGACACCTTCTATAGCAGTAAGTTTTCCCTTTATAATTTTGCACTGTTGCCCTTTTTGTCCTCATTCTGATTTTCTTTGACATGTTGTTTTTTCTAATTGCCCAATAAACTGTTCGCCTCACAGCAGCTGTCAATTTTGCTGTATTCAGACATTTAATAGTTTAACAAGCCCTGCTGTGATTCATTTTATTCTTCCCCCTGTCTTCTTTTTTTAGTTCTGATCTTTTATTCACATATGTGCAGTTAAACAGTTTTTCACTTACATATTTGTTTGCCCAAGCTGTCAAATTGTCTCGGTCTCTTTTTTCAGCCCCGATGATTGACCCCTCTCGCTTGGAAAACATTCTTCCAGCCTGTCTCTACTCTCCAACCTACGTCGTCAAAGACTTTCCCATCGCCAGATACCAGGGCCTGCAGTTTGTGAGTCACAAATGAATAACATCTGCATTGGTTTTAACTACTTAACATGGGATTTCTGGGCTCCCTGTGTTGACGTCCAAACCAGCATAAGCTTAGCTCATCTATTTCTTTTTTTTCTCTGTCTACTTCACTCTCTTTCTGTGAAAACATAAAGATTGCAGGTGTTAAGCACTGCTCCCCCCTTTAGGTCAGTACGTGCTACTGCAAGAGCTTTAAAGATGAGCAATGATGAGCTGGGAAAGAGTTGTACTTGTATATATAATAGAATGAGTATTGCTTTAAAAATGTAGCAGCTGAACTGTGGTTTTAATTTAAAAATCATACAATGATTGCAGTAGATGTTAACTCTTTCTATGAGTTTTTACTGTACATAAAGTATATGAGTTTCTTGATTATATTAATTAAGCAGTAACTATTTTTTTAGGTCTACTTGTCATTTGTCTACCCTAATGACTTCACACGTCTCACCCACATGGAACGGGAGAATAAGTGTTTCTACAGAGAGTCCCCTATCTACTTGGAAAAGTAAGGGTTTTGTTTTTTATCTTTTAAAGCCAAAGTGACATTTGTCTCTGTCTTGTTTATATGAACAACTGCACTGTTTATATAGAAGAAGTGTTCTTTTTCTCTTTCTTTTTTTAACCTCTTACTAAGTGATTATACCACTTTAAAACTTTAACCTTCAGTTAAATTGTGTGGTCGTGTGTGTGTGTTGCTTTTTGGTTTGTTCGCCAGGTTTGGTTTCTACAAATATATGAAGATGGATGAGGAAGAGGATGACAGACCGTTCTTTTTCCCCAACCCAGATGGTAACTGATAATTAGCAAACACACACTCGTCACAGTGATCCAATCCCCAACCCCAGACACACATTTGACTATTTGCACAAGTGTACACACTCTAACGACTTTGAATCTCCTTTGTGTCAAACCAGATTTCCTAGAAGAAGAGGAGCTGGTGGATGCAGAGGATGAGGCAGAGATTGTTGGCACGCAGGCGCCCAGAAAACCCTCTAATCCAAGTCAAACTAGTCATACTTCAAACCCATCCCATCAGCACTCAAAAACCAGGCCTACTCCAGCTGGCAGGGAAGAGGAAGAAGAGGAGGAAGACCCAAAAGAAGAAGAAAAGGAAGTCAATAGTCTCATAAACCGAAGAAAAAGGAGACAATTTCCACACAGAGATAGACACATGGGGAGGGTTCTGGACAGAGACTGGGGAAGAGATCATACCCAGGAGAATATCAGACAAGATACCAAGAAGGAACTTGATAAGGATCAACTCAGGGGTCTTCAGCCTGATATGGACAGTGTGGTTCAAGGTCGCACCTTGTCCTGGATCCACACTGGTCCGCCAGACCAGCAATCAATCAAAAAGGCGAAAGATGCTGGGGGAAGTGTTGAAATACCACACAAACTTAGCAAGTCTTCGCTTCTTTTCTCCCAAAAGTCCTCCCTCTCTGCCCTTGCCAGCCGAGCCAAGCAGATCCTAAGCAACTCCGCCCATAGCAAACACCCCCCTAATAACAGCAACAAGCCTTTTGGCAACAAAAAGGAGAAGAGGGAGGAGAACAAGATCTACATCACCAGGCCCCGTCCTGCAAAGGAAAGAGAAAGAGAGAGAGAGCAGCGACGAGAGAGGAGAGAAGAGAGAGCATTTCACCACCCTAGAGAGATTTTCCCAGGAGTCTTTTTGTACCAAACTGGGAAGAGCACTAGACTGGTCAATAGGGGTCATAAAGGACATGGTGGAAGAGGTGTAACAGGGGTTAGGCACCTTATTAGTGCCCCTCAGCTTTGGCCCAATCCCCCCACAAAGGAAAGTAAAGCATCAGCCCACAATGGAAACACTAACATTCAGAGTGAAACTGCACAGAGGTCTGCTAACAAAGCAGCAGTGCTAAAACAAACAGAGAAAAATAAGAGGAAAAGGGGTCCTCAGGACTTAAGGACTACAGTCAGAACTGACCTGCCCAGCAATAGAGACCTCCTGATCCCACGATCCTATCACCAAGACCTCCTTTCTACCCCAGCCACCCCACTCAAGTTCAACTCTACAGAAAACACAATTCAGGGTCAGTTACGGGTCACTTCTTACCTTAGGACCTCAGTGATTACAGAGTCTCAGCAGCAGCCAGAACCAGAGCTCAACCCTGCCGACATCAACCAAGACACAAACCACTCTAATCCTGACCCTGACCGTGATCCAGAGCCAGAACCGGAGGAGGGGGAAATGTCAGACTACAGTTACGAGGAGGTTGAGGTTCGGCCAGGTTGGGCAGAGGAGAGCATCAACTGGCAGAGGACGTTCTCTGTTAATCCAATGGACTTCGAGCTGCTGCGTTCGGACTGGAATGATCTGCGCTGCAACGTGTCTGGCAACCTTCAGCTGGCAGAGAGTGAAGTGGTGGATGTGTTGGCACAGTACATGGAGAAACTAAATGAACGCAATGGAGGGTAAGCCTAAAAAAGTGAATAATATAAGACAACAAGGCTTATTTTCTTCTGCAGCCTCAAATTTGTTTTCCTGCTAACAAAAATGCAAAAAGCAAAGTAATTTTACTATAGTAGTCAAGCTGTTCCATCATATTAACAGTCCTCAATGATTGGATTACGACGAGGTCTGCAGTTTGTGATTGCAAGCCTTGATGTTATTTGCATGAAATTGTCTTTCTGTTTAAATTTTTCTCCTTCGTCATCCAACACCAGTTAATTACTAGCAGTATACTTGAAGTGGTTTGACTAAACACAATTTAAAAAAAATTTTAAAATCCAGTGAAAAGGATTTTTACAGCGTACTTTTATGTCTGAGTGCATTGCAACCTGCCTCTGTTTTTAATATTCTATGTGTTATATTTTATGCTGCAGGATCTACACCCTGCTGCGAATCATCAATGTTGAGAAGAGGCGGGACTCAGCCAGAGGGAACCGTTACCTAGTGGAGCTGGAGCTGATGGAGAGAGGCCGCAGTGTGGTACGTCTTTCAGAGTACATTTACCTGCTGCTCCACCGTGGCAGGCAGGGAGAAGAAAGTCTGGAAAACACTGATTCTGCCCCAGCCTCTGCACCGGCTCCTCCACCCTCTGCGGCCACGACCAGCTTCACAACCCAACAACCACCGGCTTCTACCAGGTCCTCAGTGCATCCAGGGGCAACACCGTGGAGCACTACCTATGCTAAACCCCTTCTCTGCCAACCGGTCATGTTGCAGTGGAGGAAAGATGTCATGGTGCACTTTGTGGTGCCAGGTCGGTCAAAAATTCTTCTCATTTAAAAGTTATTCAGCACATAAACAACAATAAACAACATGAAAAGGCTGCTAAAAACATTGTTTTTTTTTGTTTTTTTTGTTTTTGTTTTTTTTTTTTTAATCTTGCTTCTGCCTTTCAGTGAAGAATCAGGCTCGCTGGGTACATCAGTTTATTTCTGATATGGAGAATCTTCACCGACAAACAAAAGATGACAACTTTAGCATCATCATTGTTGACTTTGAGAGTGAAGACATGGACGTGGAACAGGCTCTTAAGGAGAGCAGTGTGCCACGGTGTGTGCAAGCTACAAGCAGCCTTGTAATAATAAACTTCAGAATATACCTCAGGTGATAACATGGAATTTTTATGTACATATTTGTTTTGACAGATATGAGTATCTTAGAAGAGAAGGAAACTTTGAGCGCTCAGCAGGACTTCAGATTGGAGTGGACACCATTGAGGTTAGACAAACAAATAGATGACAGTATGTGAGCTGGCAGGGAAAAACCCCTCACTGAAGGTCAGACACTCACACTGACCACATGACCTTTACTGACTGATGGACAGATGGAAAGAACTCTGATGCATAATGAATCTATCACTGCTGGGCCAGTCTGTTGCAGAATGTGGATCACCCTTATCTTTGACTCCCCTCTTGTTTTTCTTGCCCCTCTCCACAGAGCAAAGCTTAGGATGATGGGGAATTGTCTAGACAGAAGGCATCATATCCTCTGTTTTGTGTATGCCATACCTGCCATATCTACTCCTTTTGGCAGGTTATTTGTGTGCATGCACCCCTTCTTCACTCTCTGATGGTTTCTCAATCACACATGCACACACACCCACTTGAGGCTCAGAGCGGTTGAAAGTCTGGACAGACGTTGATCCGTCAGTTAGGTGTCAGTGCTGTCAGTGTGGGATGACAGAGCTGTCACTCATGCCTAAATGACTTCCGGGCTCTTTAACTGAAGATGAGCCCCTGATGCTGAGCTCAGACTTCTCTCCACTTTTTAATCCTAAAATCCTGTATTGGGCTCATGTTAACGTCCATTCAAGTTCCACCAGCTTTTTCACACTATTACCTCACACACTTTTCTTGTTATCAAAGAAAACAGAAATGCAGAAATTTTTCAAATGCAGTGATTGTGAACACAATTGTTTATTTTTTTTCCTCACAGGACAGTCACAGTATTGTGTTTCTATGTGATCTGCACATCCACTTCCCTCTCAACATTTTGGAAAGTATCAGGAAGCACTGTGTGGAGGGACGCCTTGCGTTTGCTCCCATCGTCATGAGGCTTAGCTGTGGTAGTTCACCCTTGAAGCCTGATGGTAACACAACAAAACAAATGTAGCATACATGTTGTACACATCTACTCATACAGATACAATCGCCAATGCATATTAATAATTTTTTTGTTCTTTTTTGTTTTTATGTTTTAAAATTCTTTGGATTTGAATCATGTGTTGTTAATTTTGTCTCTCAGGTTACTGGGAAGTAAATGGCTTTGGCCTGTTTGGAATTTATAAGTCTGATTTTGACAAGATTGGAGGAATGAACACAGAGGAATTCAAAGACCGCTGGGGTGGAGAGGACTGGGAGCTGCTGGATAGGTAAGTGAACTGAACTCAGTGTCACTTTAATGTTGCTCAAGGAAAACAAGATGTTGCTGTTGTCTTTTTTTTTTTATTAAATGAATGAACGAACGAACGAACGAAAGAAAGAAACTGAACAAATCACAATTAGTTGAACAAACTTTAGGAAAGTTGGACATGGAGCAGAAAGAGAGGCTTGAATACAGTCTCCACAGATTGCTGTGAATACATTGTAGAGTTGTGATTGTAGCCAAAACCAAACTGTGCTGATAAATCACAGGTGGCAGCTTTGAAATCACACAGATCACCTCATCTGCTTTTAAATTTGTATTATTGCACCCACAGGCAGTGCCGTAATGATAAAGGTTTTACAGCTATTTCAAAAATCTTTTTGCATAGTCAAAGTTCTATTAGCATTATAAATTCTGAATGAATCTAGAATGTTGTTCAGTTTACTCGAGCAGTAAAATATCAGTTTTCTTTTACCTCAGTTCTTAAAAAAACAAAATTTTTCAACATCTTATCAGACCCTTTAGCTTGCTGAATTTGATACTTAAATAGTACTGTTTATTATTTTACCAAATGTTT
>JAOXNZ010000012.1:19637566-19668060 GCA_028566095.1 Kryptolebias brasiliensis | reverse complement strand
ACCTCAGACTTGAGGCTCACTGTGGCCTGAGTTGTCGGTTGATAGACCTTCATTTTGTCCTAGAGGTACTGCTTAGATCTGGATTTATTTTATGTGTTGATTATGGGGGCTTAAGGTGGTTGCCCAAACCTATCTTCATTACATATCTGTGAAAATCCAACAAAAAAATAATTTATACTAATAAAAAAGACATTAACTACAAAATTGTCCCTAGGTATGAGTGAGATTGTGAATGAATGTTTGTCTCTTTTGTCTCTATGTGTCCCTGTGATGTACCTGTCCAGGGTGTCCCCTGCCTCTTGCACAGTGACTGCTGGAGATAGGCACCAGCTCCCCACAACCCGGACAGGAAAAACGGGTAAAGAAGCGGTTTGGATGAATGGAAAAAATAAACTAACTCCCCTCCTCATCTCACCACATGGTGGAGCTCTAACCACATCAGGCACACAAACCAAGGTAATATAAATTGATAGTTTGAAAGGCACAAACATAGAGTAATATATTCACATATGGAACAGAAATGAGCTGATCAGGTTGTAGGAGTAAAAATAATGCCGAATTCATAATCCCCTTCATCCAAACAACAACAATCACTCTTAGAGTCTTGGATCATTTTATGTTACACAAACAAACTGGGGATCCTTAACAAGTCACCACTTAATATAATTAGATATATCAGGGCTATTGAATTTCAGTTGCAAGCGGCTCATATTTACAAATTTCTGGAGGTTTGGCTCATGCCGCTGCCGCTGGGCATATTTTAATTTAACTTTCAGGAAGTAATCAATGGATGTACATTTACAAATGATTAACGTTTGGAGACAATCCAATTTTAGAGTAGCTAATGCTTCTTCTGCTGTTGCCATCTGTTCGTATTCCAGCCTTACTGCCTTCTGCACAGGTCAGAGGGGTGGGCCAACCACAAACACTTCTACTAGCTTAATATGATGCATAAGGTAAAAAAGTAGATAAGCATGTTTTTTTAGCATTATATTCAGACAAATCAGTTTGTGAATTCAGGCAACTTTGTGGAGGCAAAAGAAAATTTAAAAATGGCCATATCGGGCCATGGGTTGCTTGTTAAATTGGCCTGTTATATATGGTATGTCAGGAAAGCTGAATTAGGTTGTACAAAACCTATGGAATTCACTAAAATC
The DNA here is from genome assembly GCA_028566095.1 of Kryptolebias brasiliensis. Lineage (NCBI taxonomy): Eukaryota > Metazoa > Chordata > Actinopteri > Cyprinodontiformes > Rivulidae > Kryptolebias > Kryptolebias brasiliensis. The sequence continues at coordinate 19,666,903 of JAOXNZ010000012.1, read as the reverse complement.
TCTAAGTATGTTTTACTAAAATGTCATCTGGCTCAATTTATGCTTTATTAATTTATTTAATTATATTAATAATAATAATAATACATAAGCTTAACTCCCCTCACACTCTTTAGTTTCTCAAGTGATTCAAAAATCATCAAATGTTTTGGTTTGTGACCAGTACAGATGATAAATAAATAACTAAACCAACACTTTATTTTGGGTCACATTAAAGATTTGCAGCTTTGTTTAGGTCGGTGGAGCATGAGCTAAGAGCTGTTACACAGTTACACGGCATCTGGATGAGGCAAGTGTTGACCTCCTGTGATCACACTCTGGAGAAGCTTTGATTAATAGCACAGATCCCAGGATGCTAACAGGACTCCACAGCTCCCCTGACTGAATGATTCATGAACCAAGGTGCATGCATTCACAAGTGTTGCAGATAAGTCTTTCCATTTTAAATAAATACATATTTCCAATAAAACTTAGGTTGGCTAAGAAGGTAGCCATTGATTCAGACACCTTTCACTCATGCACAGTGAGCGCTTCGTCATTATGTAATCATGTTGGACCTTGTCCCAGTGCTGACACACCCTACTTGTCTATGTGAGTTTGATTAGAAACAAGTAGTCACAGGCCTCTTCAACATGTTTTTCTTATTTCACCTCAAGCATATTACAACACTTAGCTAAGAAGTTACAAATTAATCCAAGCTTAAGCTGTTAGTGAGAATTTCCACAGACTTTCTGGTGAAAGCAAGAGTTGACACAATTTGTGCAGTAACCTCCTGACTACTAGGACAAAAATATTGTCCAATCACAATTCTTTTTAAGTTCCCCAATTTTTGTAAGATAATTAGCCCCACCCCTTCACATTTGGTATCACGGAAAAGCCCTAAATGTCCTCTGTAGATATCAAAAGAAGTTAATTCAGTAGTATGCAGTGGGTGGGAGATATTCAGGATTACAAATGTCCACCACAGAGGACAAATTTATACTACTGGTAGTTAGGAGGTTAGGCTGATAAACTGTTCAAATAGGAACAATATATTTCAGTATATAAGTTATGCTGGACAATTAAATACAAGAAGATAAACATTTATATAAGTCATTGGGAGTTTGTCAAAGAAAACCACATTTTAAATCACAGCCAAACAAGTCATACACAGTGTGAAATCATGTCTTGCTGCGTGACTAAACGGCAAAATTTCACTAAACCATTTAAACCTATAGTAAATATTTGGAAACTAAGTTCTTAATTTAAAAAGAAATTTGTTGTTACCGCCCATATGTTTACATTACAAAATAGTTTATGATATGTGACGTGTGTATGTGTCAGTATGAGTGCAATCCAATGTAGGTCACAGACTACAAAGGTTTCACGTTCCATACAAGGACAGGTATGTTTATTTAAACAAGCCGTCTAGAAAATCTTTTGTGAATAATATGATTGGCTGACGCAAAATTTTGTCCGTATTCTGATTAGTTGTTGAGGCGCTTCTGCGTTGTCACTCAGCCGTAGCCCCGCCCCTCAAGCTTCTACAGTTGAGTCTGTTCAAGCAGGCTGTCCGTGATGAAGTGCTGATGAAGAGGGGACCGCTTCACTTTCAGCGCTTCAATACCATCTTTCCGAACTTTTTCAGTCTGCCAAGTGAGACTGCTGGACGTTTTCTACTCACGAACTTGAGTCTGGCTGGGCTGAGACACCGGGAAGACATTTGGACGTGTTTTAAAGCGAGCTGGCTTGTTTAGGAGAAAGTTTAAACTCCCGCACCGTTCGGAGCAAAGGTGAGACGGAGTTCCCTTCAGTTTTTTTCTGCTACATTTCCTGTATAACACCGACTCCGCAGTAGCAGTAGCTAGTATTTTGCTAACTTGAACTCCAGTCACAAACATGTCAGGGAAGTGTTGCTCCGTATAACCAGTTCGTCCAGCTTTTGCGCAAAGTTTCGACAGCTGGTTAACTGACTTCCAGGTAAACCGCTGAAGAGGTCACTCCGCTCCTCTGAGGAGTGTTCCTGTCTGTAGGAACCATGGCTGGTCTGAGCAGTGTCCACATGAAAACACTGGAGGACCTGACGCTGGACTCGGGCTACGGGGCGGGGGACTCCTGTAAATCCCTCAGCCTGTCTTCCTCCAAGTCCAACTCTCAGGCCTTCATGACGACCCCTCACCGGGGAAACTGGTGGTACTACTCCGGCTCCATGAACAGCAGGAACAACAGCTGGGACACCGTCAACACCGTCCTCCCCGAAGACCCGGAGGACATCTTCTCCAAGTGCCACCGCTTACCTGAGCTAGAGGAGTTTCCCTGGACGGAGGAGGAAGTGGCCAAGATACTTCGTAAAGTGGCCGAGAGTGGGAGCGTTAAGTGGGGGGTTACACCTGTGTTCTCCCCGGAAGCTGTGAGGCGTCTGTCCGCGCTCCTCCGCAGGGCTCTCATTCGCATCTCCAGGGAGGCTCAGCGGCTCAGTGTCATGCACTGCCGCTGCACACGTTTCGACGTCCAAAGCGCCATGAGGCTGGTGCTCAGCTGGGCCCTGGCCGACCACTGCGTCTCTGCCACAGTCAAGGCCATCTCCATGTACTGTATGAGCTCAGGTGAGCTGCTGAGGAAGGGCAAGGCCGCCCGCTGCGGACTCTCGTTCTCCGTGGGGCGCTTCTTCCGCTGGATGGTGGACACTCGCATCTCCGTGCGCATTCACGAATACGCAGCGATTTCCCTGACTGCATGCATGGAAGCTCTGGTGGAGGAGATAGGAGTTCGGGTCCTTATGGCTGAGAGGGGTCAGCCCGGGCCTGATTCGGGGTCAGGATGCTTCCCTGTGAGTGCAGAAGCCCTGGAGGGGGTGGTGAACAACGACGCCGAGCTGTGGGGAGTCCTGCAACACTATGAGCACCTGATCTGCGGGAAGAACGCCAATGGTAAACCAACTTTCAACATAAAAGTACTCATTGCAAAGTTTGAACTGGAACTTAAAAAAGGTTATCATGAACTATAATATATGGTGCAGTTTGAAAGAGTTTACTCCTGTAGTTTCTAGACATATTTATATGCAATTCTGAAATGTGGGTCTGCACTCAATGTAAATAAAGCACTTTTATATGCATACTTTACTTAAAAAATCCAAGCATAAATATGTACCAATACATCAATATTGTCCGACTCAATCCCAAATGCCTCGTCCATGGACTTTGCCATTATTAACCCATTTTCAATCACTTTAGGTAAAGTGACTGAAATGTGATAGTTGACAGCCATTATCAAGTTTAGATTACAATGTTTTAATTTGCCAATATGAGGGGAAAAAAAAAATCTTTTTTTATTTTGACCAGCCTTCACAACATTGCATTTGCTCTGTGAGATGCTTGACATGTTTTACCAAAATTTTTGTTTTGTGTTGATGCATAACAAGTTTTTCCCACAAATTCTCCTTTCAGTGTGCTGGTCACTGCTTTCCACGCTGGCACAGTTTCTGTGTGGAAAAGGTGAACTGTTAAACCTCTGCTGGATACAATAGTAGCTTTTGTGAAAGAGCATTTTGATTGATTTGTTCCTAATTTGACTTGTCAGAATAAAAGAACAAAACAAAACACTGCAGGCTTGTATGATGAACAAAGAAGCTATTTTCCTCTTTTTACAAAATTCACAAGGAGAAATAAGTGCTGCTAGACAGCCATGTTTGACTCCGGTTCCTTCTCTTTAACAAGTTGCAATCTGGAGTCCTTACAGGTCACTCAAAACCCAGGCCAGATATATACTTATTTTTTTTGTTCACACAGCTTTACACTCTCTTTAAAATCCTCCCTTCTTCCATTTCCTCATCCTGTGCTCCTCTCCTCCTGTTGCATTCATCCCTTTTGCCCACCCCCATTCACTTGCATCTCTCACTTCTCTCTTCCAGCTCCAGCTGTCCATCTTTCTCCCTGTTTATTCATTTATTTGACATCCTTTTTCGATTAAATCTTTTTCCTACCCCTCTTGGTCAAATCCAGGGATACCCATTCCATGACTGTTGGCAGTGGATTCATGAGCTTGTGTTGGGACAATGTAACAAGCCTTTGTTTGTGGCCTACTACCAGCTCCCTGGAGCAGAGTTCTTTACTTCAGCACAATAGTCTTTTGTTGTGTGATCATGCAGCTTAGCCCAATATAGAGGGATTGAAAACAAATGCTGGGGAAGCACACACACCAGTGTGCATTATGGACAACAGAAAGGGAGAAAATGAGTGGCCATGGCCAGAATTTCAGGGCTGCAATTACAAAGGCTCAGTCCTGATCTGTGGAAGGACTTTATCATAGGGAAGCAACTTTTTTGCAAATATGTCATGCATGTAAAGCATTTTATAAAAAATAAATGCTCACTTGGTCCTTATCCCTTACTTTTTGGCTTCTGGTCAGTTTCCATTGACTTCAGTAAGCTTGCATTTGCAATTCACTGGACGTGACTATTGCCATATGCTTGAGTTGTTGCTATTTCAATACAAAATAAGTACAAGAGCAGCTTTTGTATTTAACCAGATGTCTTTTGGTTGGGTTTTTAATGGTGTGTTTTGGTGAGTTCAGTCTCTGGTTTTGAAAAGACCTCTGTGTGCGTAATAACAACAGACTATTCTTCTGACCACTCTAGTTTTTTTATAGGTCCAATGCTGGTCTGTGAAAGCCACACGCCCCTCTACCACCTTACCACCTGACACTCCACACCCTGAAAGTAGCTTTCTAAAACCTCCTTTGTTGATGGACCCTTCCCCTAACAAAAAGTAAATGTCCTTTTTCCCTTTTTAAACCAGAATAGGAACGTAGATTTCTGATCAATTTAAATATAATCTTATAAAACTCCTCCCTTTCACTTGATGTAGCTTTGTCTTTCCAATTTTTTTAAAGGCCCGACCCACATCTGGAACTGTTTATGTCAGAAACGACTTCTACGGCTCCAATAACAATTCTGAAAACTCTGTTTTCCACCCCTCCCTCCTCTCCTCTTGCCTTCTCAGTCTCAGTCTCGCTTATGGTACCCCCTCACCCCATTTCACACACACACACACCCACCCACACACACACACTGCCTCTTTTTTTAAACTACGCTATTGAGTTTACATTTGCTTCATCTTTATCTGTTTGTTTCTTCTGTTACGCTGAGAGTGCAGTTGTGATGTGCCAGGATCTTATTCATTACTCGTACACATGCACGTGTACACTGGAACCAATTTAGTCTGCTTTACATGTGTTCAAATAGCTCTAAAGTACTGGTTGAACTCTGAACACAATACCACTATAGAGTAATCTATTTGTCATTCATTTCTCCTCACAAGGAAACATGAGTGAGTTCTTCCTTGTATAATTTGTACTGATTGTACTGTGGGGTGTATTTAAGTGCAGACTAGAAGCTTGGCTAATGGACAGTGGAAGTAGCTCTAAAATCATTGATCTTTATGACTGGCATGCAGATGTCTGTTAAACTCTGGTTGGATGGCAGGACAGTTTTCCAAGTGCAGCTTTATTTGAGCATTACTGTGCTTTTTAAACTGCTCTCAGACTTTTCATAGTTTTTGAAGCCCTTTAAGCAGTAGTACGAGAGAGATATGCAAACTATTATCTTCAAGCCATTTGACTCTTGAGCATGAATCTCAATTCTTTTAGGTTCATTTGGGTTTCACAGTACTATACTGACTTTTCTAAGGGTTTTTCTATAGGTTAAATGTAAGTAGCTCTATGGATCTGAACCGGAGACTTTCACCATCAGAATAATATACCTGAGAAATAAATTTAGAGTTGGTCCATGATTTACGCAAAGTTAAATTATTTTTTTCTTTGTAGCCTTTTGAGGCTGCCTAGCATGCACCAAAGGAAGGGGAAAAAACATATGATTTGGTGCTCAGTATTTCCCTAAATATGTATTTAGCTCAAAAAGGGGCGTGGGAACAGTGGGCAGAAAGATACAGGGAGAGCAGCCCAGAACTGTGGTCACACAGATGGGGAAAACAGCACTCTGAAAATACACTCCCTATTTCACAAATCTGGAGCAGGATCAAATACAGTTTTGGGCAATGTAGGAGGACATTACTATATTTTGGTGAAATCTCACTGCAGCAGATTTCTTAAGACATTGACAACCACTTTATAGTTTGTCTGAGTATCTATACAAATAGCTGAATAGTGTGAATGCCCCAAGTTAAAATGAAAAAATATATAGTTTTAGTGGATAAAAAGGGTTAATCCTTCACTAGACAGTTGAGTTTATGTTTGTGGTCGAGTGTGTGACAGCCTTATGTCCGGGTGCATGTATAACCACAGGCTATACACATTCACAGAGATGTCACTGTTTGCACTGGTTTCTTGTCTGCTGCCAGCTGTAAAAACATTGACCCATTAGAGCACTGGTGCGCACATGTGTTTGAATGTGCTCATCGGTGGGAGCTACGTTTGTTTTTGTGGGTACTGGCCATTCTTGTAAAACCACGAGTAATAGTTGCACGGATATGACACAATTGATTTGTCTGGTTCTTAAAAAAAAAAATGCTAACCACAAAGGAAACGCTGATTTTCCATGCTCTGATATAGGTTGTTATGGTATTTGAAACAGATAAGAAAGTAAATCTGTAATATTCTCCTTTACTTGTAGCTAGTCTATAATTTGGCTTCGGTTTTTAAAACTTAGATGTATTTTGACTTCCAGCAGTGTTCTTCTTATTACATTACTGCAGCATGAGTCATGCCTCCAAAGAATCAAGCTCTGATATGGAGGAACACAGCTGATGATGACCGCTAACCAAGGAAAAAAGTTCAAGTGACATAAATGGAGACATAAAAATTGTAACTTTAAAACTTTACAACTCCTTGAGTATCTGTCTGCAGGAAACTGGGAAATTCGGATTTACACTAAACTTCTCTGGTTTGTTTGTACTGGAAAACATACAATAGGTGTGGCACATGGATGACCACAAAGCCACAAGAGACATTAGGGAATCTTGTGTGGTGGGTTTTGGCTCAATTCACTAATGTGGGAAGCAGGAGCACTGAGTTCAAGGTGGCTGGAATCTTGGATCAAATTATTGCATTGTCTGAATTGTGACGCTGGTTTAAAGGGTTCAGTATCTGTATAGATTTATGTTACATGTTCTCACTTTTTAGATCTTGTCAGAACTTTGTGTTTTGGTCATGTCATTGATACCCTTGAGGAACGTTCATTACTGTTACAAATATGCAGAAGGATTTTAATCTCTGAGTTAATTAAAACATGTGATACTATTTCAAAGTGTTAACTCTATTGTTCTTAAAATTTCTACATCTCAATTGACTAATGCGATGAGAATCTCATTTGATCTGTAGATGAAATAACACTAAACTAAGACAATAAGAGTAGGATGGCAACACTGATAACTTCCTTTTAAGTTTAAGGAGTGATACTATAAGGTGAAAGTTTTATCTAAATAAATATGAAATGCTTACTAAATTACTCAGTTCTGACGTATTCCTTATGTGTATTTAGGTCAAACTGTGATCTGACAAGATGCATTATTTCATACAAAATACACAGTGAATGTGTCTATAAAATGAATAAAAGAAGATAATGCAAGTCAACCTTGTGATTAAAAATAAAAACAATAAATGTCCTTGACATACTCTACAAAAAGTACAGTCATTGTAAGAAAACATCTTGCAACAGTAACGACATCTCAAATTTTAGTCACATATTGTTAGATTAAGTTGTACAGTTTACCAAAGAAGAGACTCAAACAATCCTCCATTCAATTTTTCATTTTTCAATGGCTCAACGTTCTCACTGGTGGTAAACTTTGAAGTCTTGTAACACTGGTCAAACCACAAAATCATATTAAAAAAAGTCTGTCTCTACTGCTTACTAGAAGAACTTTATGCCAACTTACCATTACAATTGTTCAGATTGTTTCATGCATATTTACTATCAGTTGACTTTATGGCATTTGTGCTCTAATAAAACTGAAGCCGGCAACTATTAGGAAAGCATTCAGTGGGTAACTTAGGTTGTAATATTTATTTGATCACAAACAGATGAAATGAAATAAGTTGCAGTCGTGTGTGTTTTTGTTGGGGTGTTGTCAGAAAACATGCAAGAGGATGACGGAGTGTGTGGAAACACATTTGTATAACAGGATTTGGATATAATAACTCCTTGCTGTGTTGTTTGGTGACATCTGTTGGTTTCTGTTTAGTCAGGTCAGTCAGAGCCAAATCTCTGCAGCTGAGGGAGAGTTTGTGTTTGTCTACAGCATTGCTAGAGTCAGTTCGCAAGTGTGTGTGTGTGTGTGTGTGTGTGTGGCTAAGAAAGAACTGTGATCAATTTAGTGTGCACTAGAGAATAAATAGGATGCATTTTTTTTCAGGTATTTTTGACCCAAGTTAGGATCCTCCCCTCCTCCTTTTGGAATCTAAACTGTTGTTTTTTGGAAGCTGACTGAAAGGATGTTTTTGTTATGCTCTGTGACCTTTTTGTCTCCTGGACTCAGAGTGCAGTTTGAGGAAACTGAAAGGTTTTAAATAACTGACCAGGCAAAGCAATCATAGACAAACATGAACTCTATTATACACCTCTTTACATTTCAGCAAAGTTGTACATCTTTATTGTTACCTTTTTTCACACTGATATAGCATGTAGCTTAATCCAGATACACAGAGGAGTTTACTAATAATTTAAGATAATCTGTTAAATGGTGTCATAAAACAAATTTTTAGAAACATGAAAAACATTTGAATGACACACCCACACACACACATACACACAACAGGTGCAGCAAAGACAAGTATTTTTTCTTTCTTTCTTTCTTTTTGACTTTGGTTACAGTTTGTAAGGAGGTTGTAAGGAGGGCAAAATAACCACATACTTTTTAAATATCTTACAAGGATTTTTTTTTTCTTACTGCTTTATTGAAATGCATCACCTATTTTCATTTAGGAACCAAAAAACCTTTGAATTAAAACACAACTTTAGAAATGGCCAATAAATATCTGCTACAGTTTAAAAAAAACAAAACAGGAGTAGTCCTACAACTCACCTCACACATGTTAAGCAATGATTCGTACCTTGCTTTATGTTTATAGGCAGTTTCTTATGATACCCAAACAGCTAGTGAACTTTCCAGAAGGAGGTGTTGGATAGAAAAGTGAATGTTCAGGAGTGAAAAAGCATAAGAAGGTAAAAGGAAAAGTTCTGCTGACAGTTTATGACGAGCATGTTTGTGCCAGCTTCATTGGGCAGAGGGCCTATGATGACATTTTAGTTCTGTTTGTGCCTGTTAGAAGTTTTCTTTGTATGTTTACTTTGATGTTCTGTCATCCACTCTCACAATGATGGTATCTCTGCTATAGAAAGGTACTTGTGTGTGTGTGTGTGTGTGTGTTCTATGTTGCTTTTGATTGAGGCAAGATTGACCAACAATTAACACAGGCATACACTCAGAATAACGAATGGAGACTGATTCCTATTTGACTAAACCCAGGGAAATGCAATTTTATTTTTTTATTTCATTCTCTCTCGAGAATTCCTTTGTCAAATGGCAGAAATAGATGCAGTGTGATTTCTGGTCTTTCACTGTATTGCACCACTCACCCCTCCTTCATCTGCCTTGTATCTGTTCGCTCAGACACTGGAATGCATTTGTTTGTACACAGAGCCTTGAGCTTGATCAGCAACAACATATATGTAAACAGTGAGACTAAGCAACTTGTTTGAACCACATCACAGAGCATGCCACACCTCCCCCAACTTAAGCTGATAAGACTGCCATTGGTTGAAGTGTTTTAAACACAGTCAAATCCTATATCTTTGTCTTTTTATCTTTTTTTATATTTTTCTGGGCACTTTTGCACTTTTTGGTTTTGTTCTTCTCCCTTGGTTCTTGCCAACACACATATATTTAAACTGTATTTTTTTAAAAATGTGTTTCTTTCCATCAGTAAGCTGTCATCTCCTAAAAACATCACCTGTTGGGTCAGGGTCATCCATAAAGGCATGTGGTGATTAAAAGAGCCACAGTGGCACACACAGCATATTTAGAGCAAAACCATGTAGAGTAAGGCTTCCTGGAATTCTCTTGTGGTTGATGGAGGGAAGGAGCACATTTAGAGGGGCATTTGGAGAACACATGTGGGCACAAGAAAACAGACTGTGTCAAGACAGGACACACACTTCCACAGTCTTGAGTCGCTTTCTGTCGACAGTTTCTGCACTGCGTGTCCACCACATGTGAACTCCTTCCTGGAACCAATATAAACAGTTCAGCTTCCAGAGAAAAATTAAAAATGTCTACTTTTAGTGAAAGTCAATAACAAAACATATTTGACAAAAGGGAGCTGTGAGTTTAAGAATTTCTAACATACACAATAGGTGTGCACTGACAAAGCTTTAGATCTCGTTTAGAAGAGGAAGTGGAAATCTTTAGGTTGGCTGCCCTTTTCTTTTTGTGGTTGACTTAAGACTCCTTTTTAACATAATCACCATGTATATATGTGTTTCCTTAGGGGAAAAAAACTGTGGATTTGACTCTAACGCTTGACTTGCCTGTGTGCATGATTTTTGCAATGAGAAGCTTTCTAAGTGTTTGCACAATCCATCTAATTTAGTGAACATCTGTATCATGTACATGAGTAAGTTTGTATTTAATGAGCTTTGTGAATTTGTGGCTTCTGTCTATTCAGGCACATCTGTTCTGTCATTCTCTGTTGGCCGTACTCTCGGCCATCTGTGTGTCACTGCGGGGTCACAGACAGTGCTGGACAGAATACACCCCAGTGATGGTCGCCAAGTTTCCTCTCCAGTGAGGATATAATCTGCCTATTGAGGATTTAAATGGTCTGAGAGAGAAGCTAGAGTAGGGAGTAGTGTGGTGGAATTTCTCACCAGTGAAAAGATGCCTTGTTTCACTTATTTTAACTTTGGTTATATTTGTGAAGATGACACTTCTTTTTTGGCCTGCACCAGTTTCACCCAAACAAGTTCCAATCTATTAGTACTTCTTTCAGGACATAATTTCTGTGTTCTGGTTTGGCATTTGGTTTTGTGAGACTATGTTTGCAGTGGCTGCAGAGGAAGTTAGTCACACAGAAAATGAACAGAATACAACTTTAATCTGATCTGCTTTCAGTGCTCTTCACTCCTGTCCCCTTCCAAAAGCAAAATGTAGCCTTTAACAACCAGCACATTACCAGCCTGTTCATCAGTTGATAAAATCGGATTTGGTTTAACTGTATGTAAACCCAGTAGAATTATTAAGTATATTAGTACTAGATGTTTACACCCACATTATCTATGGACACAAGTATGACTAAATCTGGCTATACTAAGCAACCATTCTGAATATTTTCCATGTACTTTACATTAGGTAAGACTCTATATACTGTATGTGTCACTGCCCCAGCCTTTTTTATGCTCTGTTATAGAGTGTTGTAAAGGAGCTCTAAAAGGCAGCCTGACACTAGTTAAATATATAATGTAACACAGAAACACAAATTTACCGACAAGGGTCATAAGGAAGGAAGTTGTTCAGCTAGAGAAGTCCAGCCCAATTTTCTGCCATGAAGCAATTATATTAACAGTCTTTAGGTTAGTCTCCTTTTGAGACTTTTTTTTTCTTTTTTTCCCTTTTTTTTAACCACTGAAGTTGAGCTTTTTAGTAAAGTACAAAAAACGAGACTGTGTGGCTGCACAATAGAGTTGCAATTGGCAGATGTGTTAGAATTTAGAGATTTTGATGAGGAGGTAGTCAGCCTTATGAACAATGCACCATAAAACAGAAAACACGCTTTCAGCTAGTCAGCTGCATCCCAGCTAAAGTGTTAAGTTTGAACAGCTTGTACTCTTCCAACTCCTCTTGTGTTTGACATGTGGGTAGCAGACCAAACCCAAACTTCAAGCAATAATCTGATGTCAAGGAAACAATGGCGTTTATACACAAAGCAGCTGACTAAGATGCATACCCACATGTGTAAACAGAGGGAGGAGATAGCCTGATGATTCTTGTGACTTTGTTATGACTCTATGCTGCTGCCTGGATAGACAAAGATAACAAAGAGAACATGCTTACGCCACAGAACTGAGTAACACTTGAGATGGAGACACAAATTGAGAAGTAGTAATCAGCTTCCAGATTTTTTATTTTTATTTTTTTGGTATGAAGATGTGAAGGCTTGTGTTTGTTAACCTCAGTGTGAGATCTATGATATATGTTGTGTTAATAATAATAAAGTAGAAACATAAATCCTTTGCATTCATCATGTCTGAACGGATAGATGTAACCCCTCACCCCATGCTGGGAAAGACAAACTTTAGTTGAGTCATGTTTTAACCTTGAAGCCTCCCTGTAGCCCAATTTCTCTGTCTCCTCCTCTGACCTAACTCTGTTACTTTTTGCTTGAAATAAAGCTGCTGCTTTTTCTTGAAGTCTGGAAATCTAATTATCATATATTTTACAAAAAAAAATCTAAGGAATATAGTAAGACAGTATAGTGTTTTTCTGTTTGTGAGACAGTGAGTAAACGGTTGATGATAAATTTGATTTTATTGCAGTTTTACTTGCATTACATTATTAACTTTTACAGGTTTTTACAAGGTTAGGTTAAACATTTTAGCTGCAGAACAATGTTATGAATCTGGTTTTAAAATGGTCAAATTGGTTCTATCATGAGTTCTAGTACCACCTTTAAGTTATCTACAGGAGCAGAAAGAGGCAGTAAAAGAAATGACACAAGAGGGAGGAAAGCAGAAATGAAAAAAAAAAAAAAAAATCATGGAACATGAAATGAACCTGCCTTGTGGTTCTTGGCTCTTGTGCAGTTTTTCTCTGAAGGCCTGACTTTATTTCAATCAACATGTGTTGGGTAGCTAGGCACATGTCTTGGCTTTTGCATTACTGCACATGGATTTTTATCATTTTGAAGCTTTTTTTTCTTTGGCTATTTTGTTATGTATGGGTTGTGCACGTCTGCAAGGTGGTTTCAGTGCCAATATAGTCTGAAAAATACATCAGAAAAACACTTGCATCCCCTTCTGTCTGCTGTTTTCTTTTTTTTCTGATCCCTTGTCTGTCAGTGAGATAAAACAGAAGAGTGCCAAGAAGACGAGAGGATATACATACATACATGCATACACCTCCCCCCCCCACACACACACACACTTACACACTCCTCTCGTCGTCTTTTCTGTTTTGCCAGGTTCCTTCTGGCAGAAGGTCAGCCAGTTGCTTCCTGCGCAGACTTGCTGTGTCAGTCAAGCTCCTGGGAAAGCAGTAGCTGTGGAGGGCATCATTTTAGCTTAGATTCTTTTATCTAAATATGTGTTCTAATCTCCAGTTACAATTGACTTGTTAGTAAATTACTTGCTGAGCTCACTCTAGCTTTCAGCAGAGGACCTATACTTTTACCCCCACCCAACCACCGCCCACACAATTGCCTTCTTGAAATATCATCAGCGTCTTTACACAGACTTGTTTTTTTTCTAAAGATATCCACAGCTTGTTTCCATCATGTTGTGGTGTGTTCTTTTTTCTTCCCATGCCTCTCTCCAGTGGCAAAAGGTAAAATGTAGCTAATTATCACCCTGCTGTTTTTGAAAGTCCTTCTGAGACTTCAGTGGTTGAAACTGGTGAATGGGTGTTGTCAAGTGTAGGGAACAAATGTTTGTGTGTTTCTTGCTTATTGCTTTGGGTCACCTAAACCCCAAATCTGAACACTTGGCAAACAGTTGAATGAAATGCACCATGAGCCTCTCACCCTGTCTGGCCATTTGTGGTTATGGAGGTTCCTGAGTGATAAAACCAGTGGTTGTTGTTGTTTGAGACAGGAAATGCAAGAAGTAACAAAACTTTTTTTTAAAAATGAGGTAAAACATAATGCATAATATTGAGATTTTGCTGATTTTAAAGCTACCAAAAAAGAAGACAGATTTGCAGGAGGTGGTAGCAGATGAACATGAACAGGGCCTGCATGAATGCTCAGCTGTCATCGTCACCCAGACAAAATCCACAGGGGGAAAAGGAGAACGAAAACAGATTTGGAACTGTTTGTTTGTATAGGAATTTTGTCGTTAGTGTGTGCACAAGAATAGCTCTCTCTCCCAACAGATTACACACAAACGTTCCACTAAAGATGTCACAGACCCACACATACTCCCCCTCCTTCAAGAGGTCTTTGGCATTTGGCTAGAACAGCCAAAGACTGGTAGAGGGGTTTGTGTGTTTTAGTGTGTGTGTGGTCAGGATGTGGCTTGCACCTCTCTAGTCATGATTTACTAACAATACTTTGGTGGTTAAGAGTGTAATACTCAGCACATATTACAGCTGTGTGGGTTTACTGTACAACAGTTTAGAAACTTTTCCATTAGTTTTTCATTTTCTTCACATTGTTACCAAGATTTGTCCAGTGCAAGAGTGACATTAATTCTGATTTATTATTTGTTTCCTTTAAGGCTATATTTTATAACTTCTGAAAAATGAGTAAATGTCTGTCAGCCATTATTTAACTACAGTGGTTTTGATTTGCACCGTGGGAATGTAAATTGAACTGAAGTGACTAAGTCCTCTGCTCTAATTAAGAAGAAATACATTAACACACATGCTTGTATGTACACAAACTCTTATGAGAATTGTCAAGCTTCCTCAACACTCAAAGGACAAACTGCCCTCAGTGTTTGCTCTGCTAGATCCTCTTAAAATGGCCAGTTTAATAAATTTCTCTGGTTTTATAGTTAAAAGAAATGTGGCTGGTTGAAAGTGGGCAGAGTTTGAGAAGGGAAGTGTATGTCTGTGTCATGCCTGTAATCTGCATCTTTTTTTTTTTTGGTCTGCTGTTCTCTTTGGAGAGAGCTTTGGTGGGTGGTCCACAGAGACCTGTGGAACAGAAGCCTCTTATAGCCCCTCCTTTAACCTGCATTATACACCAACAAACACTCAGTAGAGCAATTATGGACAGGCACATTAAAACTGTTTGCTGAGATTAACCTGTCAGATGTTCCACAGATGACCTTTCTAACATATTTAAATGACACACACTGGGTGAAGCTTGTCTCTGGGAACACACCACAGTAACACACACTGCCTCATCTACATGTGTCTACACATTCTCACCTTGTGGAGATGAAGCAGCAAACCTTCACACACAGGATGAGTTTGGATGTTTTTAAGACATTTTCAAGGCATTTTAAATTATTGAATGTGCCATCATAGTTCATGATTTTATCTATAATAATTAGCTGTAGCACCTAAAATGTTTTTACACCACCTAAGCTAAATAATCAAAAGAAAGCAATGCTTAAAATTATCTGAGATGCAGGTAATGATTCTGCACTGTTATTATATTTCAGTATTTTCTCAGGTGCTTCAATTTGCTGCTGTTTTGTTTAACACAATGCAGAATGCTTGCTGGCTTAATATGAACCTTTATGACAAAATCACAACCATTAGGCTTTTTGCATGCTTTTAGACTTGTCAAATGTAGGAAAATTACCTTTTGGGGACTTTACTTGTATACCTTACTTGATTATCCAGTCTCACAGGATTTGATAATGTGTACACATTGCTTGCCTGAAGAAACAATAAAGCAAAGCAAAATAATCTTTGAATGGCTGAATGTAAAACGCTGCTCGTTTTGTGTTAGATGCACTAATTAAAAGCAGGAATGACTTAAGGTGATAGTTGTACATATATCTACTGTTTTGCACAATGGGCATAAATCTGAAATTTACAAATTGTCAAAGGATCTGCAGTATGTTTGAAGACACTGCAGTAACACTGAAATTCGCATCTTAATCAAACAAGAATAAGATGATGAATTCTGTCTTGTTCATTGTATGTCTTGATGAAATAAACTACTTTGCCAAGTGAAAACAAATTATTTAAAAGTCATTTACAAATGTCACTTTTGGTTAGGAACTAGGAATTTTAAATTGATTTGTATTTCTGGATTTTATTATAGATTACAGACAGATGACAGGGTGTGGTATGTGGTGTGATAGTTAAAATGAGTTAATGTCCACTTTTAAAATCTTATGTCTGTAAGTAGTTAAAGGTTTGTCATAGGGGTTTCTACAAATCTTATTTTGTAAGTATTTTTGAGAAAAGGTAATAAATGCAATAATAATAAGAAAACATTAAGAAATGGTGAAAATGTTTTTTTTTTTTTAAATTACTAATTTATTATATTGCATCTGCCGCAACCAAATCAGAGCTCTAGACGTTTTTTTTCCTGTAACAATGTACACAATAAGGCCTTGTTTAACTTTTAAGGGTGTCTAATTGTCTAGACCACCACATGGCCATTTATTAGCTTATGGACAGAAAAGAGGATTGCCTAATTGTGCATCTTTGTGTGCCAAAGTCTTGTTCTGAGGTCAAGAGATGCCATAACTGCACAAGTGGATGTTTCTATTTAGCAGGATTCTTTTGAGAAATCGACACACCCTCTGTGTTCAGTTGTGTGCTGAGGGTTGGGGGTGGAGTGTAAAGGTCAGGGGTGAGTTGTAAACCCCAGTTAGTGTCAGATGGGTCCTTCAGCCATTTGAATGAGGTGACTGGTGTACTTGTAGAGATTTTACGGCATTGTGCTAAAGAGGGTGGACCTCTTGACACACCCTTGAGATCTCTGACACACCCAGGTCATGAAGGCACTTAAATATTTAGAACCTTGATGTGCTGTCTCATGCAGTCATCTGCAAGACTGATCCATAGCCAGAAGATTTGTGCTTTGGATGACACCTCAGCACTTGGCACATCCCTTTATTTCAGGCTGTTCTGATATGCGTGTGGCCTGACTTCACCCACATAATTTATCAAAGCATCATTGTGTGTCTGAGGTTGGGTGGTCTATTGATTCATTTTCACTAACACATGTTCCATCAGTGCCATTGATTTTTATGACTAATTACAAAAGGTGGTCTGCCCACTCTTAACATCCAGTGTTATGACCATTATGCATCCCCTCCCAGTATTGAACTCTTCAGCCTTCCGCTGTGAGGACAGTTGCTGTCAACAATGTCTTGGACAGCTGAGGAGCCCAGCAGATGCACAAGGACCATCCCTTTGCATTACTGCTCATAAAGTCCTGCAAACCATTTAAAAAAAAAAAAAAAAAAAAAACTCTGCTCACTTCACTTTACTGATGCAAGACAGTTAAGAGTTGCAATAATGCAGTGATCATCTCTATTTATCTTACCCACAGCAGGTTTTTATGGGATGGAACAAATGAGCAGGTTATTCTTTCTTAATGCAGATTTTATTGAAATGTTGTGGTGGTCTAAAGGTTAATGCAGCAAATAGTTTTCTGTCTCTAAAAAAGGCGTAGCTTCCTTTTTGAACAGAGCTGACTGTGCAGGTTTTGATCACTTAAGGAGTATGCAAGTGGAAATTTATTTCACATTTATTTATGCTACACTTGTACTCAAGCAGTTCCTTTTGTTTTGCTACTTTTTTTTCTTCACTTTTAGATGTCGATTGCACTAAAATATTTAAAAGTAGCTTGTTTTGATAAAGTAGCATGCAAACATGTAATTTTATGAAGTGTGAAGGGCTATTATTCTACTGCAAAAATGTGAATAAAATTGTAGTTGATTTACTGATTATAATAATAAAATACTACTAAAACTGTATGCCGCCGGGAACTGGTAGTGGGCCCACGTGGAGGTGGCATCCAGTTTCTTTTTCGGGCAAAGGCTCAACCACCAGGCGGGTTTCTCTGGGTTTCTCTCCTGGACCTGCCTCAATGACCCAACCACTGATAAGCGGTAGAAGATAGATGGACTAAAACTGTACAATGCATTACATACATTCCTAACAGTTTCAGACATGTTACTTGACCTTTTTTGTGTTACTGTCACTGTAAAACTGACTCCAAAGATTCAGTTTAAGGGTAAAAGAGAAGGAAATGTTTTACAGAAAATGACAATTGAGAGTGAACTCACCAATCCTTTAATCCATCATTAACATCCTTTTTTTTTCCTCCAGTTAAACTCACTTCTCTGTATCATAATTTTGCTCTCTACTCAGCCCAACCCGGAATGTTAATCAGCAGAAAGCTGCTTTAGATTTACAAGGGGGAATTTGGATCCAGTTCTTTGAAACCTCAGACTTTTAGTCCCTTGTCAAAACAGCTTGTTGGTTTGTGAGAACCACACACCAGCAGAGAGCGATTCTACGTTGAACAAAAAAGTTAGGATGTGTTGCTTTTAAAAGGACATCATCTGTGACTGTGTATGAGCATTACTTTGTTGAGTAGCGCATAGCACAACACTCATAGTGTGTTGTTTATTGTTTAAATTGTGTCTAAAAAAAGAACTGTGGAGGTGAGAGTGAAGTAATTATTTCAGCCTAATAAGCAGTGCTTTTTAAAATTTTAGTCATGGGTTTGATGTGATAATGACACAGTGCCATGTGACAGAGACAAGGGTATCTAATGCTAAGGTTGTGTCGGTCTGTAACTTAAGGTGTTTGATGTTGGTCAAAGACAAGTTTAAAGAGTCAATATGACACTAAAGCAAACGCTAATACTGTTTCAGTATTCCTTTCTTGAATGAAACTTGTGCACCGTACTGTGGTTCACCTTTGTTGGTGTGTGTGTGTGTGTGTGTTACTATAAAATGATTCAATCCTGAGTTCAGCTTCAGACCTTTGCTCAATGAACATGTTGTCTGCCATCCAAACTGACTGGCTCTCTGTTCTTGCTCCCAGGTTCCAGCAGAGAGAAAACTGGCTGATCACACAGACAGAAAAAGAGCAATTAATGTGAACACACACTTCATAGTTTTATGCCCTGTAGTGTTTTTTGTTGAGAAGTGAATAGAGGGTAGTTTGTTCTTTAACGGGAGGTTAACTGTTCCTGTTTGAAATGGCCAAATAAAGCAGCCAGACCTTGATATGCTCCGTACTCAAGATTAGTTATTCACTTTTAGTACAATTATATATGGCTGACATTTCTGTATTTTTCAGAGCTACAACAATTTGAGTATTATTTGAGAATTTAGGTTGCACTTTGTTTTTGTACAGTCCTTTTCCTCCCGGCAGTGTTTTTGGGACAGTGACATCATCTCAGTAGTAAAAGTGGATTCCATTAGGAGAGGGCGGATTTGAGGTTAGATGTTTATGTGGATTCGGTGTGTGAGTAATAACCATCATCCTGTGTCATTAGAGACACAAAACCAACCCCCATTTACAGTATAGCACACAGTATCTCCACACTTGTACAATAAGCCATGAACCTATAAAACCAATCTTTCAGTAACAGAACAATATTGTCTCTTTTCTGCACACTATGTAAAGTGTTGGCACATATGGAACCAGGGATCTTAAAATGATACTAGATAGCTACAGGCTCTATAGTGATCCTGGAATGTAAAATATAAAACATGGTTGAAAAGAGAAGAAGGGGAGTGCAAAAGCCAGGGAGAGGATAAGGGTAGAAAGCTGAAGTCATGTTATGGATTATGGGTAGTTTTGTTGGACTTTACTGTGATATTTTAAGGACTGTGGGAAACCAAAACCTTCTCTCCCAAATCCTAGCAATCCTAATCTTTGTGTGCATGTTTGGTTGTAGATGGTGGGTAGCTTTGTTATTGCAGGCCACATTTATAGTCACATTGTTGCACTTTTGGAACAGGAACTTTTAGAACCTAAGATATGCTCAAAACCATTTTGCATGCCACATAATCTAGTCTTTTTGGGTTTCCCTTTTAAACATATAAACAGGAAATAGCTAGTAGCTCATTTATTCTTGAGGTTTGTGATTTAAGATATGTTTCAAAATGTTACAAGCTCAGATAGCATCTTTTTTTTAAATTCAACATATCATGAGAGGTTTACATGTAAACTTTGGGTCTTTACACACAGGCATTCTGGGCAGACTGCTGCAGGCCTTTTTATAATTGTTTGCAGATGTGCTCACAGACAGCTGGAATCACCACAGACCATATTATATTGTTTGTTTGTAAGACCATGTATTAGTAGATTCACATCTACATAGGAAAACAAATCAGACTTACGGACAATAAATCATAAATTTGTGAAGTCTGCAGTTGACAGATTTGTGCACATCCACTCATGACAACAGTTGCTTTCCTCTAAAGTCCAGGGTAGATGTTCATCATAAATTAGTTGAATTGTGGTAGTCAAGCAACCTTTGGAATAAATGAGGAAAGTGTCATGAGGCTATTGACAAACAACAAAACAAAACTGTGAATTGTGAAGATTAATGTTTAATTGCTTCACTGGCTGCTTCACAGCTCTGACATTCTAAGGCACAAATAGACACCAATAAACCTGGAGGATTTTTGCAGTATTACCAGTTTTTTTAGTTTATACCAACTTGATGCATTTCCTCATTTTGCTACTCTATGTAGGCTGCTCTGCCCAGTACTGCTGTCCTGACGCTCTAAAGAAAGAGTTTTTACATTTCAAATGTCTTAATTTTTCCGATCTACCCTGCTAGTTAAACATTAAGAAACATGCAAAACATGATACTTTTAGCTGCTTGAAAAAAGTAAAAAAAAAGATAAAGTTCTGAGGTAGATTTGGTCGAAATGCACTTTGTCAGTGATTAATGATGTGTGGGTGTATTGTCACAGTGATTTGGAAAAGGCAACTTTCAAACAGCTGATAAGGTTACTTCCTTCTTTAGCACCAGTTGAACACCATGTCTCCTTGCAGCCAGGGTCACCAGAGGTGTCAGGAGGATGCTGACCAGACCCCACTACGCTCGTCTATCACAGTCTGTGATTTATCACACTTTGACAGGCCTGTGTGTGTGTGTGTGTGTGGTTGTTTGAAAAAGAGATCTGTACCTTTTGATGTCTTTAACTCCGAAGCATAATAATTCAAGAACAAATGTCTCAATGAATGAATGCTTCTGTCAAACCTGAGATTGAAAGTGTAAGCAGTTTTGGCTTATGAATGCTTCTCTGTCTGCCCACAACTTCATATAGTTTGTATTTTGAAAGACACACTTGTACGTTAACATGTCAAATCAGTGATTATTTTTAACCGGAGTACAATAAACCACTTTAACTTTCTAAATGCTCATCTGTCCTGCCTAAAATTTGTTTAGATAAAGATTGGGGGAGGGTTTGTTAGAGCAAGCAAGCAAGCGGATATTTTTACCCTTAAATGCTGAAACACTGCACATAGTGTAGCTAGTCCCTTTAGCCCTTCAGAGACATACATATGTATGGCATTAATGCCCAGTCATTTTTTTTCTGTTAGTCTCATGCTCAGTTCTTCAAACAAAAGACCTGTGTGTGGCATATTTTCTAAAAGCAAGCAGAGGAATGTAGTGATGTGTGAGAAACAGGTGTTTTGGAGCATTTACATGTGGAAAACAAGAGGTCAGAGCTGGGAGTGAAGGACCACATCTGGTATATGGATTTATCTGAAGAGAAATGAAGTACAAGTGCGTCTGTTGTTGTATGAAAGAGACACACTCACTGAAAGACAAGGGATCAGGAGATGGTGGGAGCAATACACACCCAACGACAAGCTTGTCAAACACTGTATTATTGTGTGTGATGGGACAAACTTGGAGCCTCCTGGACCAGAATTAGAGCTACTTTTTCATCAGGGGAAGTGGCTTTGAAGCCCCCGTTCTTTGAGACTCTCTGATCTATCCACCCTGTAATGAATGAAGTGGCTGTTAAAGAGGAAAGGCAGGTGTTCATATGTGTGTTTGTGAGAGTTCACACTCCTGAACTCAGTATGTGCAATAGAATTTTCTATCAGCTTACTGAGAGAAGTAAGTGATAAGTTGATTGTAGAGCTTTGTTTTTCATACTTTTTCTCTACAGTAGACAAAACATGTTAGCAAAAACAGACTACGTAAGATTGGAGAATGAATTTTTGCTGGTGGGAACAGAAACTGAGCTAAAAACTATGAATAAAAACGGCAAATCACAAAGAAGCTTTCAGTGTTTCACAGAAAAAGCTTAGATATTCACTGTTGGAATGTTTGTAAAATTATTTCTTCTTATAACAACAAATAACTGAAATGAGCTGTTAGAGAAAAAAAACTGGATACTTGTCATAGTATTGTTTTATGGAAGCTTTGAATACTGATCATTGAGCTGTAAACAAGGTAGAATGGTTTTGATCTCAGAATTCAGAAGTTTTTCTTATCTGACCTGATACTGAAGGTACAACAAAAATACCCTGAGATACTCAATGTCCATCTATCTAATCTAATAATGCTCTTACACGACTGCTAAAAATACAAACTTTGGATCAAGTTATGCAAACTGTGACTTTAGGCGAATTAAATAAATTAGCAAGTCAGTTCAGGCTTGTAGTGGAGTGCAGTATTACAAGGGTTTTTTTGCAAGCTGCACTCAGCCTGCAGTTTTAGTTTATTTCCTGACTTCTGAACATTGACTTAACAGCTACATTGTTGTGACTCATGAAGACTCCTAAATGAGAAAGATGGCTCTTCTGGGATTTTTTTTTTTTTTTTTTTACTTTCATTCTAACAAAGATTTTCTGTTGGATTATTCTGAAGGAGCTATAATGGCTTGGGGAGAGGGTTTGGATGGGCTGAGAACTGCCACAGGCTTTGTGGTAAATTTCAGCTGTAATTTGCAGCTGAGATACCCACATGACATGTGCAGGGTCAGCCTCAGAAATGGAACCATAATGGCCACAAAAGAATGAATCTCTCTTGTCACTTGTCTTCTCCTCCCCTTTCTCTCCCCCGTCCCAGATATTTCTCCCAGTTACGCTTAAGTTGAATCAGGTTTTATCTTTGCATGACGCATTAATTTTCCAATAAGGCTCTGCATGCTTTAGTCTCACACCTCATCTCAGAATCTTTTTCACTCACTTTTCTGTCTCTCATGCTGAGAATTTCCAAAAGGGGGAAAAAAAGAGATGTGCAAAGTGGTGTAGCTGCTGGTACTCATGATATTAGTGGTCGTGAGGATAGGCCCTGGTTGGCTTGCAGGCTCAAATGACGCAGGCTGGGGTTCAGTGGTGAGACAAGCAAAGGGGTGGGACTGTGGGAAATACAGTTTAAAGAATATAGCAAAATGAGTTGAAACTGACATTAGTATGATTCTGCTTTGGTTATAGTTTAATCAAACTACATAAAATATAGATTTTAAAAATAAGTAGTATTTCTCTCCATGACATTTCTTAGCTGAACTGTTTTGTAAATGTACTTTCACAGTTGACTGCACCAAAGTGTTTCAGCTGTTTCACGCTGCTGCGTTACATCAAATTAATTAGTCCTATGGGATTGTTAAGTTTTGTTTTAAACACTTATGCATTTTATGTGCCCTGGTAGAGTTTGAAGACTAGAATAGCATCTTTGTTGCATTCTTTGTAAATCACAAAAACAGAAATCCTGTTATTTACTTTTTTAAATAGATTTTTTCTTAATGATTACAGTATTTAGCATTAGCAAGATGGTTCTTATTTGTCAAAAAGCAAGAATCAATCTAAGCTTAAAACAAGCTACAACTAAATCAGCAGGACCTGTTACTTGCAACATTCAGCACATGAAAAAAGAAGGCTACAACAGTGGGCTTAAAGATTGATGAAGTGTAGACAGTGAAGCAAATCAGCGGAGTAAACACAGAAAGGGAAATTAAACACAATATTATGTGATGGTTGTTGAGTGTGAGGCCATCACTCTGAACACACACTTCTTGTTTATTACTATGAAAGGATTGTCCAAGACCTTCAGAGAATAATTGTGTAAAAGCTTCACATAAGTGCTGTGAAAAAACAAACGAACAAAAACAAAATATGAGCACTTTCTCATCCAATGCTCCACTGCCTGTCCTCAATGTCTTGTTAGGAAATGAATAACACTCTGTAAAATAAATAAAACTAGAATCACTTGGAGAGCACAAACCTCCACCAAGGCCATAGTGTCATTAAAAACAGTCAGTTGTGGATCGTGATTTGAATCACCACCAAAATTTAATCAATTGGTTCTTGTGACAACTTCAACATTTGCTGAAAATTTAATCAGAATCTGTTAATTAGTTTTTAGGTAGTCTTGCGATCAGACAAACAAACCAACAGTACCAAAAACATAAACTCCTTGGTGGAGGTAATAAAAGCTTGTGTAGTTATCAAAAATGCTTGAAGTGTCACATCAAATAACACATTTTACAAGTAAAGATAAACGTTAATGTTTGTGCCTGTGTGAGTAAAAAAGGTTGACTTGTTCTTAGGCTTGTGTACATGTTGTTGTTGTAATATGTGTGTCCTGTTGTAGCAATAGCACTCTGCTAAAGGCAGCCATTTTCATTGTCTTAGAACAAATGTCACCACATATTGTACAAATCAGATGGAGCAGCAACAGTACTGGAGTGAATGAGAGATGAAGTTTCACTTTTTAAATGAGACCAGATCATGTTTGGCATCAGATCTTTGCTGAATTGATCATATTTTAATTTTAACAATATGTTTTCAGTTTTTAAAACATCCTTTTAAGAATGAAGTAACTTCCCTCATCTTGCTTTGTCAGGAAATGAACAAATCATGTAGTTTCAACTCTCTTCCTTGAAAAGATTTATCTAGCCATGGTGGTGTTGCCCTTCTTGATTCATCAACTCCATCTATCGTCAACCCTTGTTGGCAGAGCTAATATAATGCAGCTTGCCTAAATATACAAGCTTTTTGTGTGCAGTTGCTGTTTCTTTTAGGATTCACTTCTACTTCCATTGAAAACAAACCACTTCCCAGAGACACATGGGAATATCATTTTAGGAAAGTTATAGGAGAAGTTTAAGATGAACAACTTCTTCTCTTCAGGCTTTATACATAAATCACAAATCTGCACTGATCATCTTTCTTCTTTCCAGTTCGCTCTTCTGTCCTCAGCTATCCCCTCTCATTTCCTCTGGCTTGGCAGAAGATGCATCTGTAATTTTGAAGCCAAAATGAAGATGATCCTTTAGGCAGCTTACCATGCACGCTCAGATCAGTTTGTTGTACAATAACTGACAGAACACTCTGCTTCCTAAATGTGCTCTCCAGGCAAAACTAATCAAAGTGTTAGTCAACAGCCAGCAGAAAGGTACCAACAAGCAGAAAACAGGACTCTGTGTTCTCATCTTCACTCTACTTTTATCTGTCAGAGCTGGACAACCACAATTACAGCAGAGAAAGAACAAGATGCCATCTTCAGGTTATGCAAGGAAGATGTTATCTCTTCTTGGGAGAGTTTTCTGGTAGCAGACTGTCACGTAGAGTAAAAAAGCAAACATGATATTCAAACATAGGGCTTAGTTACTCTAGGGTGTGCTCTTTGACTTTCTTTTTTAACTGGTTAATGGTGTGTTAAAATAAACTTCTATCTTCTGTACTGTTCCTTTTATCCTGAAGTAGTAGCTTTGACTACAACCCATCTTCCTTAAGTGACACCTTGATTGTAATAGTTTCAGAATTTCTTTATTTTTATTTATTTATTTATTTATTTTTTACAAAAGTATTCTTCTAGTATTTATGATATTTTTTGTATTTGTGCTGTTATCCATAAATGTTAGACATTCGTAGCACTGAACTGTTTTCAGAGAGGCCTTGGTTTGTGATTGAAATATTTTGCATTTGTTTAGTCTACATTAACCTGTTATCAGCATGTCTTCTGTTTATTTTCATGATAGTGTTGAGGTCAGCGGTTGCATTCCCTTGTGTCTTCATTTGTCCTCTTCTGTGTGGGTTATATGTTACCAGGAATACAATTGCATTAGGTAAATATCATCAGGCATAGTTTTGTGGATGGTTGCAGAGGACATAAAGGTTTGATCAGAAGGCTCAAATATGTACCATATTCAAACTAAATTTCCCTTTCTGTTTTTGTGCCCAAAGGTGTTTTGTCCCTCCCTGCCCATTTCAGCCCCTACACAGAGAACCAGCAGACGTCTGTGGACAGCAGGGAGGACGCTTATGCCCAGCTGGAGTTGAGGACACTGGAACAGTCTCTGCTGGCTACCTGTGTGGGCAGCATCTCAGAACTCAGTGAGTGTGTTTTTAAAGTTCAGAATATTCTGTGAAGTTCATGCTTTTGCAGATTTTCTTTTCTTTCTAATAATTTAATTGTGTAAATTCCCTTGTGTGTTCATATAATCACACACACTTTGACACTACAAAGCATTTTGTTCAGATTAGCAAACACGTTGAAACTACTTTACAAATTATTATTTTTAAATACTTCGGCACAGTTTTTATGATAAAATGTTTGTTTCACAGAGCTATGGAGCTGATAAACAATTACACACATTAACATTTTGATGAAAAGGTATTATGTTGAGTACCGCCTTTAAAAAGAGATAAAAGCAAAGTTTGATCGACTGCCAGAGCCGTAGACAGAGTAGAGAAACATTCTGGAATACATTGAAGGTATAAGTGCTCTAAGTGTGTGTGTTGAGCTTCAGTGCAGACAGCTGAAGACGGATGAAATATGGCTGTAAATGACACCAAAATGCCCTGAAGACTCTCAGCATAACTTACAGCATGACTATTTTGATATTGTCCCGTGTGATGGATTCCCTTTTGAGATTTATTCACCAACCAGAAAAACAACCCTCATTTGGTGTTTGCTTTATGCTGCATTCCACATTCCACAGTTCTTAATCATCAGCATTTGTTTCAAGTTTCTCTTAAAAGTAAGAACCAAAATATCACAACAAAAACAAAACCTGTTGCATAGATCGACTGCTAAGCAGAGAAGGGTTTTTTCTGTCTTTTAAAACTAATTTTATGTCTTTTTACGCAGTCCATCTCTTGCACAATTGTCTGTAAAAAAACATTAAAAATATCAAATTTGCATATGAAACTCTAGAGAGTAAAGTAATGTCTGTGCTTGGATATGATCTGTCTTTTTTTTTTTTCAGTACAGTGCACAGAGTTTTTTTTTTCTCACAGTGAAGTTTGTTGGAAAGGGGAAAAAAAACAATGAGATTATGTTTTCAATATAATGTTAAAAATATTTTACTTTATCTTTTATGCTTGAATTCAAAAGGAAAGTTCCAGAGACTAAACATTAGACTCAAGATGATTGGAAAGATACCTAGAACACTGGCAGATTTAGACACGAATGCTGGTAAAAACAGGGAGACACGAGTCTTACTGTGTTACTGTACATGTGGTCTTTTTTTCCCTGGAGGCTTTAATGGAGTTGGTAGTGATAAACAGCAAAATTCAGGTTTATAATTGATGAAAAGCAGAGAAGATGAACATTTTAGGGTGAAGTTGGAGTGGTATGCTTCCAAGTTTAAGGAGAGAGTTAGTTTGTGTTGAGGGTAGGGGTTTGGGGGAAACGTTGAAAGGTAAAGAGGTGAAGAGTGAAGTTGTTTGGGCATGGAGAGGGGAGGAGAGATGGAGATTAGTTTTGGTCAAAGCCAGGATAGGTTTCCTATTCCAAATGAGCTAACACTCTGTCATTTGTTCCTCCAGCACAAGGACACGTTCATACACTGCCGCCGTTAGTGAGGCATTAACAAAGTACAGACACACTCTTTCTCTCACTTTTGCTCAGTGGCCTCTTTGTACCACATTTCTCTGGTGAGGTGGAACAGGTCTAATCTGGGCAGGGCTGGCATTCATGCCTAAAAACACACATACATATTCGCATTCACACAACAGCAATATGTTGGGTTTGGGACTCTGATCAAAACCCAAGAGACCCAGCAGACACAGAAGCATCTATGGTGAGCTGGATTTCTGCACTGGATGTGGCTAAACACACAAATATGCAGCATGCCATAATAAATGGCAAGATTCTGAACATTTCAGCTAAATGTTCAAAGCTGTTGAAACTATATTATAACCGATTATTTATCTTAAAAATAAATGAACATTTTCTTTTTTATGTACCTCCACCTGCTATAGAAAGCAATGAAAATTGATATTAAAATAATGAATATATTGTAAATTTACTTTAATATAATCTGTAATCCAAGAATGGAGTATTTCATATCCTTCTGATCCCTGAAGCTTAGTTTAGCTCGAGGGCTCAATATAAACTGAAAAACTGGGGAGAGGTTCTCCATCTTGGGCAGGAATTCCTGCGAGACCTCCTGGAGGGACATTAGGTGCTGGTTAACACAAAGGGGGCCCTTCAGCTTTAAGTGGAGTCTGTTTTGGTCTGGCTACAGCAATCTTGCCCCCATCGCAGTACCCAGAAGAACCTCTTAATGTTGACACACACACTCATGCTGCTGATCTCTTCAGCCTTGGATGCAGAGATATTTTGTACTTGCAGTAATCCAATTAAATATTAACCCTGGGGTAATTATGCTAAATGAGCGTTGCATGATCCCAAATTTAGTCTGAGACTAGCCCTTCCTCATGCTGCCCCTCCCTGCTCCTACTTCTGTTTCCCAAAATTGAAGCAAGTGATACTTTTCATACTGCAACTATGGTCTCCGACCATTATCTCTGAGCTTTATCTGAGCTTGCAGTCATTTGTTATATCTATGTGATTTTAGTAACTGATTTACTTTTCCCACAATAATCTACATGAGTCTTCTGTTTTTCCCCACTAAGTTCAGATTATACATTTCTCATAAACATTTTTACACAAATGGCAGTTTAGATAAGCCTAATTCTTTCTCATGACTAAATCACCTTTTATCGTGTGACTGACACTCGACCTTTCAGCTGATTGCAGCAATTGAATTATGCCAATAATAAACAGTTAACAGTTCATTAAAGCTCATGATCAACTGTTTGTTATCCCATTAACTCCTTCAATGACTAAATATGAATGACTGTTTCAGACTGGTCGTCTGGCTTTGTTTACTGATAATGACACTGCAATTGGTGGATACCACTGGAGACATGGAGTAAAGCACAAGAGGAAAGTAGTTAAGGAAAGAAGGAAATCCGGTTTGACTGAGAGCTCAGTTTATACTGAACACAGAACTCCAATTATAGTTTTAATATGCTTCTCAACATTTGGCACACATTCCAGTCCGCTAACGTTTATAGAGTTGATCCAATACTCAAAATGTAAAAAAATGTAATAAGCTTCATGAGTTTCCTAATGGTAATTTTTATCTATATATTTTTTTGTTCCAGGTGACTTGGTGTCCCGTGCCATGCATCACATGCAGCGTCTGAGCTCAGCGCGTCCAGGACTGAGTCCTGCTCGGCACGCCCGTCCCCAGCAGCCCGTGTCGTGGTCGCCTGACGCCCTCCACACCCTTTACTACTTCCTGCGTTGCCCACAAATGGAGTCCATGGAGAATCCCAACTTAGATCCTCCACGCATGGCTCTTAGCAAAGAGAGGTAGAAATCATGGATGACTCGAAACAAGCTTTTTACATGCACTCTCTTAGTGTGAAAAAAGCATCAAAATTGATTTAATCTTTGACTGTGTTCTGTTTGTCATTTAGATTTAAACTA
>JAOXNZ010000012.1:19616619-19636817 GCA_028566095.1 Kryptolebias brasiliensis | reverse complement strand
TGTTTGATTTCCACAGAAAGCTGGCAATAACACTTTAGATAATTGGTCTCTTTTCTTGCAAAATTTTGATTTTACATTTGTTAAAATATTGGTTAGCATAATCCCTCTGTGTTTATATCAGTTGAGCTAAATTTAAAAGATTGTGTCTTCAGTTAGGGTTATTACCCTTAATTGTGTGGCTTATTGAAAAGTGCTAGCAGCTTGCCCATACATCTGTGTTTTGGAACAACATATTCTCACAGTATGCATTAAAATTGCTAGAGAAAAGTGCTGCTGTGCATGAAAGTTAATTGTCTTTTAAACTGATGCAGTTCTACAAGTAGCACTCAAGCTATAAATGCAATAAAACTCCCATTAATGTGTGAGTTTAAACTGCTGTTTTAAGTTAATGGGGCAGCAGTGGCTCAGGAAGTAGGGGTTTGTCCTGCAACTGGAGGGTTGCCGGTTCAAACCCCTGCTCAGTCTGTCTCAGCCGTTGTGTCCTTGGGCAAGACACTTCACCTGCCTTGCCTACTGGTGGTGGTCAGAGGGTTCGGTGGCGCCGGTGTAATGCAAGCCTCACTTCTGTCAGTCTGCCCCAGGGCAGCTGTGGCTACAATGTAGCTCACAACCATCAGTGTGTGAATGGATGACTGACTGTAGTGTAAAGAACTTTGGGGTCCTTGGACCAGATAAAGCGCTATACAAGTGCAAACAATATACTTTTAATATTGTTTTTGTTTTCGCCCCGCACTTATTGGTTTAACATCAGAAAATCACATGTTCATCTCTGAATATGATGCGGCTTTGATGGCTTTAGGATGACAATAGTCCCATAAATCCTTATCTTTTCTTAGTTATTGTGTGCATGTGTAGATAATGTCATTATGCTTTTCATTAGCATCAAAGAGAACAGCACAGTAAATACTCTCCCCTCTTTTTTCCCCTGTCCTTTCTATTTCTTCAAAGTACTCAGATGTTTTTATTGCTCAGTATATATCAATAAGAGTTATGTATACAGGGTGAAATCATTTGTCCTCTTGACACATTTCAAACCTCTGCAACATTCAGTTATGTTTTAAGACATCTGCCAGAGACTGGCAGAGACCTCCTCCTTGTGTGATTGTAACTAAGGTTGTAGGCTGAAGCAGTTCAAACCTGTTATTGATTACAATGAAATAGCCTCATAGTACAGAGTTCTCTCATCCAGCTGGCCTCTCAATCTCTTTGACGTACACTTTACTTAAAGCTTTATAAAATATTTGGTGAAAACTCAAACCACCAATCTGTGCTGGCTACATAATCAAAGATTATATGAAGCCTAGTGAGAGACTTATTTCAGAATCATTTTGCCGAAAGAGCTGTGCATATTTTGCTGTTTTAATAAAACTGGCTGATGGTTGTAAGTGTTGATCATCTATTAAAGTACACAAACTGATGCTTCTATCTTCTCTTGCATCATGTAGACAGTAATATAGTATTAAACATACAGTGGTAAAATCACTAAGATTAAATATTACTTATCACCCTAAACCCCAAATCCAGAAGATGTGAACAGATGTGATTCAAAAGTAACTAACTGTTGTGAACCATGACGGAGTTTGCTCTAAGACCTGATTGAAGTCTCTTACCATGTGAACTCACACACACTGGCGTAAGGTTATAGGCCATACAGCACATATGGAGCAAGTCTGGGATGTGTGATTATGCCTCACAGGGAGAGATAGTCTTTGCTTTTCATGTTGGACAGGTTACAGTTCAAACACACCTGACCATTATTTGAGCTGACTGTCATTTTAGAACCTGCCAGGTGGTGGCAAGAAAAGCACCATGAATCAAAGCTAACATTTATATGTGCCTGTGTTGGAGAGTTTGTGCACGTATGTCTGTGTGTATCCACAAACTGCTGTTCTCAGGATGTCAGGTCAGTAGGCTAGCCATAGGTGCTATCTAGTTTCATTGTTAACAGAGTTAAATGCTTTGATGTTGGACCTACTCTCTGATGGAGCTGAAGTTTTTGTTTCAGGCTGAGGGGCATAACCCAGATGTAAGGGTCATACAGAGAACGTAATGAGAGAAGAAGCAAAGAAGAGTAAAAAGGGGAGGATTTAGGACAGAAGACAAGCTGCATCTGCTGCAAACATGCACACACAAAAAAAGAAAAAAGGCCAAAAAGAAGTCACTGTTTTGTTGAACTGCTTTTAGCTTTGATCGTGCCACAAATTCACTGTGGCTGTGATTGTTTTAATTTGTTTACACAGTGTCACAACATTTATTGTAATCCTGGGAGGATTCATTTTCTGCCAAGATCTTGTATTGATGTTGAGACACTCGGAGGTTTCGTAAAATCTTCTCCATCTCATCCTATAAACTCCTAGAGGGGTTAAGGGTGAGTGTCTGGGGCCAAACCTCATGCAAAAGTAATATCTCCTGCGTACTTTCTGATAAATCAATTAAGTTCGACAAACAGCATATGACTAATTGGTGCTGGTTCTCTTCTGGGTTAGTACCAGTGTTGTGTGTTTGCCTGGAAGCCATGAAATAATAGGGTTGATGCCTTGTGGCCTTAAAAAAAAGAAAAAGGCACACAAAAATGCACAAATGAGTGAATACACACAGGCAAAGCTCAATTTGTGTTGAGTAGAGCCCATTAGGAGAGGAATAAACATTGATTCTTGAGCCAAATGATCCTCTTCTCTTCAGAAGCAGGACTTTTCTTATCACTCTACGCCTGCAGCACTATCCACAAAGTGTCAGACTGGCCCCAACCCCCTTTCTCATCTCAACATACCCCACCTGTTTCCTAGATGTTTCCCAAACACTTGAACCTTAATTATGTCCCCCCATCAGCCACACTTAACCATACCCTCCTCCTTCAGCTCATCAGCCCCTTGTCTGCTTGTTAACTGTAACGCCTGGCTGACAGCAAGACCCCTCCTCCTGACTGATCAGCAGCTGATAAAGCACTGAGGCAACATCTGACAGAATATCTGAAAAACAGAGACAGAGCTGACAACAAAGTATCTGCAGGTACCAAAAATACATTTGAAGACCTTGGCTATTTTAAGAAAAGGTTTAGTAATGCAGTCAATTTTTTAGTAATAGGAAATGGGTGTTATTTCCATCACAAAGTATGTAAGATTAATTGTCAAGTTGTCAAATAAACATAAATGTCTACCATTTATTTTCCTAAACCCTAATATAAAACCAATAACATATTCCACAATAAGTACATGGCACTCCAGAAGCATCAATTGTCATTAACACCTGCTATATTCTCACACTACAGTGTTGTTTGTTCTGTGCAGCCTTTTGTCTCTATTTGTATTCATGATGTGCTCTGCATCAAAACAAAGGTAAACTCACTGATAAGAATAACATCACAGCAGGAAAAGGTGGTTTAATAACTCGATTTAACAAAGGGGCAATGTTCAAACAATCATTAACACACCCTCTGACTGAGGCTTAAAAGCAAACCGTTACATTCACAGTAATGTGTCATTGTTCATATGCACTTTCTATGCACAGATGTTGGGAGTAAGGTGCAGACAGAAAGGGATTAATACCATATAACAGGCTGGATGTGGCCTCACTGATAGCCATGGTGGTTTCTAAAGGTTTTGGGGAAAGAAAGACAATGAATAAGAAAAAAAAAATGGGTTAAATAATTCAAACAAGTTTAAGAATGACACATTGACAATCAAGACTGCAGAGTCATCGTTAATCTCACGGTTTGTTTAGGATTAGTGAGATTTTCTCATAAGTGCCCAGTTTCTGTCCTAAAAACAGAAACTGGGCACTTAACTGGATGATTATATTGTTTAATTTTTCAGATTTTAGAACATATTTTTAACAGTGGTTCATTATTATTAAGCTCCTCTAGCTTTTTTTCTGCTTTTGCTGGTTCTGGAATGAACATATCATTCAGAAGCCATTGCAGTATTATTATTATTATTATTTTTATCACGGGTATCAAAGCCTTATATCTGTTCACATGCAATGAAAGCTGGTGTGTAACAGCACAATGTGGTTGACAACACTTTAAATGCAAATTATTAATAAGATGATATTTTATTGGTGGTTTAGGAAAATGTAGTCTAATTTCTTTTTCACAATAGGTGAAGTATAAATGCCAATTATACTATAATTACAAATAAAACAAGCAAAAAAAATAAAATGCTGAAGGGTTTCTTCTTTTGCATAGGCCTTTCCTGTTGCTACCACCTCTGATGGAGTGGATGAGAGTGGCCATAGTTCACGCTGAGCATCGAAAGAGTCTGTTGGTGGACAGTGATGATGTGAGACAAACTGCCAGGCTTCTTCTTCCAGGACTTGACTGTGAGCCAAGACAGCTGAAGTAAATAAGACCACACACACACACACACATCCACACACCTACTATTCAAATCAAAACACAAAAATTTGAAAGAAAAATTTAATTATTTTTCTTTATTTAACTGCAGTCATTTACATGTATGTGTGTTTGAGTTTACTTCCGATTACTTAATTAAATAGCAATTGCTTCCAGAGTGTTATTTGTTATGCCTCCAAGTGTGAGTCTTTGACCTATGTACTATAGGCTTGTATAATTTAGCTTGTAAGCTGGTATTTCTGTAAAAAATAATTACAATTTATATTCAGCAGATTTTAAACGATCATAAATTGCAAATTATCTCATTAATCTTTTTATGAAGTGTTCCAATACATGTGAAGAAAGCCTTAAGCTTGTTAATTTAAACTTTTAAAGTGTGTTGAGGTTAAAATGAATAAGCCAAATGATTCTCAGAAACTAATAATGACTTATTGATAACTTGTTTATTTTCTCTCAGGCCTGAGTGTTGCTTTAGCTCTTTCAAGCGTCTGGACTCTAAAGCTGCCATAGACAAATTCAATCTTGACTTGGGTTTCCGGATGCTCAATTGTGGTCGCACAGACCTCATAGGTCAGGCCATTGATCTGCTCGGACCAGACGGAGTTAACAGCATGGATGACCAGGTACTTAATCTATTGTTCATGTTGTGCCAATATACTAAAAATCAACACTGCTGCTTCGTTTTACAGACAGAAACCAAGTGGCCTTATATAGTTGTATATTAAACAAAATTTAAATGTTATCAATTTGGCAATATTTCTGAATACAATCAGAATAAGTCTTCAGATAGACAACCAACTGTGGCTCAGATGTTTAGGCACCAGTGGATATTAAGTTCCTCTAAATAGTTTAAGTTTATTTTATTTAATTTTATATGGCACCTCTATCATAATTAATGTGTCTGAAAGAAATAAAGACAATGAGAAATGTTCACGAAAAGCTTTATAAACTGTAGCTACAGTCATGTTATTTTCAAGTGCAGACCAGTGTTATGGCCTTTGAGTTGATGAAAACATGTCTGGGCATAAAATGCCTAATGTTTTTGTTTCTGTTTATTTTTGTATTCATCTGTCATCCAGGGTATGACCCCTATGATGTATGCCTGTGCAGCTGGAGATGAGGCCCTTGTCCAGATGTTGATTGATGCTGGAGCCAACCTTGATGTGGCGGTAAATATTCTTCAAAAGTCAGAACAGATGGCCAGTTACCTTAATGTTGCACATTGTGTATATATACATAAACTCACATCTGTCAACAGGACTTAAATCTATATAAAAACATATCTTTTTATGATGGCTTTTATAAATTTATATGTTTTGGTCTTATGTTGCCAGGTTCCACCATGCTCCCCAAAGCATCCCTCAGTGCATCCTGACAGTCGACACTGGACAGCCCTCACTTTCGCAGTGTTGCATGGACACATCCCTGTTGTGCAGGTTGGAAACTTGTGTACACACTCGCACACACTTCTATTTATTCCTGTAAAATGAAATAGTTCTGCTTTACCTGTTTTTGCGTTATTAGAAAACTTGACATATTTGAGGTCAGGCTGTACATTAGTTACAGGATGTAGGGCACTGTTTAATTTAACAGATGTGATGTTTCTCTGCAGCTCCTGCTAGATGCAGGGTCCAACGTGGAGGGGGCAGCAGTTCGCAATGGACAGGAGAGTACAGCAGACACTCCGCTGCAGCTGGCATCAGCAGCAGGTAAACACACACACCCCCACACACACAGTTATGTGTGTGTGCTTATGTCCGTGAGACCAACTCACTGTTTTGTATTATGATTTTATTTATTGTTGTTAAATTACTGCTCTCTGCTAACAGATGCAAAACACTTGTAGGATAGTTAAGCAGAGGCAGCATTGATGAATAAATGAAAAAGGTCATGGTTTTCTGTAACTAACAACTAATGATAACAAAGTTATTTGTAATCAACACCACAGCACGCTAGTTTTCCCAAAGACCACCGAGCTGCTGGTGGGAGTAATGAGGGGTAAATGAAGGTATGGTGACAAAAGAGAAATGCTGCCTGCAGTTGTTTAGTCGCTTCTGGCTGCATTCCTCAGTGGGGCCATCTGAAAGCCACACATAGCTCTAATAAAACAGACACATGCTCCACATGTTTGCAGTGACAAGGATTGAGCTGTTTGTGAATCTAAAGTATATCAAACATTTTCAGTTCATTTAACATCAGAATAAGAACATTTGAAGAATAAGAACCAAAATAAAATTTTAAAAACAAAGACAGTACCTAAATATCCACACTTGTGAATGATATTTGTGGAGAACAGTTTTGGTTGGTGATTAATATTTGTAAAAACAAAAATACTATTAAAATGTGTTAAGGAGTTGTATTTGTATATATGTGAGGGAGTGTTTATGTTGTTCCCAGGCAACTATGAGATGCTGAGTTTGCTCCTGGCACGTGGCGCTGATCCTTTATCCAGGACTCATGATGGAAGTGCCCTCACTTCCTCCCTTTATGAAGTCATGAACTGCTTCAGTCATGCTGCTGCACATGGACACAGGTGTGTTTCACCATTTGGCCTTGAAGGTTTTGCACAAGTGTTGACAACTGATACAAAAGTTCAAACTGAAAATGCCTTAAATTCAAACTTTAAGGAGAAACCTGCTTGTTCTATAGTGATAAAATTGAAGATAATAAAAGTGAGAGTGTGGAAATTGATTGCAGGAATCTTGTTGTATTCAACAACTGGTAGTGTAATCTTAATCCACCTGTTGGCAGTGTGCATGTGTGAAAACGGTGTAGACTCAACACTTCACATTCCACACAGAATGATGGATTAACTAATCACAGAGGAGATTACAGGGTCAGAGAAGTCTAAGTCTGTTGGTGTTTTGGTGTATATCAATGATTCCATGCTGTTTCCTTCCTTCTTTGCTTTCATTCTTCCTCCCTTCTTTCCTCCCATTTATCTTGTCAGGAACGTGCTGAGAAAGCTACTGACTCAGCCCCAGCAAATCAAAGAGGATGTCCTGTCTCTGGAGGAGATTCTAGCTGAGGGGGTAGAAGATGACATTCCAGGATTCTGCCCTTTTCTCCCTCTCCCCTTGTCAACTCCTG
This sequence comes from Kryptolebias brasiliensis, assembly GCA_028566095.1. NCBI lineage: Eukaryota > Metazoa > Chordata > Actinopteri > Cyprinodontiformes > Rivulidae > Kryptolebias > Kryptolebias brasiliensis. The sequence goes on along the minus strand of JAOXNZ010000012.1, from coordinate 19,629,376 downwards.
TCAATGGCACTGCAGCCCCACAAGAAGTGGGCATACCAAAGCTTTGCAAGGCCAGAATGAAGGCTCTGCAAGAAGCCAGCTACTACAGCGCTGAGCACGGCTACCTGGATGTCACGATGGAGCTTCGTGCTATGGGTACGTTTCAGATGGCATAAAGAGGATGTGGTTACATTTTTAATATCTGCAGAACCAAAACTCAAATCTTTTCTTTCTAATTAGGTGTACCATGGAAGCTACACATGTGGCTGGAATCACTTCGTTGTGCCCAGCACCAGTCCAAGACAGGGATCACCCTCTCCCTCCTCAGAGAGTTCACCACAGTCCGAGAAGAGGACTATTGTGATGAACTCATCACCACAGGCTTACCCCTTATGTTCAATATCTTGCGGACCACCAAGGTACCATCAAACACCAGATTGCCATGTTTTTTTATTATGTTTCAATGTTTATGTGATTAAATTCTCTCCTCCTGTTCCTTTTTCCAGAATGATGCCATCATACAGCAGCTGGCAGCTATTTTTAGTCATTGTTTTGGCTCAGCACCTCTTCCAGCCATTCCTGAGATGAAAGCATTTCTTTCAGCACAGTTGGGTAAGAAAGCCTTGATTATAGGTGTGTAAATTGACTTGCTCCAGTTTAAACTTGTGTAAACTGTTATGCTGATTTATCTTTCAATATATAGTTGGTTTATTTTGCTGCCTTATCATTTTGTGTATAAAAGCTCTAAAATGCTGAAAACTAATAATTATTAGCAGCCACCTAATACTATAAAACCCAGACACTGTATTGGATTGTAAGATGGTGTTGATCTCTTTTCTATAGACCCTCACTTTTTAAATAATCCAGAAATGTCAGATGTAACATTTATGGTGGAGGGAAAACCGTTCTACGGACACAAAGTCCTTCTGATCACTGCCTCTGACAGGTAAGCACATTCAAGTCTCTGATAAGGAACATTTATTTTCATCAAAATATTTTAAAAATGACACAAATGGGCTTTGATGACAATATTTAATTTCTTTAGGTTTAAATCTCTGCTAACATCTTCTGGACTGGATGGAAGCCCCAACAAAGAAATTGAGATATGTGAAGTGAAGTACAACATTTTCCAGGTATAAATGTACTCCGCATATATGACAAAACAAATCCATTACAAAGATTAACCACTGTACTGACTTGGTGCTAAACACCTTCAACTTCTTCACAGATGATGATGTCATATTTGTATTGTGGAGGGACAGAATCACTGAAGACCAATGTGCCTGACTTGTTGGAGGTGAGAATCACTGTATACTTACACAATATATATCAGCGCAGTTGTCTTGAATATTCGTAGTTATTTCGGTCTTAGTGATGCACAGGCACAAAAAACTGAGGTAAAATCAGCATTTTTTTATTCACAAAATTGTACAGTTGTACTGTAATTAAATAGAAGTGTATGTTTAATCAGCTATGCAGTGTTTTTTCATGAGTTGATGTAAGCTATATATAACTGAGGCAAAATAATTAAAGACACTAACATTCAGCTATCAGGATTTGGAGGCATATAGGCTATCTCTTCTTCAGAGTGGGAAACAAGTTGTGAAAGTTTGACTTATTTCAGTACAAAAGAAATAAATCAGCAATTAAAGAACAAAAATACTTCTAATTTAATTATATTTGCAATTAGTTATGAACTTAGAAAATTCTGAAGTTGTAGTATTGTTGCTGCATTCATATAAATTGCAGAAACATGTTTTACTAAATGACACAATGATCTTGTCCTTTATACACAATTAACATAAGTTTACTCTGTCAACATCCTGTTCATTAGCTTTTAAGTTGTGGAGCTCAACACAAGTAGTTCTCAGAACAGCCTGCTGTGAGCAGATATGAGTTCATTAAATTCAAGTACACACATGCCCAAATGAGATGAGGCCGTGACTCACACTGAGAAGAATCAGTGTTAACAAACTAATAAAACACTTACTGACTAGCCCAGCCTCTTTACATGCATAGATTTAAAACATGTTCACAGTGAAGTTAAATAGTCTTAATATTTCTTTAGCTGTGCATGAATATGGGCTTTTAGAAGTTTAGGATGGTTCAGTTTAAATGTTAACAGGGTTCAAACAAAGAATGAGATTCAGATGATTACAACTAATATTAAAGTTAAAGCTAAAAGTAGCATGAATCTATTGAATAAAGGTAAGTCTGGATTGTATTAATACAAACCTGTAACTAATTGTTTTCCTGTTTTTCCCTGTAGCTGCTGTCAGCAGCCAATTTGTTCCAGTTGGGGGCGCTACAACGGCACTGTGAGCTCATCTGCTCTCAGCACATAAACTTGGATAATGCAGTCAGCGTCTACAAGACAGCCAAGGTACAGTATACTGAAAAGAATGGGTTATACCTTTGTAAGAAAGGGGAGAAAATTAATTTTATGTGCAGCTAATACAGAACCATGTCTTGTCCTTTTCTGAACAGACACATGGTTCAGTGGAGCTGTGTTCATTCTGTGAAGGTTACTTTTTGCATCAAATGCCTGCACTACTAGAAAGAGAGGCCTTCAGGACCCTGTTATTGGGACCACCTGGAGCTCGACAAGGGAACAACTGTACTTCTTCACTGGCTCACAGCCGTGGTGACTCATCTCTGGAGGAGCTGGAGGCCACCCTGGCTCAGCGTCTACGCTCTCTATACATTTCATCTAGAGTCTGAAGACATTTAAAACGCTGTGGAATAATGACGCAGATAAATGGAAAACTGTGAAATTTGGAACAGAAAGGTTTTCAACGTAGAACCTTAGGAGTGCATTTAAAATCAGATGTAAACTTTCAGCCTTCTGATTCTGACTCTGGTAGAGAGCAGCTTATGCAGTACTCTGAGACAGATCCATGAGTGACTTTAGTAGCAGTTTACTTTCTAGACATTTCAGTTTCTGTGCTTCATATTTTGTGCCAAGCACTCCATTGTGAGTCATTGTAAAATACATCATGTTTATAAAGAAGAGAGTTGCACAATGTGATGTTTTTTTCCTCCTCCAAGGCTCAGGAAGCTCACTGGGAGAATCGACAACAGGATGCAAAAAGGAACATTCTTAATAATGAAGCGCTGCTGCCATCTACTGGACAAAACAAAGCATTGCCTCAGATTGGTTTGGACTGAAACTGTGTGAAGTAAGAAAAAGACTGAAGCATCTGAGATGTGAGGTTCTGTTCAAACAAATGATGCAGACTGTGAGGACAGAGGGGGCCCAGTGTCTCCTACGGTGATATAAACTTTAAATTAACATTTGCCATTGTATGTTTTTTATTTCTAAAATAGGGCCAGAGATACATGATTAGTGCAGAATGGGATGGACGCTTTCTATTTAATAAGGGGGAAAAATGATGTATTTAATGGAGTGTTCCCTTTTTGTTTTTATTCCTAGCTAATATTGTATAAAAATACTTGTGTTTGTTTAGGTAAACTAAAAGTTAAATAAGTTTTTATATCCTGAGATTTAATGTATCCACAAAGCCAGAAAGTAAGGTCCTGGCATCAGGTTTTGAACAGAGTCTGTTTTTAATTCTGAAAACTGAAATAAACTTTGTAAGGCAACCATGTCATTCTTTAAGTACAAGCAGTTAGTACCGGTTTGTGTGGAGTGATGTGGACTTACCTGAAAACAGCAGATTTGCAGATGCACTGTTACACATGCTATAACTATGTAAATCAATGCAGTTTTGTTAAAAAAAAAAAATGCAATAAAAACAAAGTACAACATATTGTATTTTGGTGTTTAGAAAAACGAGAACTAGCTTTTACCCCCTTTTTTCCCTCCAGGACTCTATCCACATATAGGAATAAGAAAAACAAACACACCATAACTGAATGAGTTTATTTGTTTCAGCACTGAAGATGCTCACAGTTATTTTTATATGGGGGATTACATCAGTAGGTTTTGTTCCTGCTCTCTTTAAAGACCCCTCTGGGCCTAAATTCATAGGATGTCCTTAGTGCTGCTAGCTTCCTATTGTAGTAAACAGAAAGGAGGGTGAACATCAGGTATTGCTTTGTGTTTGTAGTACTGGTATTTTCCTTCCTGTGCCACTTCAACCAGCAGGTAGAGAGAGAGCCCAGACCTCCGAGGTACAGAGTAAAAGAAGCATTGTTGAAAAAACTTTGTGCACAAGATAAGTAGGAGGAGGAAGGGTGCGGGGTGGGATAGCAAAATTTAAGGTTAAAAAAAGAAGGCCTGAAATAAAAACTGAATAGGTGAAAGTACAGAAGAGAGAAGGGAATTGAAACTTTAATAAAAAGGTAGTTTAGTGGTGGGAGAACCAATAAGGGCTGAGAGAAGGAGTGAGTTTGGCATGGAACATTAACACTAAAGCCATGCAAAGAAAAGCTCATGTTTGACATGCACACAGCAATAACAAGCTAAAAGCATAGAGCAGGAATCCCCAGCACGGTTGAGAAGACAATCAACCCCCACAGCTTCATCTGTCTATTTACAAAGAAGACACAGACTGGGATCTGTGGTGCCCTCCTCCTCAGGCCTGGCATACACGCACAACAATATGAAACTGACAAATATCAATAGAAGAGCATATTCCCTCTCCGAGAAGAGGCTAAATCTACATTCTTAAATGACTTGTAAATCTTTTTTGTTTCCAGAGTTCCCCCAAATTCTTATTTCCACTTCAGCAAGGTCTGGGAAATAGAGAATTTGAGTTGTCAAAGTTCACATAATTTTGTTTAAGTCAGAACAGAGCAAAAGAAAAAAAAAATTATAGTAAAGTTCTTTTTTTTTCTTTAAATGTTGCCCCATTTACAAACACACAAGAGGGTAGTAAATAACATTCAACTGACCTAACAGCTTTGTTCATATAAATAGCCAAGTTATAATAAATTAGGAATCAAACATTAAGATGAACAAACATGAATAAATAAGGACAATACAAAAATATCCACAATTGCATTTATCACGTAATTTTTTGGTCCTCTACTCCTACTGCTGGTATCTGAGACTAAGAGAGAGGTACAAATGGAAAAATCAAAGAAAGTGCTGCAGAAAACCAGAAACAGGAATGTTTGAATCATTTTCAGGTCGATGAAACAAAGACAAATGATCATGTAACAAAAATACACTGAAGAATTTAAAATAAGAGAGCGCAGCAGGCGTTTCCTGTTTCTATGGTATCTAAACAGTGTCACAACTAGACATTTCATTGTTTTGTTTTGTTTTTTACATTAGAAATAATATCAGTCTGTACAACAGAATAAATCATTCATCTTAAATACCCACATACCCACCCACGTCCCTCCCCTCATCCCTATACCATCATTTTGACTCCCTTGCTGCCCTCGGCCCAGTTTTGGCTAACACCCAGTTCCTCTCTGAAATCACAATTCCAGTCCATGTTGCAGCAATAGTATGAAGTCTAATAAAATCAGTAATTCAAACCCGGTTCATCACAAAGAAAGTACATTTAAAAAGCAAACAAATACAATCCAGCAAGCATCCGCGTCAGCTGTTTGGACTTTCCACAAGACTTCTCTCGTGTCCCTCCTCCTCAAGTTTCTGCAAATTGTTTTTTTTTATGTTGTTCATAATCCTTGATGCATCCCAGAGTTTTCTGTGCATATTGGACTTGTGCGTGTATGTTTTTGTATGTAGGGTCTTCAGTGATTCTGACCAATGCTCTGCCCCAATTAAAAGAAAAAAGCCTCTAAAACAGAGAGTATAGTTGTTGATGAGAGTGCAGGATTGTGTGTGTGTGTGTGTGTGCATATATGCAGATGTGTGTGTGTTTGTATGCGCTTTAGAATTTGGGGTGAGGGTAAGAATTTGAAGGATTTTCATCTATTTCTACTGATGGTGGCCAAGGGTTGAGGAAGATGAAGAGAGGAAGAGTCTGTTTCCATGGTAACCCCGAGCACACCTCTGAAAGCGGTCCTTCGTCAACAAACGTCTGACTCTCTTGGTAAGCTCGAGGGGGGAGAGGGTGGACATGTGGTCGAGGGAGAGTAAATGAAGCAGGAGGAGGGACTTTAATAGGTTTTCTGGATAATTCCTGGTGTAAGAAATGAGTCAGGTCATTACACAGGTTAGCAGCACCAAAGAAGGAAACAACGTACGGGTCAAAGGTGATTGGGTGAATGGAGCGGAGAGGTGGTGGATGATAGTGAAGAAAACTGAAAGGGAAGTTGAAAAAATGAAATTGTGTTTGCTATGGAGGTGAAGTATACTGTTTGTAAACTATCATTTGAATTCCCTCAAGATTTCTCAATCTAAATAAAATAATTTCATAAAAAAATATGTCTATAAATGATAATGTGACTCTGTTCTGTAGAGTGTTCACTCTGTGCCGTTGGTTTCTAATCATACTGGATTGGCTTTTGCATGGGTTCAATTGCAAAGTTTTCAGTCTAAGACTCCTCCTGTGTCCCCACAGATGGAATGGACAACTTGGCTCTGTCTTGGCCTGCAGGTGGGAATTTGGTGTCATGATTTTCTGACTTGTGCCTCCGGTCGTGTATGGGAGAAGGGCAGTGCTTGGAGGGCGTGCCAGAAGGGTAGGGCACCTGTCCGTTCTTCTCGTCTGAAAAAAGTTGTTTAATTACATCAAAGAAGTTACTCAATGGGCTGCCTAGGTACACAGACAGGAAGAAAAGAGGACAAAACAGGGGAAAGGAGGAGAAAGAGAACAAACAAACTAATGAACAATGGGGATCACAGGAAAACAACATGACTAAATGTTAGATGGAGCAAGCCGAGGAGCGGACGAGGACCAACAGTGAAGATAAGCACCACTCAGACTCCCATGAATCATGCATGTCATAGCAAATCAATGAAAGACATCGTATCAAGTGAATCCACAACTACAGATTAAAGTTAAAACTTTGATAAACTTTGACAAACTTATAAACTGCAGAAACTAGGCATAAATTATCTCAAGCGGGTCTGATCAGAAGTTTTAGACAACCGTGTGATTGTCAGAGTTTTACTCATACAAATATAATACTTTGCCAACAACATTAACAGGAAATGTCTCTTTAAATAGATCTGTACCACAATAAGAGCCAAAACTGAAATAGATTTTTATTGACTACTGCATTAAAGCGAAATTCTATCAGTTTTTCTGTCCACACAGTAGACTACTAGTGGTATTATCATTTAAGATAAAATGTTAAAGTTTTGAATCTGTTGTTTGAAGACTACCTCCACCAGTCTGTGTTTTAAAGGTAACATTGTCTGCAGAAACTTCTATCTGTGAATGCAGACTTGTGAGAAATTTAGTTCAGGCAGCTGCATTAGTCAGCTGGAGTCAGATTTATGTTCTACCTTTATTATTTGTGAACAACTCCCCATTTGGTCCCTCCTACTAAATCTGCACAGTTTCACAAAGACAGAAAACATATTTAACTAAACAATGATGACTAATCAATAAAACACTATCTTCTAAGAGAATAGTCCAACAGTGAGTCTCTGAATGCTTTTCAAACTTCTTTTTCTTCTTGTCAATTGTCTTCCTACGCTGGTCTCCAAAGTCTGAGGACAATGTAGATGATCACAGGAGACAATAATGACCAAGACTTGATTAAACCTTTTGTTTGACACACATTGATATGCAAAGCGCTTTCTCCTTGTAATTACAGTCATTTGGCTTTCGTCTTTAAAGGCCTTGTGGTTGAAGAGGAGACGAGAGAAGCATTGCTTTCCTTTCCTGCTAAGGACACATTGGCCTACATGTAAGATGGTATAAACATATGGAAACCATTGACACTAACCTGAGTGTTGGGATACTGAATCTAATGTTGCACTATATTCTTTATGCAAAGTGCTTTGATTGTACTCTGACAATGTGATCCCTGCTTCGCAGACAGCCCACCGCAGTCATTAAAACCTAATTTAACATAATTTAACATAATTTCACCCTTCCCACACCTCAGTCGGATAATGAGCTCAACGTTATGAAGGATCAAAAATAATTGGTAAACTTACTGAGGCAAAACAATGACAACAGACTGTTAAATATCATCACAGAAAGTGAGAGGGTAAAAGACAGCTCATTCTTGCATAATGCAGTGAAAAATAAAAAAAATCGGATTATAGTACAAAGACATGCAGTGTGATGGAAGGGCAGTAACCTGTGTCTGACATGAATCTGAGAATGAGACTTAAGAGGATAAAAAACGATTCTATGAGAGAGCAAGTGCTCAATTGAAACATGGGATGAAAGTGATATCTGAAAGAAATGGCCCACATCTTCCTCAATAAACCTGATTCTGTTTCCTGTCTGACCAGCAGATGGAGGTGTTATGAAGACAATGAGAACAGAGATTCAAACAGCAGTGACTCACAAGAACGAACATGCAGAGAACAGAAGAGGAGGAGAAGGATCCCTATTTCTCTCCTATTCTCTTCATCCTGCAGACTGTGCAATACGAGATTATATTATAGACATAACAGGACTTATACCCATCAATGGAATCTGTAACAGCCCTAAATCTAATGAGAAGAGAGAAGTGAAATCATAAAGCTCACATGTGATAAATGCTGACTGTCAGGAGTTTTTAAATTTTGGCTTTAAGACCAACAGAGGCAATCGAATCTAGTTTGGCTGTACAAAAGTAATAAAAATAAAACAACTGATAGAGACAGGGTTGAACTCCTATCAGGTGTGGCGTTACTGTGCAACGCAGTGCATTCTTGGGAGTGTGTTGAGGTGCACTGGTGTTGCCATGGCGACAGGCTTGGGAGAACAGTTTTGAAAGTCGGGGTAAGAGAAGGAGAATCAGCTTAATCTAGCTCTACTTTAATCTTCACTGCCGGGGCAACAAGGCAACATTTGACCCACGGCCGGCGCTCGAGAGAAACCACTGCCCTTTCAAGTCAGCAAGGCGCAGACATGCAAAGGAAGCTGTTAGGAGAGGCAGAGTGTGGCTCAGGAATTTCAAGCACAGAGAAGCAAAGAGAAGGATGAGATTTAGCTTGGCTTTAGCTGTGAGAGTAGTTCATTAAGGGGTGGAATGAAACAGTGAGGCAGTAGGGGAATGAATGAAGTAGTTTTTGTGGGAAAACATTTATTTGCTTATTTAATACTTATATATGTTTGAAAGAGTGGAAGATATTACTCACCAGAGAGCTGTTGAACCCCAGGCTGGTCATGTGTGCTTAACAACTGGCTTTGAATCGTCTCAATCACTCGCTTAAAACGTCGGCTGGGTCCTGCTCAGACACACATACACAAGTAAAATTAACAAAATAATAGACCTTTTTTTAGTACAGACCCTGAGTTGTCGCAGAAGGGAAAGAACAGGTGGGATTAATAAATAACACTGGCTTAGCTCCATCAACTGTTCCAGTAAGCCATGTTAGGGACAAAGAATACACAAAAGAGCCGCCTCCCCTAAAAGCGGCAAGCAGCCATCATAAATACACCTGTACTGTTCCAACTGCGACGAGACAAAATTTGCATCTGGATACACAGCAGGAAGACAGCTGAGCATGCAGAAACTGTGTGATTGGAATAATGTAAAAAAAAAGTTGTGTAAGGTACAGAAACAGTGTGCAGAGCGAGCTACAAAGTTGAATGTGGTAAACTGAGGCCAGAAAGAAGTACTGTGAGCTCTTGGTGTCTTTCTAGTGTGCGTATGTATAAAAATAGTCTAAACCAGCTTCTATTCCACTCTATTCAGTTAAATACTTTTACTTTACTTTTACATAATGTAGGGTTTAACACTAACAAAGAACTTGCACTTTCTAAATGAAAAGATTTAATCACTTCAATACAGAATGATAAATACTTCAGGGGCAATGAGAGGGGAGTCAGGTAAGTCGGTGTCAGGCCATAGGACAACTTAGTGTGGATAGAAGGGACGAGGATCAGGCTGCCAATAAATCAACTGGGAGACTACTACTGTATTATTATGAGTTGTCCTCCCATAGGTTTAGGTAGGAGTCTCAACATGGAGAACAACAACATCCATGTGTGTGTCTACATATTTACACGACTGTGCAAGTGTGTATGACCAACAAAAAAAAGAAGAAATGCATCCGTTGCTGCAAAACTAAGAATTCACACATGACTGCTCAGTATGTAATCTCGCAGCACCAGACCTGATTTTGTTGCACTCAGGGAGGCACAGAGAAAATCTTATCAAGCCCTCAGAATTGTAAAAACTTCAAGAAATTCTCAGGCACTTATTCTTTTTTGGCAGCAAGAGTGGAAAACACCCACATCTGAAATGAATGCTTCAAGTTTGTTTATTTGGTGGATTTGAGCAAATTTTAATACTATTAGTCTGAAGTGTGACAGCATTCCACTTGACATGTAATGGCAACGCTCCACTATTTCTTTTAAAGTGATTTGGGAGCTTTGATATTCACAAGAAATTTGCCAAATTAAAAAAAAAAATCCACTTTTACAAACAATAAATTTCAAAACTATTTGATGCAAGTACAACTTATGTTATCTGATGAGTTTTAACAGGAAAATTCTCGGCCTTTCATTTTTTATGGCGCACCTTGCGTTTTTATTCAACTGCTGTTGAGTCCATCACAGGTTTTAATACATTTTAAATTTTGAATTTCATGTTTTGCTGTTATATTTAACCACTAGATACACATAGACCAGGCAAACTAAAGAACTGATGTACATGTTAATGCAGATGTGATAATGTATTATATATTAGTCTTAGACAACCAGTGACCATGCGTTCTGGAGTTGGTACAACTTGTTTCGAGAAAATCTGATTTGCAGTGAAGCTTCCTCACCTGAGAGCAGGGTAAAAGTGACAGAGTAGATGCCATTCTCTTTTGTGGCAGCTGTGCTCTCTGTGTAGGTGATATCCACCTGAAATTTGACCGGCTTCTGGAAGACTGTGGGGCCGGCTGTGGACTTGTATTCTGCTCGAAAACTGGTCTGCGAGATCACACTGTGGCTCAGGCTGGGAATCTGACAACAAAAAAGAAGAATACTTTAAAAAAAAGACAAGAAAAAAAAAAGCAGGACGTAGCAATAAAAATAGGCAAAAGAACGACACATTACGGGAATAAATATAGGTTGCAGTGATGTCATATTCTTTTCCAAAATCTTGCAAATGACAGTTAGAATGAACCCTCATTAAAATACCCTCCACATACCATGAGCCACAGTTGAGACTCTAAGAAGATTAATGCCTCAGGGAGTAGCCATGTGTGCCAGATAGACTTAAGCTAATATAATCTTGAGTCATCCAACAACACCGCACTCTCCCGCCTAAAATGAATTTGTATGCCCAATGAACAGGTGAGCGCTGAAATTGTCACGTTCTGCCACAATGCTGAAGAGGGGTTGACATTCCATTAATGTGAGTGTGCTCAGAGGTATAATTCATCTGGCTTAGGTGCCAATCTCCTGCCTGGAATACCAGCTTGCATGACCTGGAGGAGAAAATAGCTGCCTTCGGGGAAGGAGAAACAGATCTGACATTGACCTGCGCTGGCAGAGTTGCATTTACTTAGACTTTGTTAAACCTAACAGGGGTGAGGATGGGTTCTGTTCAATTATGTTCACTGAATGTCAACTACCACTGCTGAATGTTTGGTGTTCACTGACGTCGGCCTGCATCTGAACATCTACACAGTTAGAAAACTCAACGCACAATACGGTCTGCAATATTTCTTACACTACACAACTAAATATACGCACACACACACTCAAATCACTGTACTGAGAGAAAAGCATCTATATGCTAATGGTCAATGCTCTGTGAGGCTGATTTTTCTATTGACCTCAAGTGAGTCTACATTTAAAGAGAAAATAGAAATGCTGAGTACAAGTTTACAGAACTGCTATATAAATCAGAGGAATGTTGGGAAACAGAAAGACACTGCCTCTTACAGCAGAACAGTCAACGTTCTACCTCTGACATGAACACAATCGCAGACAGAGGGGAGTCAAAGGGCAGATGGAAGTAAGGCCAGGATCAAAAAGGACCTAAGCAGCAAGAGTTGTGTGTACCGAGAGGAAGGCTTGAACAATGTCTGCCTTGATGGAGCTGAGAGGCTTGTCCTTGATGACAATAAAGATCTGCTCCTCTTTTTCCAGGTTGATGAAGTTACCAAACCAGGATTTTTTGGCAAGTCTATGAGGAAAGACAAGAAAAAAGACAAACATTATTAATCATCTTCTAGCAAGCATTTGACAAGGTATCACCCTTGTGATGTAGGTGCTTCCTAGTCTTACACACCCATCCGTCTATCGATCCCTACAAGAACAATAGAAAGCAGGTGAAATGCTCTAAAAGCCCTCTTAAGAAGCCCAGGAGAAATGGAAAGAAACAGTGACACATATGACACCCTGGGGAAAATAATCTAAAACTATGAAGAGGACTTATTTTAAAAGTTTTTCTTCCACAGTTCTAAATAAGAGCCTTCTCTAAAGTGCAAGTTTGAAGGTAAAGTGTTACACACAATTAATTACCATCTATCAATCCCTCCTCTGCGATAGCTATTAAAAAGGCATTAGCAAACAAGACAGGGAAGCATATCCACAAGGAGACCTGCACAGAGAGCCATAAAACAGATAGATGTTCTGTGTGTCAACTCTGGAGCATTGTCTCATTCACTTTTCAGTTGTCAAAGACTGTAAATTCCTAAATAAAAAAATCTAAAGTCTTTTACAAAAGAGAACGTATTAGGGTGGTAGTGTGCAGTGGAAAGTCTTGTCCATGAGCACATCAAGTAAACTGGAGTCCAACCAGCAACTTAATTTAAGGACTATCACTCCACCACAGCTATGCC
>JAOXNZ010000012.1:19597769-19610256 GCA_028566095.1 Kryptolebias brasiliensis | reverse complement strand
AGACCCAGGACACGATGGAGGGACTATGTTTCTCGGCTGGCCTGGGAACGCCTTGGGATTCCCCCGGAAGAGCTGGCCCAAGTGGCTGGGAAGAGGGAAGTCTGGGTCTCCCTGCTTAGGCTGCTGCCCCCGCGACCCGACCCTGGATAAGCGGAAGAAGACGGATGGACAAGTGAAGTAATTGGAAGGGGCTTTATGAGTGGGGTCTCACTGTAGTTTTACTACAAACACATTACCTTAATTTTGGATACCTGTAAGTGTGAATGATGATACTTTTAGTTGAACAGAGTCTTTAAATATCATTGCTAAACATCATAAATACAATCCTAATTTTTATCTCAAGATCTGGTCAAATTGAAACAAAAGCATCTAAAAAAAAAACATGCAGCATTGTGTTCCCATTTCATATTTGGTCATCTTTTGTCATTTATGAATTGCCAATCAGTCCCCTTTAACCATAATAATAATCTGAGACAAATATAGTGTCCTCAGTGTAAGACCAAAGCAATTGCATTTACATCTACCGAAATAAAACAAAACTAAAGCAAAATTAGTGGATGCAATGCATCTGTTCTTACTGTATAATTCAAAGTTAAAGGGAAAAAGTTCAGTTTTGTCCCACCAATGGAGTTCCACTACAAGAGTAAATATTCATGTAAATCAACATCGATTTAAATTCATTTCCTTCTTTGAGCCCTGAAAGCCCCCGCGAGGACTTGAGCATTAATATTCACAGCTTAGCTCCACAACACAGAAAGACCCTTCCAGTTTCTGCAGCAGTGTATATCTGTGTGTTTGTGCTCATTTTAGCCCCTTAAATAAATTGCATCAGTAATCACTGGGGCAGCCTGACTTATTAAGACTGTTTTGACTATTTCACATTTGAACTGTATGAGACAACTAGAGCACATCTGTACAAGAAATAAAAATATTCCATTGATATTCTCTTCTTCACACCACAGCACTTTTCCATTTTTCATTTACATATCATTAACCTCCCTTCATTTCTCCTGGTATGTTGTTAGGGCCTCAAATTAAATCAGCTGGATTTTTTGTGCTTTGAGTTTTAGTTTTAAATATATTTCCAAGATCCACTAGGGTACATAAAGAATAAAATAGGTATTCACATGAGATTTCCATAATTTATATTACCATGTGACATGACCACAGCTGCATTTATCCCCAATCTATTTAATTATACTTTAGAGGAGGTTCCAAAAACTCAAATCATGAGTATTTTAAGAGCCTCCATGAAAAATGCGAGCCAAAAATACTCAATACGGACTGAGGTTTAGATATTTTAGTTATGTAATTCAAAATAAGACTGTTTCCCCTCTCCTTCACTTTTTATTCTGGTGGAAATGTATCCTGTCAAAACATGTTTCAAAGTCAGTCTTCTTTCTGACGGCCTCTGATCTGAAGTTCCATGAATCTTCTGCGCTGTCAACAAAAGTTTGCTGTCGGGGAAAGATAAGGTTAGGTTTAAAAAAAGTCAGTCAAATCTTTGGACAATATGCTGCTCTGTATGTTCTCCCGCAGACACCAGCATTAATACATACACACACAAGCACGCACATGATCAAACAAATGCAGACAACTTGTTAGATAAAAGATAGAAAAGTGAGATTTAAAATAAGTATGACTTTGAAGACAGATGGGTATAGCAGCTTTTCCACTTCCAACAGTTAACAGCTAATAGGAGGTCAGACAAAGTAAAACTAGTAGCATTCCTACGTTACAGAGCAATCCTGTTCTAATAGTGCACAGGTTTGGAAATGAGGGTCAGAAGTACACAAGGGACCACAGGAAAATAAAAGATAGAAATGCATTTTAAAAAGGTAGGGATGAACTTCTAGAGGACATTGGGTAAGAGCTAACACACTTATCTAGAGTTGCATTGTATAAAGATGCAGACAAAATGTTTTTAGTGACTGTGGGATTGTGGTACAAACACATATCCTGGTCTGTAATCTAAAGGTAGAATCTCACTGGGCAACTAGTTGGTGAAGGACATTTGTGAGAGAGTCTCAAAAATGTCTTGTGATGTTTGTGTTGGTTCTCAGTTTCCTCGTGTGAGTTACAGATGCGCACAATCCTGTTGTTTGAAATTTTAACATTAAAAAAACAAACTTCAACTGCTTTCAAAATAGTCAGAGACATCTGACATCTTAAGCCCATCTGATTGTTCTGGTAGGAATCTCAAACCCATCTCAAGAGTGCAATTGATAATAAAATAGCTATTAAAACTAGTCAAAACCTGCATATCTTAATTTCAAAATTGTACTCAAGCAGATTAAATAGGGGCCGCGGTCTACCAGTGCCGTGGTCTTGTAATCTTAAGGCTGCAGGTTTGAGCCCAGGTTGAGTAAGAAAAGCCATCTGTCGTAAAACAAATGCCAGAACATGAATAGTTTGCTTGCTGTGGCAACCCCTGTAGAAAGGAGCAGCTGAAACAAAACCAACAACTTCAGCAGATTAAATGAGAAATGTGGGGGCGGCAGCCAAGGTGGGAACAAAGCGAGCCGAGTTGGGTCTGATGTTGGCGAAGGTGGACAACAAATGTGCACGATCAAGAATGCAGTTTTACAAGCCGTGAACATGAAAAAAGGCTGGGATTTTCATAAAATGGCCATTCAAAATGCAGCCACACTGGTTGCTGGTCATTTGGCAGCACAACACTCAGAATTCAGTGAGACTGCAACAGAAAATCTGCCTGTTTTCTTGCAATTTTCTCGTAAATTTAAATTGCCAACAAGTCTCCAACCGTCGCAGCCCATAGAGATGAGTAAACCTAAACTATCTCTGTCAATAAAAGCTTTGCAGAATAATTTGTGTAGTTCCATTTTTGATGTATGTGTGCAGTGATGTGTTATTTATGAACTGGTGATATTATCAGTCATTGCAAAGCGACCTGTTTTTGGATTTTGTAAGCGACTAAAACTGTTGAGTTAGTGTGAAGAGCAGAGCAAAGCAGTTTTTTTAACTAATGCAATCTTAAAATAAAAGCGAGATTATTCTTGGATCGCCTAAAGGGAATAAAAATGTGGAGGAAACAGGAAGATGAATCTCTAACATGAATTCATGGGGCACCAGAAGACAGAAAATCCTGAACGTATTTAATGGTGTAAGACATGCATTTAAATCTTCTAAAGAGACCTCTATCTGAAAAAAAATAGCATCTGACATTTATAAATAAATATTTACCTCCATGACTACAGATATTTTTAATTAATAATATTTAATGGACTGTGTACCTTTCCATTTATTCTGCACACCACAGCCTTTTCTAGCATGTCTGCCAATCTGACTACCATTAGGCAGATCAGGTAATCGCTCACTCAGATTCAATCTTCCCTGCTGGTACAAATGTCACCGCCTCTGAGCAAAAATGTGCTGTGTGATGATATGTTGGTTGTAGAAATAAGATGAAAAAAATGATTTTAAATCAGTGTGCTGTGCCTGGGGTGAGTGCAGTTTTGGCATGATTCAAGCATTTCTAAAATGGCAAACTGGAGAAATGTTCTGCATCTGGAGAAAGTGGGGCACAGTTTGGTAGAACTGATTACTAATGCTGTGTGATTATGAGAAGAAGTGATAATTAAGTTAATGCCAGAACAAGTGGGACTGTTGACACTAAGGCTCTGCATTTAAAATGTGCTCTCCTCTTCAGTTTAAGAATTAAATTAATTAAGATTAGGTTGAATTTTGAAATATGCCATCCAAAACATTTTCAATGAAGTATAGGTGGTTAAAATAGAATCTTGTGAATCTTTACCATGCTTTACCATTTAATAATTTCCTCAGCAGAAAGCATGGCTGCATCTTTTTCCTGTCCTAGCATGGGTGGGACATAGAGCGAGAGGAGGTGAAAGCATTTGGAGTGAATAGCAAGTGGATACCTTTCTTCTTTGCTGCATTTTGTTCTGCCGTCAGGAATATCCAAGCTTTTACTGTACACTGATTTACTACGGTGAGACAGAAGACAAAGTGAGCAGAGAGTCAGTTTCTGTTTATGCTTGTCTATAATGCAGCTCGCTGACACTGGATTCAAACTCACTGTCAGAGCAGCTGAAATATAACCAAACTATGAGATCCTCCAAACACTCATACAGGTCTGCCTCTATTTGTTCAGTCAGAAATGGATCAATTTTATTTTCCTCCTTCATGAATACCTTTGTCCATGTTGTGTCATGTCAATAGCCCTCCTGGCTGGAACCGGTGAGCCTCCATCCGTGACACTGAGGACCTCCATGGACTTCCTCTCGGGTCTCCTCTTGCCATGACGGTTCAACATGGGGGAATCCACCCGCTTCCTTGGTGGATCTGTGTCAAAAACAAACAAGTCGATTCAGAATAAACACAAAGCACCTGACGTGTCTGTGTTAGTGAGTATAATTCTACACACTGAGCAGTTCTGAGCATTGTGTGGACAACTGTGAGAGCTTGAATGATGTTTAGCACTGATCACATTGACATTCTAACTAATAGAGAATAAGTAATGGCTTCCTTCCAGACTTTGAACTAATGGTCACTGTATTGACTGCATCACATTCACTGAATGAGGAGTCTATTCATCAAAATGTCGGTATCTCATGGCAGACACACACAGGAGTCTGGGTAGAACATCTCTGTCCCTGATCAGATTTCTGTGGATGGAAATCAGTGAAGTTTTTTTTTCCTCCTAAGGGGGTAAAAATATTGCACGAGAGTTCAGCCACAAAGACCTTCCAAAAGACACGTTTGCAGTAATACTGCGTTTTTCTTTTTTAACAGCTATTTGAAATTATAATCTACTATTTAAACAATGGTATTGTTCTTAATCACTAGATGATTTTATTTATAAATTCATTTCACAGTTTAAGGAAAAATGGGGTATTTGAAGTATGTTTAATAACATAAAAATGTTTCTTCAGACCAGGCATCAATTGGCGCTGATCATATCCTCTTCATTATCTAAGAAAGTTGAGAAACAAAGATCAGATTTTGGAGTGTTTGTGATTGGTTTAATCTTGCCTGCACCTGTTCCTCATCATGCTTTTGCTTGATAAAAATGTTCATGTTGAAAAACAGAAGGTTTATGTTCTGAATAAAGTCTTAAAATCTTTTAATTTCTTTCCTAAACAGTCTATATATCGCTCATGTCTAAATTTAGACCATAGTATTTTGTTGTTATTTTGGTCACTTTGCCTTTGTTGCGTCTTATCATTACTTCAAACAGTCCTGTTTGTTGCACTGATGTGACTTTTCATCAAAAGTCAGATGATACATCTCCAGGGCTTCCACCAGGTAAATTATAAATATGAACAGCTGTGCCCTTTGTAATGATGTTACATTCTTTATCTACATTTGCTGTTCCTCTTTTCAACCCTCACCAATCTCATTGCGAGGGGGAAGGTTCTGGTCCTCCTGACTTGGGTACCTCTCCTTGCGATCAAGTAACAAGAAGTAGATCATCTTCTCTTGGTTCTCACTGTAAAGACATTAGATTTAACATTCTATAAGATTCAATTTTACAGACTGGAAAGATAAAATTATAATAAGGCTGGTTTACATAAAATATAAGTAAGTAGAGAAGGAAACCAATAAGTAAAAATTTAATTATTAAATGTGACATTAATCAAAACTTCACTGTATGATTTATGTTCTTTAATCTTTTTGGATGCACAGTGAAACAGCTAATTAATAGCTTTAATCTTTGAAACAAAAGTTTAGTTTTACACATCGTTAAGCAATATTATTATGCAATAATTTTTCTTTAAGATACAGCCTATCCCCTTGTGCAGAGTCGATTGGTGAACATAAAGTCTAAAATCGTGTCTGGATACTATAAGTTTAACCTTTTCCTTCACAACAAATCAGAAAGCCCAACATCTTTAGCCTCTATATAACACTCTCTATGCAAAATATCCAGGGAATAGGCCTCTATAATAAAGACAGATTGGAAAGCAGCAGGAGGCAAAGAGACAAGGACCTGCAACTTCAGCTAAAATGAACCAGGGGAAGGGAAATTTAAGATCACAGATTTTCCTCTTATGCAGCACAATTACAAAAATCTCCCATGAGAAAGGAAGCAAATGGAGAAGATGGTGAGGGGGCATAGTGAAAGAGTGATTCTAGTTTAGCATTAAATGAGAAAGGTTGAGGAAAGTAAAAAAAAATAAAAAATTCAACATTACTAGTCTCATATTCACAAAAAAACGTGCATATAACACTGTGGGGTAAACGTCACTTGTACAGACATATTCCCAGGAACAGAAACTCACATGTGAAAGTGAGACACAGATATCAGCAGAACATCAGCAATGTGACCCATGAGCATGTTCATAATGCATCGCAGGATAAGTTTGGAGGGAATGTATCCAGCGGCAAGCAGTGTAAGAGCTGTGTGACAGCAGCTAAGTGATCTATGGCTTCTGACATCTAAAGCGACAGCTTCACAGGATTTTATAAGAGCTCGGGGAAAACCATGGCTGAGAGGCACTTTGACACAAGAACACACCCATCCTTTCATAGCATCCCCTCACTACCTTTATTGTAGCCCCCTATTGTCCCTGATTTCAGCTGTTTCACTTTCTTCCATTATGCTTCTTATACATTTCTGATCCACTAACTTTAATTTTTGTCCTTTTCTTCTGCTTCCTACTCCTTTTCTTTTCAACCCCTCTGTTTTTGCACAAAAATCCACTCACTCATCTGAGAGCAGGTCTTTAAGAAGTTTGTTTTTGTCTCTGAAGCAGCCCAGGGAGTGCATGCTGTCCAGTACATCTGGGTCGATGTCGTCTGCAGAAGGCAGGCTGCGGATGGTTACCTTTCTAGGCACAGGCTGCTCAGGTTCTGGTTCATTTTTACCCCCACTGGGAATATAAAAAAAATACAACATGTGAAAGGGCAAGGTCAGCTATTTTGTTATTTAATAAGCAGAAAAGACATTTAAAGTTTTATTGTAGCTCTTATAACTTGTATATATCTATTATAAACACAAAATTAATGAGTAGACTTTCAATGACGAATATACAGTCAGGAAAGTTTGTCAGCGTTTGTTTAACTTTGGCTCATTAGAAAACAAATTTACACAATAAAACTAATACAGTTCAGTTGTTTTGCATGTATGATTCAGAGAGTTGCTCTTCCACAAAAAAAACCCCCAAAAAAACAACAACAAAAAAAAAACAACAAACACTCAAGTCATTCTTTTCAGTTGTTAATCTGCCTCTTTGTGCTTGGTTGCTTGTTTTACAAACTTTGTTTTTATTGCTCCCTTTTTTCTTCTAAAACCTCTTTTACTGTCTTTTGTCTGCCTGTCTCCAGAGAGAACATAGGCAGGTCTTAAAATGAAAACTAAATTGCACCAACACTACTTTCTGGAGGATTTCTGTTCAAAACAACAGAAGACAAAACCAGACAACACATCTTCTAAACCTACAAGTATAGCAATGCACACACATATTTAGACAGATAAAGTCAACATGCTCCTCGTTACTTTTTCCTGAATCCATTATTCTTCTTCTGGTGAGTTCAGTGAAGCATAAACCTCCACTGGCAGCTATTAAAAACAACATGTCTTTTGTTATGCTGTGAACTTGTAAACTATTTGTACAGTGATGGTTTCACTTCACATAACTCTCATTTCTACCATTTCACTAAGTGCTTATAACATTTGGTGGTAGGAAAAAAGGGGGGGGGGGATCAATCATCAGTAAATCAAGCTTTCATAACAACTAATGGATTGCATTAATCTATTTTCTCCCAAACCCTTTTAATAAAATGTCATTATCCTCATTAAATTTGAAAATAAGATACCACTAGGTGTCACACTGGAGCAGCAGAATCTGAGTCCAAAAAAAAAGAACCAAGAACCTTAAATGAAGTCTGACTTGCAACTTTTAAAGCTTCTTATCAAACAGAAGAAGGTGAGGTTTGTGTTCATCCTTTTCTTTATAGAAAACATTTTCTAAAAGTGTTTAAAAGTTTTTGATTTGTGTAATTTGTGCACATAATTGCCTGTGTTTTTTCTCCTCACCACAGCAGCATTGCTTCAGGAAAACGTGCACATTTATTACACAGGACTTACCTCTCATTCATTCACTCATTCATTCCCTCATTTGTTCATTTATTCAGCCAGTCATTCGTCAGGCCACCCAGCTGTGAAGACTCAGAAAGGCAGGAAACTTTCACACTGCCAAAACTCCTCATTCATTCATTCATTCATTCATTCATTCATTCATTCATTCATTCATTCATTCATCTCTTCTTGTCTTGTTTTGTTTCTTTTATCAATCTAGCTGTCGGTTTTCATAATCTTTCATTTCAGAATGGGAACCATAACTCAGTTGCTTCCAGGACTCACACTCTCCTCACTTGATTCATTTATGCAACATCAGCGCAACAAAAGTTCATCCTTAAATTCCTTTAATGTAATGTATCCATTTTATCTTTAGAACTGTATGTTAGCTTAATAAGGTGGACACATTCAGTGGCAAAAGTTAAACAGTGGGTGCGCACAGGTTAGGTGGGTTCAGTCTCTCCATCCGAGCTTGTTCCCTACAGCCTTCTCCTTGTTCACTTGACCATATGCTTCAAATTTTTGTTCATGCTCTACCAATTTACCCCCACGTCCCCGAGAGTGAAGTCATGCCCTGCATAAATGTACTCCCGTGTACATAGCTGAAACCCAAAGTCATTTTTCATGTGGTTGCTCCCTGCAGGTCTACAAGCCCTGCAGAATAGTCTAACGAATGAGAGGAGCAGGAGGTGGAACAAGTAGGAAAAGACAGAAGAAGACTTACATGTACCACGTGTGCTTCTGGATTTGTTCTAACTGTAGAAGACAGAAAGAGAAAAGGCAGATCAGTAGACAAACAAAGAACCTCTCTGAATAATTTTATCACTGTAACACCAAAATATTCAATTGATATCTGAATGAAAAACAAGAAATTACACCTGTGCATAAAAATGTTTGGGAGTTTTTGTGTATACCATCTTAAAATGAATAAAACGGGAAAATACGAGTAAGGTTTAACAGTAGCAGTAAGTAATGAGACCTGCAAATATTAATATTGCCAACGGGGAAAACATATTGATAAAATGGAGATGGGCAGAGGTATTGCTATGTATGTGGGAGAGAGGTGAAATAACTGAGCTTAAAACAGAGAATATTATCTCCCTCACACATGCTGCTGACCCTGCCTGGTCTGAAGGGAATCTCTCATTCTCAGCCTCTTCGCATCACTCTTACTCATACAAAAATCACTTCCTCGATGCTGCTCTTGTCATCACACTTCTAATGCAGCCACTTTGTCACCATCCCTGTCAACATGGTCTTTTGCCAATAACACCAAAGCAAAGAGAGATAGAAACAGTGAGCCAAAGGGCAACAAAGAAAGATGTGTTTCACGATGACTCCACTGCGTATCAACTGCCCACAGAGGAAAACAGGATCAATGTCACTGCTGGGACTTTTAATTTGCTCACGCTGCTGTTGTGGAACCATGGGAGATACACACAGCAACTCTAATTATTGTCACTCATTCAGAGGCATAGTTCATGTGTAGATGTCTATATCAATATCTTGATGTTTCCTACATCCCATAGGACCTATCTCTGCACTGTAGAACTGATTAATGACTTTATGTGATATTAGTGCAATCACACAACGAGGCAGACTGTGGTTACCGACTCCAGGTGACTCCTGTCTGCTTCTGCAGAGGTCATAGTATTGAAAGAGACACCCAGGCTGTCAGATACAGGCCAGTGGGTGACTTACTCTCTCTGCCTTTTATTGAAGGGCCTGAAGGCAGGAGGCTGGTGTTACACACATACTGGAAAGTGATGTGGTTTGAGGTACAGAATCACATCAAAAGGATTTGACCATTATTTGTGCGTATAGGTGCCTATCTAGGTATGTAGTTTTCTGTGTGCTGCATAACAAAATGCTAAAATAAAGATATATTCATACAAGAGCAGGTCTGCATCTTTAATTTTGTCATTTTCTTGGAGCAACATGAGTGTAGGTGGTGACAACTTCTGTCCTATCAAGCCAAAACATACTAAACACATAGAAAGTTCAATGAATACACACATAAACAGTTACTATTTTTTCATTCTGATTAAAAAAAAAAAAAAAACTTCTTAGAAATGTATAATGGTAAGAAAAACAGATCATTAAATATAAACAAAAATGGGAAAGCTGAAGAACAAGAACAGTAACAATGTCAGCTAATTTCTGCTTTATAAAACACAAAATCCAACTTTATTTAAAGGAGACGTATTGGGTCTTATTTTAGGAGCATATACTGTATTGTACTCTACTGAGCAGTATAACTCCTAAACATTGACTGCAGTCTGTTAGAAAGCTTGCAGTTGTTACCCAGTCAGACTAAAGAGGGCTTTAAGGGAAGCCTTAATGACAACTGAGCTCAAATGGCTTATTTCAGACAGTGGATGAACTGAAAAAAAGTATATGATAAATACGATTTTCTCTTTAACTGTACATATTGCCAAACAATGCTATTGCAGTTCAAGAGTAAAAATAGTTGTTATAATTGGTCTTTTTTTAACCAAACGTTTCTATTGCAAAGTTAGGTTGAAGCTTTAAATGAAAATTTAAAAGTTGAAGGCTTCACCTATTTTGTGGTTGCCGCTCCTCCTGGTCTGACAGTTAACAGAGAGCATAAACAGGAGGATTTTGACATTTTTTATTGTAGGAAACAATTCAGTGCCAACAAAGTCAAGATTGGATAGTAGAAGTTTATAAATGGCTGCTGTTGAAAGACCACAACAGGTGGTTTCAGTGTATGTTTCAAAAACTGTCTAACTTGTGAGCTAAATTTTAAATGGCACTGACAAAGAAGCACAAAACACAGCAACTTTGAAGCTTTATCTACACCTTCCCCATGGAATAATCTGATCTCTTAACATAATCAAGTAGCCAATCCTCTTCATCAGTCAGATATAATGAGTAGACAGATCTTTTCAGAATTTCTGTGCTTATTTGAATAGATTAGATGAGATGACTGTTGAGGTGGAAGGCACAGTAGCCTCCAGGGCCCCGATTACAGAAACAGGGAATAAAGGAAAAACCTTTTATTGGGCTAAGCCCCTTAAGCTCAGGTACGTGGCCTTCCAACCAGAGACTGAGCTTACTTACATCTACCAAAAAAAAAAAAAATCTATCAAAGGATAAGAACAGAAAAACTGTTACTCTTATCAATTCGATCCAGCAGAATGTTATTAAGAAAATTATGGACAAATGATCCTTAGTGAAATAAAAGTTAGTCTTGTTGTCATTCCTGCCCTTGGGTGTATTTTCCTTGTGTCTGACTGCACTCACCATTAAAGTCCAAGAACGCTTGAGCTAAAAGGCTATTTGACATTCTGTAAGGTTACAACACTTCCCCCAGAGCGCTGTTTGGCGTCCTCGTGCACGAAAGGGGAGCAGACAGATACAATATTCTCTCCCAGCAGCTTGGTCTGGGTGTAACCCCTTATCGAGGACATTGCCGCTGTCTGGTGGGCATATCTGGGGATCTCAGGGTGACCTGCCCTCATCAAGCAGGGAGAACAGGAGAATAAAGCAAATAGTGTGCATACAGCATAATAAAAAGCTGCAATCTTTCTAGTTCACGATGCTTACCTGAAGCACTTTACCATAAGAGTGCCACTTCTCTTGCAAACAAGCCTCCATTTTGGTGCAGTTTTCTTTTTTTGTTGTTATTATTTTCTTGGTGCATCTAAGTTTCTGTCACTGTGCTCATAGTTATTCTGATGCTGTGAAAGATAAGCTAAGGCACGGGGAAATGGAGCAGCAACATTTACCAACTGTGGTGTCACCACATTTCCTCACAGACAAGTGCATGAAAACAGATTCATTGATTCACAAAGATACCTGGAGTGACTCGAGAGGGTGTGTGAGAGTGCAATATATTATGTATGTATTTTCAGACATATTATGTATGAAAATCTAGGGTTTTTATTTTATGGAGTGGGAGTATTTTGTGCTTTCACTGGCTGAATATGAAAGCCAAGTTCTGCTGAAAGATTTTTAAATGCCAAACTCATAACCATCATCCTGCTGCAAATACATATTAAATAGACTTCTACATTCTGGTACCACATAGGTGAAAGCTGTGGTCTATCAATATTTTTTGTACCATAAAGATTGATACTAATTGTTTAAAGTTAAACCTTGAATGAACTGACCGTTAGTCTTTTGGAGGCATCCACTTCAATCATGCTGCGGAGAAGGTTTTGACAGTCTGGAGGGATGAAGTGTGGCATATGAAACACTCCCAACTTAACTTTCTCCAGGAGATTCCTTAGGTTGTCATCATCAAATGGCAGGGCACCCTGAAGAAGCACAGAAGCGATGAGTCAGATGAGGTAGATGGGAAATGCATAAACATGAAAACAAAGTAGACAATACACAATCTTTTTTTTTTAGGTAAAGCAACAAGACAACCTAAAAAAAAAAACTTTCCCTGAACATAAA
>JAOXNZ010000012.1:19550992-19561388 GCA_028566095.1 Kryptolebias brasiliensis | reverse complement strand
TTTCCCCCCCCCCCCCCCAGAAAGAAGCTGGACGTCTAGACTGGTCTAATAAAATAAACACCACTTCTAAACACTGCATTATTTGTCTGAGGATTGTGTAAAAACCAACTATCAGTGCTACAGAAAACAACAAGGGTTGGTCAATGTCTCACCTATAAGTAATGTTAATGAAATCTCTGTTAATCCTAATTTAAAAATTCTGTTCTCACTTTTTACTGAACATTAAGCTGTCCAATCCTTATATTTTTCAAACTCAACCTGACTGTTTTAAGCATCTAAACCTAATGATGATAGAGAACACAATTACTGAAGCATATGGGAACTGAATTATAGTTCAACTCAAGAATCAAATGCAATCTCTCAATTAAAAGAGTTGCATTCACATTGCATGTAACTTTAACACATTACATGAGGTTATTATTGTTATGAAAAGGAGATCCGACTGATCAGATTGCATTTTCTGTTCATTAGTACTTAAACACAATCCATCATTCAGCTGGACTGCTGCAAATTAGGTTATGTGAAGAGAGAAAACAAATTTTTACTTTTAGTTTCCTCAAATGGAACATTTGTTCTGCTAAAAATAAAAAAATAAACATTTTAACACATCAATACACAGCACAAAATATGAGTGTATTTGTTTCATTGTTTGCTATGAGCATTTTAGGTCATAATGAGTTAACATACTAAAGACCATGAGTTTGAAAGCTGCAGACATACCTTCATAAGTACTGACTCACTGAGCTTCTCACGGTTGACAATCTTTATGGCAACTTTCTGGCACGTTACACAGTGGACTCCAAGCTTTACCAGCCCTGAAAAAAGGAAAAAGGAGAGACAAAAATCTATCAGTTTATTAGGTTACATGTTAGACTGTTATTTGTCTGGATTTATGTATCATCATCTACACACTGTGCTGCATGTTAAGTCTTAGCAACCAAAATACACAAGGCCAAAAATGACCTGCAGTCTAACGAGTTACTGCATGTGAGGAAAATAAAGGTCGTTTTTCTGCCAATACTAATACTGTCTATTGGCCAGACTCATGTAAAATGAGTTGTGAACTCAAGTTCAAGAGGCCTGTAATGGTTTTTGAAGTGTATGCAGTTACCTAAATAAACTGCCCTTCTGGGTTTTATTTGAGTCATAAAGGCAGTAAGTAAGTGTTCAATTTTGTGCTATTGATTGCTATAATGTACTAAAGCACTGTAATGCCGTTTTAATCTGAAATGGCACAAAACAATGACTTTTTAAAAAGCCACTGTTCAGACAATAAATGAAGCTAATTATTGACCATAACATAAAAGTGAAAAGATTGAAACATCACATACAAGTGTGTGTGGGAGTTAATAAGACAAGCACGCTGAAAGCATAACCTTTTACTTCACAACACTAACACACAGACACTCGGAAAGAGATTTGAGTGTTTGATACACGCTGCCAGAGGGTTCTATTGGGATTCCCTTTACAAATATTCTGTCAAAGCTCAAACAAATCCTGTGGTTTGCTACATAACCACAAAAGCATCTTCTCTGCTTTGCTTTACATAATGTCCCTAGGTATCCTTAGTTAAATGATCAGTCACAAACAATGAAGAAGACAGGCAGGGATGCCACAAAGAGTGCAGTTTCAGTGGAACAAAGTGGGGTGTGCATTTGATACGGGGGAGCCATGACAACAGCACCAATCAATTTTCTGCCAGGGACCACAGAGCTGCATACACATTAAAGGATTCAAGCAACAGATAGCTTACTTACAAACTGAAACAAACGCGCCAAAATAAAACAGATGTCTGTTCAGGCTGTTAATAGTTTCCCTTCTGCTGCTGCAAATATTTGAAAACAACCAAAGATTATCTTTGACTTGTAATTCCTATAATGGGATAACAGATGAAATGTATATTTTACAGGAAAAAAATAAATAAATAAAACAATACTCATATATGCTGGCAAAGATAAAGACAGAGGAATCGGGTTATCAAGCTTTACTTAAGCAGGTATAGTACAAGCACTGTACTGTAGAAAATTAGTTGTTTGATCCTGACTCCACCCTTGGATGTGGTGGAGCCCTGAATGGATCTCACAGACTCCTGCAGCTAATACTAGATGTGAGCAGCTTACTCTGTTCCCTTTGTGCTAATGTCTGATATGGCATGGTATACTCTCACTGTATGGGTGGTCTTTAAAGTTTGTAGGACAATATTTTTATTTTGGTCTCACATGGAGGTAAAGTTTAAGTTGCAGTTAACTGTCAAGTTTTTTTTACTTTTTGACTGTACCAGTAACCGAGAGTTAATCTTAACACATATTCTGAGCACTACCACATTTTGCAAGCTCTCACAATATCACTAGATTGTGCATCAGGTCATTTGCCAAGTTTGACTCCTCTCAGCATAAGATGATCTTAGTTTAAAACTTTTGGCATGAAAGGTGGTGGGTGATGTGCATTCTTTCAAAGAATGCAAGGCCTTTAATTTTTTATTGATTTGTTTAAATAGATTTTTTCCAAAAGTTTTTGTGGGCATCAACGAGACAGACACATGGGACAAAACAGAGTCATCTGAGGCAACACAAATGTCACAGAGGTGAGAGATAAGGAACAGGAGCAGGAAATAGGAAAGTGGGAAGTGGGCATGAAAAATCTATCAAACTAAACATAAGGGGAAATATTAAATAAAACCTGCACATTAGTAAAATGCCAGACCACAGATAATTAGACAATACTGGAGAGCATTGTGTGGGAGTACAGATTTAGCTTGGGATGCTGAAGGGCTTCAGGGCAGACAAAAGGAGCAGCATGGAAGAGTGAAAGCACATAAGAAAATAGATGACAAAGGTAGGACAGAAATGCTAAAAAGACGAGGATAAAAGATGTAAAAAGAAAAGATTTAGAAAAGTGGATGAGGCAGCTGAGTGGAAGTAGAGAACAAGAGACAACCCCCATTAGCTTTGCAATGATAATCGTATGTTAATGGCCACTATAGAGAAGCTCATGAGTCATGATAAACACATTAAAGAGAAAATATGTCTGCAAATGCATGAAAAGTTAACAGAATTATTCGCCTCACTATCCATCTTCCTCCGGTGCCTGGGTTTTCTTGAGCAGAGAGCACATTAGTGAGACAGAAATGTGCTCAGGGAACACAACACATTATGATTTTACAATCACTTTGTACACTACAAGGAAGTTCATACACAAGTTACAAGTTAATACACAGCGACAGAAGACAAGGCTGTTAAGAGACAAGAAACAAACACGATGACTTAAAAAAGCAGGTGGATGTGTTAATAGACATTTAGGAGCATCCCAAATAAGAGCTTATAGAAAACCTGGTAGAGTTGATGGAAAAGTTTTAGTTTTGCATGAGTTGTCAGTAGAGTTGGGGGGGTCAACTCCTAATACTCTTCTAATCTTTCTTTATTACAGCTTTATTACAGCTCTGGATGAACACAGTAAGCTGAAACTGGATTAGCTGGCTAGAGAAATAAATATTCGGAACACTCTTGGGAAAACACTTGCGTTTCATCTGGAAATTTCTGGATATTACAGTTAAAATGTCTGAATATATAACTTGAACTGTAAAGATTTGGCTGATATTACAAAGTACAAGAGCCTTGTGGTTGGAACAGAGAAGCTTGTAGGTGTCAGTAAATGTGTCAGCTGGTATTGTTCACCATGTAAAGCTATAGTCAATTACCATTTGGAGCGTGCAGAATTGTTGTGTGTTGTTATTGTACTTCTAAAAATAAAACTGTTTGGGTGATTGTCTGTGCTGTAAATCACCACCCAGTCAACTTTTTTGCTTTTGGGTAAATCTGAGTAGATAAAATATCCCTATAGACTTTAAAAATCACCAAGCAGCTTGTGGTAATTGTGACGTCTTCATTAAAAACTGTAACCCCTAAATTTCTGAGGTTGTCAGTAGCACCCTTTTGGGACACCTTTATAGTTGCTCTTCGGAATACAATTGCTTTCTTTTTGCATAATGATATGTGTACCTGCTGGAAAGTCTTCCTCCTTTAGTTGAATATTGTGTAGAGGTTTTTCTTTACCATACAAAAAATCCTGTGATCATCCATCACTGAATTCCTTGGAGGACATCCAGGTCTTTTCAATGCTGCTGTGCTCACAAATGATTGCTTTTCTTCAGACTATACCAATCTGCTTTTTGCTTTGACCAATCATAATATCACACCTGTCACCATGATTAATTAGTTTGTTGTTTGTTTTTGCACACTCTGTTGACTTGTATCACTTGCACTGAAATCTCATGTTCTAAATTTACAGCAACAGCTTCCAAATGCAATTGG
Source organism: Kryptolebias brasiliensis (assembly GCA_028566095.1). Taxonomy (NCBI): domain Eukaryota; kingdom Metazoa; phylum Chordata; class Actinopteri; order Cyprinodontiformes; family Rivulidae; genus Kryptolebias; species Kryptolebias brasiliensis. The sequence goes on along the minus strand of JAOXNZ010000012.1, from coordinate 19,557,078 downwards.
AATCAACACCAGACCTTTTACCTGCTTAATTACCCAAGAAACAATGAGTGGCCAACAGATGTCCATAAAATGGCTTCTGATTCAATTCTCCAATTATTTTTCAGCCATTGGAAGAAAGCATTCTGCATAGTAAAGAGTTGGAATTCCTAGGAGCTTCTAACAATTAGGAAGGGAATACCCTTTAATTAAAGCTGAAAGTCTGAACTTTAAGCCAGAATTCATCATAAAACTTGAACTTGAATGTGGTTTGGTAAAATGGTAAATATATGTTTTTCAGAGCTAATTGTCAGAGCTAACCGTAGGTAATTTATTAAATGGACAAGAAAAATGACTACTAAGGCCACATAGGAGAGAAGACAGTGTATGAACAAAACCAGGACGTAACATGAAGTTTATGATACCACAGTGTATTGATGTCTTCCACTCTTTGCCCTCCTCCCAAATCAATAGCGTCAAAAGCTTTCACCTTTGTGACAGTGTCAGAGTAATGGCAGCTTCCATGGACTTATGGGCTGGAAAGGCCACCACCGACTAACCACCAGCCATCGTCTCAGTTCTGCGCTCTTATGTCTCCCTGTGATTAATGACCTAATATGAGGGAATACTGGAGGAGGACATCGAGTGTGTTCCATGGCTCTGGGAGTGTCGAAGCTGAGATATGGTATTGTCCACAATGATAAAAACTGCTGCAATGCTTTAAAAAAAAAAAAAAAAAAAAGAGTCCTGCTTTTAATCGTAACCCTGTTAATGTGAACATATAGGGAATAAAATACAATGTCTTCTGAGATAAATGTATTTTTTAAAAAATCAACTTTTTTTCAATTATAGAATGAAGGATCAAATAAAAATAGTTAAAGTTGGACTAAATCAGCATAGACAACAAGAAAACTGAGAATGGTCACTTGGCAATACAGTAGATAAACCAAATAATACCAATATGTGCACAGAACTCTGAACATTTTACAAATTAAATCATAAACTAAAGTCTGTTCTTTCAATGGATCTTCAGCTTTACACTACAGAGACATGTGCCACCGCTGATTTGATAATGAGCTTTTTGTATCACTTCACTGTGTCCTCATAAGTTCCTTTGATTCATGATAGAGCATCACTGCTGAACTTGCTGTCCTGAAAAATATCCCAAATCAGTGGTAGGGTATATTTCTTTTGACAGCGTCTACTTGTAACTTTTTGAACAGAGAAACTTTTTGCTAAAGATTTAAGTGAGAATGACGTTTTGGTGTTGGGACAGCATGAACCTTTTCAGTGAATCTGATTGGATACACAATATATCCCTGTCCCAACGTGAGAGTCAGTTTCCTGGGATTGCAAAGGGGTAGTCTTTATTGATTCAGGGTAAATTTACTTATTATTGTTTAGTTTTATAAGATATTCTCAGTAACATGAAAATATAGAAATAAAGTGCTTTTCTGGTACCATTCATTCATCTGACTCAGTTGAAATAAGCTACAGAGTGAAAGCACAGTTTCTTTTAACTTTGACTCACTGGAGGATCCTCCAGCGTTCTTCATTCGTCCTTCCTATAGTTGTTGAACCTAAAAAAGCAAACAAGAAACCCCTACATTTTGGATGATGATTTGTGAGAACATGTTCTCCTCCTGCTTTTCAAGTGTGCTGATTGATGTTTTAATCATCATAGGGGGCCTTAGAAAAAAGCAAGAAGGGTGGCCTGATTTCTGGTTTTCTCTATCAAAAATACAAAGAAGAAAAAGAGACAGGAAAGTTATGCTTGTGTATTTTTAGAGGAAGATCCTTACAATCACCATCTGCTACCAACAAACATCCACAATAGCCACACACACTCAGTCAGTATTCTCAGATTTGTCCTTCACACAGCCCCAGCATCTATACAGTTAAAAATCATTACTGGATTAATTTCCACCTGAAAGCAAAATCCACTACGGGAGACCAAGAGATCAAAAAGAGACGTTCCCACTTGCACACCTCTCTCACTTTTAAACTTGATCTTTCAAAAGTGCTAAACCAATGCCGGCAGATGGTAAAAGCTTATGCTGGCTCAGCTTTCCCTCCCCGAGGCACTGGCTCTGAGAAGTTCATTGGCCTTAGGCACAGATCTGTGATCTGCCTTCTACTACCAATCTTTAACCCTGAATGCTGTACGTCAGGACTCTTCTCTGTCCTGGGATCAGCATTTGAGAGAAAATCCAATGTGGAACCTTGGAGCAGGCATGGGAATCCCCTTCACCAGGAAAAGACAAGATCTATTGTCATCAGCCAACATGTCTATGTGCTACATGCTACATTTATTTATTTATTTATATAGATATAGTTCTATATATATATTTCACATGGGCCGAAAAAAATCACACATTAAGACGGCCAATTAAGGACATTATTCCCTCTTATGTTTGATTAATAAACACTTTGCTCATTTAATGTGAAACATATCTTTGAGAAGAAAAAAGAGAAATGTGTGCTTTTTTTGTTGCTACACAATATTTTTATTATCATTTTGTAGATAATATTCATGATCATCACAGACAAATGTTTTTATAAATACATACAGCTATGTTTGGATATTCATTACAGCCAGTTTAAGAATCAAACTAAAATAAAAAATAGTAATTTTAGAATTGCATTAGAACATTAAGAACTTGTTTTTCTATTACTGACCTGATTAGTCTATTCAACTCTGTTTCAACTTTATTTGTTTTCTTATTTAGGGCCTCCATGTACTTGTGTCCCAATTTCTCATCACTTTTTTATTTTTCTTCCATGTTCTCTTATTTATTCATAACCACAAATCTTGTCTTATTATGCAATTCACACACAAAATGAAAAAGAGGAAACACGCGGCAAAACAGGTGTTAAGTCATAGCGAGCAGGAGGGAGACATCATGATGAAGATCAAACAATGTTGACTCACTACTCCCTGAATTCAATCTCTGTCTCTCACAAACAGCTTCTTCTGTCTCTCTTCATTCACAGAATCTCTCGCCTCCATTCGTGCACTCTTTTAGCATTTCCAGTCAGCCGTGACGTTCGTGTACACAGCCTGAATTCCCCTGTAACCCTCTGGATCCTGCCAGCCAAAGCAACAGCAACATCGGTGAACACCAGCAGCGCAAAGCAGCAGAACAGCTTCAAAAGCGGAAGAGCAGTTTAGCCCTGGAGTGCTGAAACGAAAATGAGGCACACTGACGCATGCATAAAGAAATTGTTTATTTGGCTTGTGTAAAATAAGAGCCATGTTTAAACAGCTTATTTATAGGTTTAATTCTTGACCACAGATTTTGGTAAATACAAAAACAATGGTTCTGTTATGCCAACAAAGATAAATCTACTTATTTCTATCAAGAATAACATGTTTTTTAATATTATGGTTATAGATTAAGCACCTTTCTCAAAGGAACAAAGCTGTTTTGGATTTTTTAGCTACTTAAAACTTTAAACTACAAAGGCATCAAATCTGGAACATATTTTTTAGTATAATGCCACTGGCAACTTGCCTAAAAAAGTAACACAAGGGCCACTAAACACCTAGAAAGGTATGCAATGTTAATGAAACAGCTGGTGAAACATCTGGTCAACACATTAACTTCTCTGTGAACTGGGTGGGCATTTTCTTAAACTGTTTAAGACATGTTTCTCAATGTTAACATTTAAAATGCATTAAATATAAATGTGCAAAATTCCTGTAAATGGGGTTACTTTAAGTCCTGACCTGCCATCAACGGTAACAGCCTGAAAATGTTGTGTAGCTGACATCCAATACTAAGGCAAGACCACAGTTCTTCTGTATTATAAGGTCATATTCATATCATTTTTATGATTTATTATTATGGTTTTATATGGAATCTTTTATTATTCTATTACTCAAAATTTAATCACATTATTGTTTTTTTTATTTCAAATCTTGTATTTTGATCACACATCATTGATTTCTTGTTGTTTTCCAACTGGGCTAAACCTTTATGTCAACTTGAACTTGAACAACTTGAAATCACTTTTAATATGAGTTCACCATGTAAACTCAAATACACACAAATAACTTTATAATAACTATATAACCACATCCAGGCACATATTTGTTCCTGCCTTCTTGGAAGAAGCTCTCTTTTTTTCTTAAACAAAAAATCTTATTTATTTGCTTCCTCTGAATTCATGAGCAAAAAGTGAGATATATTTCAGTGAGGAAGCTTGTTGGCTTTTGGCTGTTTGGGTTATAGAAAAATGAAGACAAGGCTGTAAAGAACAAGTGCTGTAAATGTGACTGTGATGTACAGGTTTTAGCAACAAAAACTGAAGTCAAGTGTGATGTGAGGTCATAAAGTTCTAGTTTTGAGGCATTGATCTATTTTTTACACTCTGAAATAAGTCTGAGAACAATTGTGTGCATCACCTGAAGGCAAAAAAGAACTGAGTGATCCACTTAGATGGTAAAAAGCTCTCTGACTGGTTGGCAGATCTTACAAAATCCTCGCCCACTTTCTACATCTTCAGAATGCAAATATGCGCATGAATCTGATCTCAAAAGCTCAACACCTGCATGATGAACATTGAAAGCTTCACAAACTTGCTTCTGCCAGCCAAGCAAACACGCCAGAGGTAACTAAATGTTGACTCCACAATGGAAAATAGCTCCAAAAATTCAGGCTGTAATATTTTATTTTCAGGAAAAAAACAAAAAAGGTTCCTGCTTGCATATGCCTTGGTGTATACATTCCACATAATTTTAACTTAAGTTCTTCTTTTGTTTTTCTTATTTTTTTTATTTGTTTTTTCAAAACAGATCAACAAGTTTTTTTGTTTTTTTTAAAAAGATCAAACAAATCAAGCAGGTTTAATATTTCTTTAAACAATTCCCTTCCAGATATCAGAAAAGAAAAAAAGAAGGAAAAAAAGTCGCTGTAGCTCTGTGGTCAGTGCTGTGGTCTTATAATCCTGAGGCTGCAGGTTCGAGCCCAGGTTGAGTCAGGATTGGCATAAAGCAGTTTGCAGATGTTTTGTGCAAAGCTCACTTGCTGTGGTGATCCCTGAAGAAGGGATCAACCGAAAGGAAAACAACAGTAACAAGCAAGTTTAAAGAAACTAAAAAGAAAAGGGCCAGTAGAACGTTTCCTTTTTTTTTTTTTTTGGTACAAGAATTTTTTTTGTTCAAGAGACAATGTTCCCATTACAGAGACAGTGAAATCATTTTTAATTTAACTCTCTCTGCAGACATGTCATTGCAGATTCAAAGATATTCAAGTTTGCATTGTGGCCTGATGTGACTGGAGGTCAGGCGACAGAGCCACACAAGAGAGACACTGTCAGGCGAATGTTCTGCCTGAATCCCAAACAGGAACATCAGTGCGAGCACGAATGAAGACACAGCAGAAGAGATGAGAAGAAAGATGGAAAGAACAAAAAGAGGCCTTCGACAACAAGGCCCGTGACAGGGAGATGGAGACATGCTGGTAAGGATGGATAAATATAGAGGAGCTGGGAGAGACTAGTCAAAACACAGAAAGAAAGTGGGGCCTGGGAGGGTGGGGCACAGAGACTCAGATCTATTTTTAATGTCTCTGGCTCTGGATCAGCAAAAGGAATGTATAATTACAGTCTCATGAATAATGCAAGCAGGATTCTTTTAATTAGCCACACCAGGCTCCATTATGGCAGCAGAGGATGGGACAAACACGTGCACAAACACATGAGTAAACAGCACAAATCAGAAAATACATGTTCTTACTAATGAATAAGAGGACCGCAAAAAACAAAAAAAAAATCTAAGTTTGCACGGGCAAGTTATTTTTGGTGCTATCTGTTTTCTGAGCATGTAGTGACACACTCTTCCTGAGAGACACGAGTCAAACGAAATGTCTTGGCAGCAACTTTCTGATAGACTTTACAGTAAAAGGAGCCCCTTGACACACAAGAGTCACACACTGCCTGCCTATCATGTGTTAGATAACTCACAATATGAAAATGTGAATTATTAAACATTCAACTGGATAATATTGCAAACTTTTACTGAAATCATTAAGCTGCATGCACAAGTGTGATCTTTCTGTATATTTCTGCACACTCACATGAAAGCAAAAAGTCATTTCCGACATAGC
>JAOXNZ010000012.1:19519540-19550892 GCA_028566095.1 Kryptolebias brasiliensis | reverse complement strand
AGCTTCAGAATGAAGCTGGTGTCTCCGGTTCTGAGAGCGACTTCCTGAGCTGCCTAAAACAGAAAAGACTCAAATTTCCTATAATTCAGCTTGAGTCATTTCATTAATTAACAGTGTTTGGGTTGTCTATGCAACATCTTGATTATCAACCTTGGATCAAACCGGAACAGACCTCAGTGAGATGAGTTCTAATCAACCTGTCCTAATGATCACCCTTCTTTGGAACAAAAATTGAAATGGATGGTTGAAGCACGACCAGAAAAAAACCTAACTAAATTCTCTCTCCACATCAAGTAAAGGCAGGAAGCTGGATCCAAGTTGGAATGGGACATCAAGACAAAGGCAGGATGTTATTTGCTTGTTATCTGGCAACTCAAATTCTCCCCTTTTCAGGGCCTTAATTTGTAAGCTAATTTGTGGCTGGCACAGATAGGCTTGGGCAAGAGAGAGGATATTGGATGTAATTCGATGTCTCACTACATCTTAATTTGCTGACTGAAGTTTAATTGCCAATGAGGAGGCTGCGTTCCCACTTTGGGGGATGGGAAGAAGGTGAGTGGACCCACACAAATTGAAAATACACATAGAAGAAAGCATCCAGTAAAAGTGTTTTACAGCAAAACTTTCACTCTTATGGTTTATAGCAGGGGTGGCCAATCTTGGTCCTCAAGGGCTACCATCTTGCATGTTTTACTTGTTTCCCTGCTCTAACACATCTGATTCAATGGTTAAATCACCTCTTCAAGTTCTGGAGAAGCCTGTTAATCACCCATTGATTCAAATCAGGTGTGTTGGAGCAAGGAAAGAAGTAAAACATGCAGGATAGTAGCCCTCGAGGACCAGGGTCGGTCACCCCTGGTTTATAGTATAGACCCTAACCTTAATTTGGTTTTAGAACACAATATGATATGTGTCATTTTTATAAAAAAGCAGGAAAAATAAAAAATAACAGCAGGAAGGATTGTCAAAAGTGAGCAAGCCAAGTAATATTATGGTCAATAAGTTGTTTCATGTACCAGCAATGAATCAATACAAAACTGAGCATTAATACTTTAGTGTATTTGTGTTTGAGAGGGCTGCCTCCTGGTGTGTAACAACGATACACACTTTTACTGACTAAAAATCAAAAGGTTCAAAAAAACAAGAAAAGCAGAATTCTCTCTGTGCTTTTAATATTCATATGTCTCTGTAGGGAATATACTTTCTTTTAGAGTAATGCAAACATTATTCAGAAAAAAAGGTCCAACCCACCATTACTGTATAGTCAAGTCACAAATCTTTAAAGCCATTCAAAATAAATGTGTCTATACTTGTAGCCACATAAACATATTTTGACAAGATTTGCAAATGTCCAAAAATATTTCTCTTACTGATGCTCGACACCAGTTATTTTGGGCAAACCAGTGGCACTGAATCAGTATGTATTTATGCCTCGAGTTAACAGCAAATACAATCACACAATGTGCTTTGTCCATCTATTTATAAAACATTGATTTTGCTTTATTTATTATTATTAGACTATGGTTGATTTCTTTACTTATGTTCTGACCAGTCCTTGTACCTTATGACAGCATTTTGTTCATTGTGTGCTTTAAAAAAATACAAGAAAAGTATACAAGTAGAGAACAAAATGTTGTGTTAGACCTAAAAACCATCTACAGCAGATGAAGAGTGTCTGAAAGTCATATCTTTAAGAAAAAAGAAAAGGATAAAACAAACACTGAAGACCAGACACAGAACATGCTGAATTTTCTGTCAATATCACCTTGGTGGTTAAAATACTATTTTATGTTTGTCAAACAGTGTATTTTTCATGGGTTTAACTAAAGAAATAGAAATAAATTGTGTCTGTGACAGCCTGCTAGTAAAAATTATCCTCAAGATTCCAATTAAAATAGATTAATAAAATTGTCTGTTATGTGTCTACACAACACCAGGGTATCCATGGGTTTTAAAAGCTTTTTTTATTGCCTGAATTATTTATTGGTCACGCTTAACAAAATTAAAAAGCAAATGGAGTTTCACTACAACTAGTTAGATATTAGACTAAAAATGAGTGAAAGACCTACAGAAAGCTTGAGGAAAAAAAGATCAAGACCACTTTAAATGATTATAATAAGATAGGCTAATTCCTTAGAAAATGAATTTAAAGACAATAAATTACAAATGACTCAAGACTATTGCACAGTACTATATGTATCATCCAACACACATTCAGCCCATCCACTTCACACATACTCATCAACTTGGCTCTGTGACTACCTCAGTATTCAAATTAGAGGTGAAACACTGATGCATCAACTCCAACAACTCATTTTCCTTCTGTCATTTCACACATGATGCCAATGTAGGAAGAAGGCTCTCAAGCCCACTTTTAAGGTTTGTGTAAAGGAGCTTTACTTATTACAATTTATGCAATATAAATGTCTGAAGCTGTTGAAACAATTCACACTTTTCTGCTGTTTTTGTTGTTTGATAATCTGCAATAGTATTTCATTGATTTTTACTCTCTTGCAGTAAGTAAACTAACTGAAGCCATTTTCATTTCCAAAAGCAATCCTTCTTTGTTCAGTGCAAAACAACACAGTGGACCCCGCCACTGCAGGTCCCAAAGGGAAAGACTGATGACAAGAGAAGGGTGGAGACAGCACGCTATGTTGAAGAACAGAATACACAACGAGCTGTGGATGGTGGGAATAAGCACTGGTAATCACCCCAGCAGCCACCGGTGATGTTGTTGACATCTCTGTCAAAGAGTAGGACAAATTGAGCCACTCTTCAGGCTAAATCAATGCCTCAACAGCAACTAGTTCATTGTCCGAGCCACCTCTGCATCTCAACTGGATAACAGGGGAATTTCTACTCTCAACCAAAAACATAATCCCACTCTGTCTATTTTAACCTCTCTAGCTTTAATGTGTTCTTTATGTTAGCCCACTTAACACTTCCTTTTAGCCAGTCAATTGATTTCTCTTTCTCGTCTCTCTACCTTTTTTTTCCTCTCCATTGCTGCCAGTTAAGGCTCATTCCTTTTGGCAAGCTTGAGCCTTATAACACAAAAAGACCTTTAAGAAAATATGTCTTTGCTATTGCATCATGCATTCCTAATGTTTCTGTTTGTGTGCTTGTGCATAAATGACAGGTTGGAATAAAGTACCAATAAAGCAGGATCCACAAAGATTTTACAGAAATAGCTAAAGCAGGTAATAGACCCTGTTTGAACACTCTACAACTTAATTATTCATGATTTTGCGTAGATATATGAATATGTGAGCGTACATGAGCAGTGCACACATGTGTACCAGTGTGTAACATCTCACTGCTGAATGAAAGCAATTCTGGCCACAATCCAATGCCCAGATTGCCTGCTTTCTCAGAGACGGGGCTTACGTCACAGAGCCTGGAACATTGCCTTGTACAAAAAAGGGTAGCTACACACAGAGTCGACACACACGCACACACACAGTGATAGACCACATGAAGGCACACACAGCAGAATATGAGAGGCATTCACCAAGGGTCCATTTCACCTGGCCTTTTACTGAACAAAGAGTGATCTGAAAGTGAGATGTTTCACAAAGCCAGGGGAAAACTCTACCCAGATGGCAAAAATACAACAAGATAAAATGGGGAGAAAAAATAAAGAAGGAAGTTGGCTAAAAAGAAAAGTAAATTGAAAACACAGAGGAACAGATGGACAAAAAAAAGAAAGAAAAAAGGTACAGCAGACAGAGTGCCAAGTTGATGTATTCCATAGTGTGAGCAAAGAGACACATTTGTTCAACACAACTTCAGGAGGCTTTTACTCTAATGTCACCACATACTGGAATGCATCATGTGATACATGCAGAGAACCTGAAGTACACACACACACATAGAGGCACGCATGCACTTTTTCTCTTTCTATTTTGTCTGAAATCCACAGTTAAAATTAATCTTTTACGACAGTCAGATCATAAAGCTTCATCCTCTCAGCTTCACACTCAGTTTGCATAAACAGGCAGTATTGATTTGTCTAATAAGGAGGGAAAGTTTATTGAATCAACAGTTAATTGATCAAACAATACCTTTAATCTCTTAAAGTAGTTTAGTTTCATCACTTGGGTATCAAAACAAGTTAATCTACTGTAAAAATGTTCAAAATAAAAATCAAAACAAAATATTTTAAAAATCAATTACAAATCAGACCCTGAAATGGTTCAAAACAGAACACACACAACATATTAAATATTGAAGCTAAGACATTTTTGCGTGTTCATTTTGAATTCAATGACAGCAAAAATGTTTTCTAAGGAGCACCTGTCATATGTCACATCACCACCTCTTTAAACAAAACTCTGAGCTTTAGAGAACTCAGACAAGCTGTTGTAGTTTCGAAAATTAAAGGTTTCTCTAATTTTGTTTGATATAAAATTTTAGTTTATCAACCATTCTGGTTTTCCTTTGTTGCATTTCTCATTTTATAACGCAAAACATCTGAACTGCAGGTTTACAGAGCCATGCTGTTGTAACATCCGCAGAAGGTGGTTTGGTCTTAGAATAAAATAACCAACCAGATGTTAGCTTTTTCTTGTTTTAAACCTAAAGACAGCAACAAACTGTTAACTCAAAATTATTTTAAGAAGTCCTGAACAGTAAATAACTACAGAAACGTTTGAGTATTGACTGCTGGCCTAAAAATCACAACTAATAAACACTGGCTAATGACTTTGCTTCTTGCATTTAGTTATTTCTAGAATATTTGTTTACTTTTTAAAGATATAATGTAAAACATTTTACAATGAAAAACCTGTTTAAAAAAAAAATGCAAACAATTTTTCATGGTGTCTGCTACTGACCCGTTGACCAACAGATGCAAGATGTAGTGTCTATTTTTGTTTTTCCTTCTTCTTTAAAGCATTAAAAATTTTCATCCTTTGTTGGCAATGTGCCAACTTTCTTGAAATGTCTTCTGGACGTCTAATTCAAAAAAAGCTATACTTAATAAAACAATAATAACTCATCAGTTGCAAAATGAAATGCATACGATTTTCATGTAGTTATTTCATTTTGAATTTCATTACAGAATTGCCAGATGTTTTAAACAGTTCCTTTAATCACTTAAAATAGTGCCTAAACAGCAATATAATCAGTACTAATTAAATTAATTCAACTTTTTAGGACTCAAAGATATAGATTATTCCTAATTACAGACAATAAGATTAAATTTTATTTCTCTTTAATGACTCCAGGTAAATGTGATTTTAATAATAAAAATATATCACCTGTTCTGTAATTTTACAGCTAAAATGTTTGATTAATTGTAAAAATATTACTTAGTAGCAGATCCAATTTATACTGAAAAGAAACTAACGAGCATGCCTGAATATTACATTAAGACTCATAAAAATGGCAGTTCACTATTAACGTTTACCTCATTGGATTTCTATTGCAACAATATCACTGTGTCATACCAGTTTAAAGTAAGATCATATTTCAGAGGAAACTACTGTAGGGACAACAGACTACAAGCATTATAAAATGATACATTTATTTTCCTATAACATAAAACAGTAAAGTCTGCATTGTCTTCATTAGCTGCTTGGCGTTTTCAAAATGTCACCAGCCATCATTTGACACCTGAATGAAGCCCCTGGCTGACAATAGCAGCAGTGAACTTTTAGAGACCTCTGGCATTGTTCATTTCGAAGGCCATCAGCGGGTAAAATACTGCAGTCATTAAAATGATAATGATACAGTCAGAGAGACTGAAGACTTATTGATCAAGCACTACGCCTTTTGCATGTCCGGTACTTCACACTGACACACAGCCATCTAATAAGGAAGACTCCACTGGTGTGTTTGCCTGCCAGTGCTTGTACATCCAACTTGATCTGTGTTTGTGTGTTATATCAATACAAGAGATTGTTCCTGCTGCATACAAGGGTGCAAGAATCACTTTGGCATGGGCAATCTGTGATCGAAGTGCAGACAGAGACAGCATTAAATCCAGTGTCAGATGAGACGGACAGAAAGTAAGTTATGGTTGCAGAGCTGATGCTGGCACGTATACATCATTTTAATGCTCACAAAGCTGTCACAGTAGCATTGCAGACATGGGGGGTATTCATGACTTACATAAGTGCATGTTGTGCATCATTGGACTGGAGTGACAGGGCCTGTCAAAGTATCTGTGAATGAGTTACAATGGTGTGACACATGTTGAATTTAGAAATAGATACCTATGAGTCAGTGTGGACATGAAACATTCTGTAACCATCACACAAAAAAAAACAACCCAGAATTTAGCTGAGGACCCTTAAAAACACCAATTTACTCATCCATCAACGGCAAAAGATTTTCTGCTGAAAACTTCTTCTCTTGATGGGTAAATTCAAGCACGAGTAAATATGTTCCTGCACTTGTTCTTTAGAGGCTCTCTTGGAGAGACTCACGATGCATGTCTGAGCAGAAAGTGCCAGTCAAGGTGTCAGAACGAGTGATGGACAATCCTCTTAGTCACTGATAGCAGATGGGAAGGTTTGAGAAGGGCAGGTTCATGTCAAGGGCTTGGTGTGGCTGGATGGGTCACAGGGGGGTAAGGGGGGGGAGGTTCCTATGGTGTTGCCATGGAGACAGAACGGAGGGGAGAAGTAGTTTATGATGAATGCTGATGGGTGGTCCACACTGAGATGAAGTAGTCAGGAAAGAAGCACTTGTGTTTACTTGACGGCGCGCCTTGGAATTTGCATTTAAGCAAAGATGACACATCACTTCTGCTCCTCTCGGTTCAGTGTGCATCCCTGGATTCTGCAGGGGCTACAGTAACAGGAAGCACACACAGCAGCCTGAGCTTAACATTCAAACACTGTGTGTGGACAGCTCAGGTCAAACACACACACACAACTCGCACTGCCTGGAGCTGATGACGCAAATAGTCTTATAACTCTGGCTTGGTGCAGCGTTCAAGTGCAGAAAGGGAGAGACAGTAGGAGGTAAAAAACGGATAGAGCACAAACAAAGTGGAGGAAGGAGTGTTGATTACTGTCTGAAGAGTAGCGGCTGCTTCTATAAGTAGAATTCAAATTGTCCTTCAAGCATATAGACACAGACATTGTGGACAAGGCCAAACGGAGAGTAAGATTACTATTAATCTGCAGGAGAACAACATCTGCAACAGTGTAATATGATTTTTTTTTGTCTGCAAAGCAAAGGTCAGACTGAGGAAACAAAACAGAAAAAGAAGAAGCAAAGAGGTGAACGGAGTAACATGGAGCATTAGGGCATCTTTACCAACTCGATCCAGATGGGGGCTCCCTTTCATATGTACTTTGATGTGATGGATGTGTAACCCACTCTTTTCTCTCCTATTGTTTTCATTCACATTCTCTTCATATCTCTACCAAAGAGATCTTTTATATGTACCTTGTAGATGTATTTGTATTTGATGCCTTTCAACTACTCTTTTACTCTGTTTTCTTGTTTTGATATCTTCCTGCCCTCTTTTCAATATCACTCTCATTTTGTCTTTATCTCTTTATGATGGACTCTTTTTGCAGGCACTGCAATCCTGTCCAGACACTGTGATTTTACTGCAGACACACACAGAAAATAAGAGTACCCAGCAGAACAAGTCAGACAGAATAAAAATCCCAAACCAAAGAATAGAAGGAAAATGTGAGAAAAATGAGACAGGGAGCATGAAACACTGTTCTAAATGCTAGAAGAAATCAATCATGTTTATTGTAGGCCAAAATTAGACAATATGCTGGCATCTGAGCAATTACACACTCAAATTTCAAAAACCAACTGATCTACAGAGTCAGAGATACTGATACTCATCAGAAAACATTGTTCTTGTTGCCAGGAGATGAGTGAGGTGGGAGCAGAGAATACAGAGGAGAAAAAGGGAGGAAGAGAATAAAAAGGCAGGGAGTGAGATGAAGATCAAACAGGCAGACAGTTGGACAGGAGATGGAGGGGAGAGCTACATGCACGGATAGTGTCCCTGTTGCTTAAAGGACAGCATTGTAGTGGGGAAAGTCAACAGTCAACATCAACCCCCCCTCCCAATAATGTCAGCGATTTCACATAACATCACCTCAGTGCAAAGCTTTTCTCCATGTGAGTGCACAAACACTTACACACACATAAAAAGGGGCTTCTATTGCCAATAAGAAGGAACAATAAGAAAAGAATGAAATGTAAAAGAAACAAAACTGATGATAGAACCACAGAAAGATGACAAAAACACAGATTAAAAAAAGCTTGTGTGAAATTAGAGCATAACAAGAACCTGCTTGTGAAATAAAAGACTAGATTTTCCTCCAACAAGTTTTCCCCATTGTAGTTTTCTCTATAATTAGATCATTTGGGTATAATGGCAAATCTCCTTGACACCAAGATTAATTATTTTTAAACCATCAACAACATGTCCAATGCATTTAAAATAAAACTATTCATAAACATAGTCAAAGTTCTAAATATTTGTCACTGATGCTGTGTGTTAGTATTTCAACAGCACTCTGTTCCAATGCTGTGAGACGAGTAGACAGAAGCTTCTTTCACATGGCCTGTTTAAGCCTGTCTTCCTGTGCCTTCGTTGTGCCTCACTGTTTTGAATGTGCTGGAAACTTTGCTGTTGTGTCTTAGAGCTGGCGGTGGATGCAGGCGCACAGCATCGTCACACTAAAAGAGCACACAGTGTGACGTTGCTCAGTTTAGTGTAAATAAGCAATGGAGTGCAAGAACAGCATAATGGAATATTTGAAGAGGTAATCTTTGTTGAAAGAATTTATTTGTCATTAAAAATATATTTTCCTCAAATTTCCTGTTTACTCATATACAATGACATTATCTTCATAAAGTAACAGAACAGCTTGTTAAAATGATTCAAGCAGCGTCGCAAATGTCAGCTGTCACATCTTTCTAAAAATCATTTCTGATAATTGCATCCTATCATTCTCAAACACAGCTTTTGTAAGTATGCTGCTACTCGTGCATGCCTGTGACACATTTTCTTTGTGCCTTTATGTTTCGATAAAAATAAGACTTCTATAAACCCAAAAATGAATATGTGTCATTTCTGATGAATTCCAAAACTGCCTTCATGACACATTGTAGGAGACCTGCATGAGAAAGTGTTTTAAGAAAAATTCAACACAAATAAGTGTTTCTCAATCTCTGATGTGTCTTTCTTCAACTTTTTTCACTAATTTAACACTTAGCTGTGACTTACCTGATAGGTGAGTAAAGGGATGGCATTGAGATGAAGTGTTTTGGTTCCATTCATCCAGGGAAGGCAAGGGGGAAAAAAAAGAATCAAGGTTAGCAACAGAAAACAAGAATATATAAGAAGAAAGCAGTTTTCAGACACATCTATCCTTAAATTTATGACAAAGCAAATTTCATGACATTGCATTTGACAACAAAGTGATTAAGAAAACATATGGGGCATGCCTACTGTGGATTTACTTTGTATTACATCCATGCCAATCATTAGACTCTGCTCCAAGCAGCTGGAGCCCTCATCTCCTCTCAGTGTGTTCTCATCTCCCTGTCGGATCCCAGCTTTGACAGTTCCTCATCTCATGCAAAGCATCCGCCCTCTCAACACACACAAACTTACATGCACACACACTAACTAAGGGTAAAAAAAATCTGTTTACCAATCCAGAAACTCCCAAACGGAATCACATTTTGCCTTTCAAAGGGTGTTTGAAGTTCCCACACAGATGTTGATGTCTTCCTTTTTTTTATTTTTATTTTATGTAAGAGATCCTCCCTTGCTTTTTCTACCACCTTGCTTAGCACAGTGTGACACTCAGCCTCCCCTCATGCTTTCCCCCAGCCCTCCGTCTCTGTCCCAGTGATCACAGGGAGAAAGTTTTAGCTGGCAGAACAGGATCTTTTAAAAAGTTGCTGGGGTGGTCTCAGAAGACTGTAGTGGAGAGGGAATCAGATGGTGAACCTGAGAGGCAGATGTTTAACTAGCATGCCAACTTCTGTGTGTGTGCGCACACACATAACCAGAATACATTTTACACAAGTCAATTTAAGTCCTTGAACAGTTTAGGAAAGTAGATTCCCCCCAAAATACTACAACTTTGAAAAAAAAAGTATGACTTTCCACAAAACAAAAATGACGCCCTTCTTCACTTTTTATACACCTCAGTCTGAGATGGATAATCCATGGGGACACTGGTTTTCTTCTCTTCTATTTATCAAAAAGAAAACATCTGATGTCTAGAGGGTCCTGTGTCCATGTCTAAATATTTTTTATATATTTTTAGCAAAGTGTAACTATACATATAGGCTTTTAGAAGAGCCATACAACTGAGAACTGTTATTACACTAAGGTGAAGAAACCATTCAACCATTCATCCAATCATTTTCTGGTGCTTATCCGTTGCTGAGTCACAAAGGCAACAGGTTCTGGAGGAAGACCCAGACATGCCTCTCCCTAGCAACACTCTCCAGCTCCTCCTGGGGGATGCCAAGAAGAGATATATAATCTCTCTAGCAAGTTCTGGGTCTGCCTTAGGGTCTCTTCCCAGTGGGAGAAGACCCGTAGGGAGGCGCCAAGGGGGCTTCCTATTCAGATGCCTTCTGGGCACCTCCGCTGACTCCTTTCAATTCAGAGGAGCAGCGGCTCTTCTCAAGTTCCTCACCTCATCTCAAAGGCTGAGCCCGGTCACCCAACAGAAGAAGCTCATTTCAGCTGCTTTCATCTGGGATCTCATTCCTTTAGTCATGATCCATACCTCAAGACCACAGGTGAGGGTTGGAACATGAATGGAACAGTAAATCGAGAGCTTTGCTTTTAGAGTCTGTTCTTTCTTCACCACGACAAACAGGAGAAATGCCACTATTACTGCGGATGAGGCCCCTATCCGTCAATCCATCTCCTGTTTCATCCTACCATTACTTGTGAACAAGACTCCCACGTACTGCCAGATGTTATAATTTTCTTTGATCTTTTAGGTCTTTACCAAATTGTTTGAAAAAATTATAATATTGCTCTGCACAAAGAGCAAAACCTTAAATGTTGAAAACTTATTTCCTGCACCACCCTCTCCTCTCTGAAGACACTTCAGAGAAAGTGTCTTGGAAAAGTGAGCAGTTTGAGAAGTGATTTTCAGTCCAACCTGAAAAGGCATAACGAGCTCATTCTTAATGATACCAGGCGACACCAGTAGTAGCCCTCCTCCATCCTGCTGGAATCTGCCTCCAACTGGTGCCATTAGTGATCCAGGCAGGCACAGACCCATCCATGTAGTCTACTGAGACTCATTCTAAGTTTGTCAGAAAAAAACTTTAAAACATGCTTCTTGCTGCAATCTTGATGCTTCAACTTGTGAATCTTACACTGGGGGTTGGGTCCAGCCCTATTTAGCTTGATCATGTCTCTGAGGACTTCACTTGTAGGAAACACTTTTTAGTTCTGATAAATGGTAGAACTGAGAGATAATTATTGCCTAGTAGCTTTACTCTAATATTTCTGTCTTTTGAAGCTAATTTGCAATTTTTTAAAGCATTTTTGCAACCCTGTTACCTAAAGAAAAAGTCACGTCTTCATTGGTGCCCTAAAAGTTGACCTATTTTAACGGTGTTAATTTTGTCGGAAAGGTTACTTGAAATTCTTAACTTTTCAGTGTTTCTTATTTTTCCATCTCATCTCAGCTGAAACGTCAAACTTGACCAACAAATATGAATATCATAGTACTCGACTCATGTCCCGATTGAGAAAAAGAAATGTCTTGTCAATGGAAACACTGAAAGACTTTTGAATTGACTCATGTGGAGTCATTTTAGTCAGTAACCTTTATCAAAAAGCTCTTGAGGTATGATGAGCAACGCAATGTAAACTCTAATAATAAAAAAATACTTGTGATTTTAACATGCAGGACCTTAAAAAAAAAGGTTTGTAATTTTGCTTTCATTTTACTGTATCTAGTTAAGCCATCAACAATGCAACAGCTTTAAAAACTAAAAAAAACTTAGTATAGTTAATATTTGTACATCAATACTGGGAGTTTTATTTTTAGCACGTAACAATTTTGTAATTATTCTTTAAGACAAAATAAGGCCTTACATGTTGAGCAACATTTAAATGATCTGCCATTGCGTCTCCTATAAATCCTTTTCTTTTAAACGAGCCACTTTGGCTTTAAAAGCCAGATTTGAGGGCAGAGAGACCAATGGTGTCAGAAGGTTTATGGCCTAAACAACCATCAGCCTCTCGAGCTGTCATGCGATGGAACGCGGTGCAGAGTCGGGCCACTCGTAGGTTAACAGTGTGGTGTCACACCGTTAAATTCAATCGGTCTTTTATTACATTTTTTATCTGTCCCCAAGGGCAGACTGGAGGAAAGCTGTGAGAGATCTCAGAAGAAAGAGTAGGAAGATGACTGAGAGATACAGCACGTAGTGGCTCATGTTGTGAAGAAAAATTAAACTGAGGGAAGAAAATGTAAAAGGAAGATGATCATTCCCAGCAGATGGAAAAAAGAATCATTCATCCTTCCAACAAGAACTACGTGTTATGATTCTGATAGAGTGAAATGAGGCCAGCTTTGATTATGTCAGTTTTCACTGTTAAAGCAGGGTTCTATAAAACACATAATTTTCTGTGGAACGGTGCAAGAACGAGGGTCAGTATGCAACAAAGAGAAGAAAGTTGTTGCTTAAACCTTCCTACAGGAACTAATTACAATATTAGAGGTTCCACCTAGGAGAAAAAGAGGATGACATTGTTATCAAGTAAAAAAAAACAAAACACTGACATTATCTGAATAACTAGTAGTACAGAAAAGCAGTAAAGCAGTAGAGAAAAAAAGTAAAAGTAATGAAAATAAAAGAGTAAGGCACAGAGGAGGAGAGAAAAAAGTAAAAAAAAAAACTAAACTAAACGGTTGAACCTTTAACTGTGTCCATGTGCTGAGTGTGTAAGGTATGTTTGTAGTTGTGCGTGTAAGAGTGTAAGCTAAAAAGGTCTGTTATCTTTAGAGATTAATCCCACCCTGGCTTTAGACGTCACACTCTAATCCAGTGGAGTTAAAACATGCAGCTCTCTGTAACTGGTTCCTGACCACAACCAACTACAAACTCCTTGTGTGGCCACTATTTCTACAGTGATATCAAGAAAAGGTACATTACTGGACAAAGACAATGATCCGATAAATATTCATATTATTTATTATATTAAACAGTTTTGATTATTGTTATTGCAGGCTGTTCGTTAAGTTTAGATCTGTACTCCACAATGACTTAAAACTATTATAATAGCATACATAATACTTGATTATGATCAGGATAGCAGAAAGCTCCCATTATTTTATTCTTTTATAATAATAAAATATGATCTATATTCTCAGTGTGTTATTGTTAAAGACTGCAGAAAAGAGGAAGATGGGCACTGTGACATCACTTACTGGTACATGTATTTTCAAGTTTTTAATTGTCCTAAAAGGAGAAATTGTCTACAAAAAAAAACATTCTTTGAATTAATATATACTTGTATAGATTAATCAAATAGCAAGCATATATATTTGTAATATAAAGGTGCATTTCCTTATACTGCAGGGATCTGTAGGAACTGCTAGTTTTTGACATTTAGTAGGAATGCACGAGTAGGAATGCATGTATAAAACCCATTCTAAGTCATATATCATCTTTGCTGTAACTGTATAACAACAGAGTAGACTTTCTGCATCTCTGCAACCATGCAGCTGCAGCTCAGGAGTGACTGTCCTTTTAGAAGAGAAGGTTACTGGTTCAGTGCCCAACTTCTGCAATTCCTGTATGGACATGTGCTTGAACCAAAAAGTCAAAACTCACTACTACACCCCGAAATGAGTTCCTTACTTGTGATTCCCTTAGAAATTAGTTTTTTTTCAATGAAATTATTTCCAACCACCTCTCAGCCGTATAGCTTTATTGCTGACTGTAACCAAGAGCTGCTGTGTGCTTTCTTCCTTAAAGAACTGCAACGTCTTTTACATTTGGCCCTTCATTTTCTCTCCGTTCCTCCTTTTCTGTATCCCTCTGACCTGTGTCTTCTGCACTCGTTGTCCTCTCTCCTCCAATTACCTTCAATCACCTCACCTTGCTCAAACCATCTGATCGGCCCGCGGCCTCTGAGCCATGTTTGCATGCTGTGCCGTGTTGTCACGAAGAGAGGTCAGCGGCTGGCATTTGTCGAGTCCTCACAATCAGACATGCTGTTCGCACTGACCTGACCAGACCCTGTCACATGCACACAGCACAGGATCTAACAAGGAGTACTGGTGTTAAAAACACTGCAGCTCAGCAGAAAGCCATCTGAACAAACTTTCATCTCAGTGCTGTCTTTGAAATGTTCTGCAACTTTTGAAGTGTCTCATAAAAAACATATATAACCTCTACATATACCATAACTGCATAGTCATGCTATATACAAAGCTGCGTGTTTGTTTATCTATACAGTTAGCAAAATATCTCATGAAACAATGAACAAATTTTAATAAAAATTTCAGTAAAGTAATCACTGAGTTAACATCTACAACTGATTAACATTTGGAGTCAAACGCATTCAAGATGCCTGCCACAGCTAAGCAACCTTAGTAAACACAATAATTGCACTAACTCAGTCAATTTTACAATTATTGAAGTAAATTTTGTTTGATAATAGCTGAGCATTTGTCCTCAACACATTCTTGAAATGCAACACATTGTACAACATCTTTGCTTAAACCCTTGGCATTAATGTTTGGAGTCAACCCTGTTTGTCTGTTAGCAAAAAATATCATAAACCACAAGACAAAAATGAATAAATCAGAAAGTAAACTTTGGCTGGACATCTACAACTGATTAACTTTTAGACACAACCCAACACACAATGGTTGATTTGGCTAATTGGCCTTATCCAAAACTAAAATGACTATTCCTCAATAAATTTTACAAATATTGAGCAAAAATTTGCCACAAGTAATACCTACTCTAAGCAATGACAGATCATGCGAGATCAAGATCAAAGTTTTGCAATATTGGATTAGATTGTGCATAATGTTCTTTTTAAGGTTTGACTTAAACATCTACAACTCTGTCATTTCTTAGCGTAAGATGATTTTAGCCTAAACATCTAACATGAAAGGCAGCAGGTGATATACATTCCTTCAAGGAATGTTAGTCTTTTAATTGTCTATGAAATTACTTCTTTGTTAGGTCCCAAATGCAGGTGATCATTTAGCAGTTTATTGATTAGGACGGAAAAATCCAATATCATTACTCATTTAAAAAAAAAACACACAAAATATAATTTTGGGACAACTTATATGAGGTCAACATTATCTCACTCAAAAAAGCAAAAGCCATTTAATATCAATTTCATACTATAATCCAACACTCTGAGAAATAGAGTCTAGAGCCCATTTAAATCAAATGTACGCTAAAAGTTACATTTTAGATTCACATTTGTTCTTATTATGAGTAGTAACATAGAGCAATTGTGGAAAGAGTTGTTATATCTGATTTGTGGTGCTACAGGAAGACCAATAAAGGCTTTGTGTGTGTGTGTGTGTGTTTATGTGTGTGTCCAGCTGTACTGCTGGGACTCCTGAAGTGAGATACCTGATCTGAATCGTAAGCGACTGATTGGCTGGAGAGTGGGGCTCAGGTGCATCTCACTGAACTGAGAAGAATACCACAGAGACCCGGGATTCCCTGCTCTGCAAACACACAGACAGACATGTGCGCACACGCACACACACACACACACACACACTAGTGACTTAAAGGCAGAGACGGGAGCATACAGTAGCCATGTATAAATCAATTCCAGATAAAATGTAAATATATATAAATAAATAACTTACTGTTGATATAGACACACTCTCTAAAATGAAAAAGTTTCATTTCATTCAACACTGCTGGTCTCTTATTTAAAATCAGCTCAAGTACTTCAACAATAGCATATTACACACCTCTGACAATAATTGAATCATAAATAATTTATCAAGAAATTATATTACTTGTTCTATACTCTAAAAATGTATTACTTTCATTTTATTCAAGATTAGTCATTTTGTTTGCAATAATAATAATAATGAACAAAATGCAATTTTCTTAGCATATGTAAAGAAATGTTAAACTTTTCAGTTCCAATTCAATTCATTTAAATTTTCTAATTTAATTTTTAAGTCAAGTCCTTCATCACATTGTTGAGCTGTGTTGTTCTGAGAAACTATTGAAATTGAAAACTAAAATTTAAAGAAACAAATAAAATACAGTTGAAAATAAAAAGCTGTGTCTCTAGTAATAAAAATAATGTACAGTAAAGAAAAAGGCTGTCATGTTTTAGGATCCAATAGAAACAAATATATGGCTATGTCTTTGCTAAGACAGGACTTGCTGATTAATTCTTTATTTGTTCTTTTTTCATTTTGTTCTTGTATTTTATTTACATCCCACCTATAAAATTAATTGGCGTTTTGGCATCCTGTTTTCTGCTTAGTAATGTAGTTTCAAACTTCAAAGACTGCATTTGTAAATAGTAAAATAAATAAATAAAAAGTAGTAACTAAGTATGTATAATATTAGGCATCAGAAGCGGCTCTCATTAGTTCCTAGTCAAATATATGGGACTCAAGTGGAAGCAAGCAAAATTTAATGCAGTTATCTAGTCTGTCCCAGGACTAAAATTTATTACTTTTAAGTTGTCACAGTTTTTATTATCACTTTCACCTTCTTCTATAGTATCTGCATTTACTGAGGTATTATCAACTGAATTTGCACAGAAAAAGTAAATGTCAAGACAAGAAAATAAATGTGTGTTCAAACTCCAAACAATCTCTATATAATTTGAGACAGTTTCCTATAACTTCAAATATTTCTGTTAGTTTAAGCACAGCTTCTGTTCACTATATGTGCTGTTTGATACAATGCTGAAATTCTTTTTCTATCTTGAGCCCTTTCTTTTTTGATTTGAGCTCATTTCCTGGAGTTCCACTTTAACCTTGTCTATTTTATGTTTTATTCATCTTGTCTACCTCCCCTTCCGCTCTATGTCATGTTCTCCTCAACACCCTCCATGCTGCCTTTTCTGTATCTACCTTTTGTTTAAGTTTTATTTTACGCATTGCCAAATATTTAAAGTGTGCATGATAATATTTCATGGATAATGTGATAGCCAAATTTGTAAACCCACTCAATTTGTCTAATTCAGACACCGTGTAAAGCTCCCCTGCTTGGAATTAGAGTTATAATGCTTGACAGCCCAAATGCTGAACTGATTTTTCCAGCCAGTATTATCTCCACTGTTTATTCTTTAACTTCATGCTCTGAACTTTCTTATCAGAGATGAGTTTCTCTTGTTTTCTGGAAGCTGAGATGAGTTTTACCTCAAACATAATTAGGGGACCTGACAAGCCAGAGACAAAACTGTAAAAACAAATTGTGCTTTTAACAAGACCAGAAACCTTTAACAATAGCTGTGGTGTTTTATTCCCTCAGAATGAATTTGTTTAAACAGAAATAAAGAGTGAAGATTTATTTTTATTTAATCTAAGAAACAAACAAACAAAAAAAAAGTAGACCAAAGCAGAAAAATGCATAATTTCCATCTATCTCTTTCTCTTTTCTACGTTTATCCATGGTTGAGTTGCAGAGGCAACAGGTCCAAGAGGGAAACCCAGAGGTCCCTCTCCCTGGTGACACTCCCCAGCTGCTTCTGGGGATCCCAAGGCATTCCCAGGCTAAAGACCGTAAACAATAGTATTGCTCACATACAAGTTTAGTGCAAGTAAAGGTTTCAGTTTTGTGTTTTCTGGTCAATGCAGCACAAGCACACTTTATTTCAGACGATACAGTGAACAAGAAAAGAGTTTAATGATTTTATAACAGGTGGCACAGCGGCGTAATGGTTAGAGATGTTGCCTCCCAGCAAGAAGGTTGCAGGATCGCATCCCGGCCTGGGGCCTTTCTGGGTGGAGTTTGCATGTTCTCCCTGTGCACATATGGGTTTACTCCGCATACTCTGGTTTCCTCCCACAGACCAAAAACATGCATGTTAGGTTAATTGGTAACTCTTAAAAAATGTCCCTAGGTGTGAGGGAGTGTGTGAATGGTTGTTTGTCTCGTTTGTCCCTGCAATGGACTTGCAACCTGTCCAGCGTGTCCCCCACCTCTCGCACAGTGACTGCTGGAGATTGGCACCAGCTCCCCGCAACCCGGAATGGAAAAGCGGGTAAAAGAAAATGGATGGATGGATGGATTTTATAGCACGTATATGAACAAAAAGGCACTGGTACACATTCTCTTATGGTTTGGCACAATTAGTTTAACTTACAAGCTGTAACACCTCAGCTGTTATATGTGTTTACACCACAAAGACACAATGGTAGCTCTTAAGTCACGGCTTCACAGCTGTTCTGTTATTATTAGCCGTCTATATTTCTGGCTGTAAAGCAGACATGTGAATCTGTGTGTGTGTGTGTGTGCATGCGTGTGTGTGTATAACAGAGATCATTAGAACTCTGAGAGCTGGGCTAATTGACAGTAATGGGTTGTTGCTGTGGGAGAGGTGACTGGTGAAGGCAGGGTACAGGATCCATGATGTTTGGCAGCTTCTCCAAAGACCACTACACTAAAAGGCTTCATTACCACCACTTTTCAGTCTCTCATAAAAAGATTTGTGTCTGGAAATCATTTTGCTCATTGCAAACTCTCAGCTGTGGAAAAAATGTACTGCCTTTTTTTTGTATCAAATTTGCTTCTTGGGCAAGATTTCAGGTGATGAAGAAAAGCCTCAAGTTCATTTCACCATTTTGCTCAAACATTAGCATATATATTTGCACAGAGGCACAAAGCAAACCCCATTTCCAGTCAATGTTTCTAATTGAATAGTACATTCATTAGTTGTTGTTTTTTTTCTCTTTCCAGAAAAGTATTCACCATTTTAGGCAAATGAGCAACTAAGTGTGAAATGGAATTTTGCCTTTTATTTAAAAATTAATGAAAAACAATCAGATCTTCTCAGTTATGTTTCAGTTATGTTCCAACAACTTCATTGATGGAAGGTGAGATTTTAAACATTGCTTCCTGCTGTAGTTTATTTCAGAGGGGTTCTGGGGGTGTATTGTAGGCAGGTTTTTTTTTTTTTCTGCTGCAAAGGGCCACAGAAGCAGTGACTCGCGCTAATGTAAATTACACCTACCAGCCCTGCACCACAGCTCCATTCCATCAACACGCACACTGGATAACTCATGCTTTGTCAAGCTGGAAATTTACGATTAATTCCACACAAACACACACAATCCATGAAGGCTTTTCCCCCCAGTAAGCATTATATTCATTACATTTAGTTTGGGAGTGGTTCCCCACGTAATCGATTGAATTGTGGATTCAATGAACATTGCTTTCTAATTTGACTTGAGTAAGTGGGTGACAAATAGTCCGGCCAGAAATCAATGAGGGAAATTATGTATACAGGAGGAGAGGGGCAGGGAAAGAGTCCAATGCAAATGACTGCATACTCTGACAAAGCAGGCAAGTGTGCACAGTCTAAGCCATGCAAACACAATACAAACCAAATCAGTATTTCAACAAATCCTTCACTTAATCATGTGTATTCTGCATCAGCACAATCTAATAACAAAGAATTACAATAATATTCCTATATGAATTATTGATGTAATGTATAATCTTGTAATCTGTCATCCTGCGCTGCAACCTGAAGTACAACGGGAGCAAATTGAAACAAAAACACAATTAAAACTGCATTTCACCCAGTGTCACTGATTAAACAATACAGGAGACTGAATACTATACTGAACAAAAATATACACTTTTGTTTTTGCTCCCATTTTTCATGAGCTAAATTCAAAGATCTAAGACTTTTTCTATGTACACAATAGGCAGTTTTCTCTCAAATATTGTTCACAAATTTGTGTAAATCAGTGTTAATGAGAACTTCTTTGCTGAGATAATCCATACACCTCACAGGTGTGACATATCAAGATGCTGATTAGACAGCATCATTATTGTACCTACCATAAACTATCTCCAAAGGCATTTCAGAGAATTTGGCAGTACATCCAACTGGCCTCACAACCGCAGACTACGTGTAACCACACCAGACCAGGACCTCCACATCCAGCATCTTCACCTCCAAGATTGTCTGAGACTAGCCACCCGGACAGCTGCTGCAACAATCAGTTTGCATAACCAAAGTATTTATGCACAATCTGTCAGAACGGTCCAGGGAAGCTCATCTGCATGCTCGTTCTCATTGGGGTCTCCACCTGACTGCAGTTTGTTGTCGTAACTGACTTGAGTGGGCAAATGCTCACATTTGATGGTGTATGGCACACTGGTGGGGTGAATCCCATGGATGAATCCCGGTTTTCACTGTACAGGCCAGATGGGTGTGCGATTTGCTGATGTCAGTTAACGTTGTGAATCGAGTGGCCCATGGAGGCGGTGGGTTATGGTATGGGCAGGCATATGTTATGGACAACGAACACAAGTGCATTTTATTGATGGCATTTTGAATGCACAGAGATACTGTGACAAGATCCTGAGGCCTATTCATCCACAACCATCACCTCATGTTGCAGCATGATAATGAACAGCCCCATGTCACAAGGATCTGTCCATAATTCCTGGAAGCTGAAAACATCCCAGTTCTTGAATGGCCAGCATACTCACCAGACATGTCACCCACTGAGCATCTTTGGGATGCTCTGGATCAGCAACGTATTCCAGTTCCTGACAATATCCAGCAACTTCGCACAGCCATTGAAGAGAAGTGGACCAACATTCCACAGGCCACAATCAACAACCTGATCAACTCTATGCAAAGGACATGTGTTGTACTGCGTGAGGCAAATGGTGGTCACATCAGATACTGACTGGTTTTCTGATATTTTGAGAGAGGTTTAAGGGTGTCAACATTGGACACTGCTTAACCCTAGTTAAAGGTTCCATAATGAGTTGTGATCTGCATGCTAAACATGGCACCAAGTGAGTCATAATATTTAGAGTAAGGTGTTAATTTGGCACTGGTCAGCTTTCAGATGCTGGATGCTGTTGTGGCTGCTGTCCAATGAAAAAGGTTAGGTAGAAATCAGACAGATGAAATCTAAGCATAATCTAAAACTGGTCTACTCAAAGAAAAAGAAAAACCACATGTAAGAATCCATCAGTGGGCCACTTGTGAGATGGTCAAACAAGCACATTTAGCACACAAACTCACAGAGACACAGGAATACCAGAAAACATTTCAGAAAGAAATATAAATGGATATAGGTGCAAAACACACCAAAACAGAAAGAAAAAACATTGCAGTTTTATCTCAGTGGATGAGTAAAACACATGTACACCACCCTTTATTAAACAGCTTGATGCCTACTACATCTCTATGGGGGGACTAATCAGCTCATTATTCTTAGATTACCACCTACTACCTTAACACTGCTACACATCCCAGCATCAGTGAACTTCTTTGTAAGTACACAGGCACAAACAGTGCATCTATAGTTTTCAACTGAAGTCTTGCACCCCTCTAATGGGACTCTCTTTGTCAGCATTAATGTTTAGCTTGGAGTATTGCTCTTAGACTAAATAAGACACCCAACACTTTCAAAAAAAAAGGGCACTGGGTGTTTAAGAGGAAAGTAGGAGAGAAATCATGGGAGTTGTGGATAAGAAAAAATTAACTTATTTAGACCGTTAGGAATTTGGTTGCTATGTACTGCATTTCTCTCTTGTCTTTGATATTGGACTTCCTTCCAAACACACCCCAGTTCTTTAGTTCCTCTGCTGTAAGTCTAATGATCTCTGTCCCTCTGATGTGTTTTAGCCCTCACCTGTTGACTATGTGCATTCATGATCCAACAACAAGACACAAATAGACTTCTTGTAAAGTTTTTCTATAATGGCATTATCATCAGCAAGATTCCAAACAATGAGGAAGATGAAATTGCCAATTGTGCGGGTGAACAGTTTTAGGTTCCTGGTAATCAATATCAAAGGTAGTCCAAGATGGTAATTACATGTCTTCTTGCAGGTTAAAAAAAGGTCAGAAAAGAATATAACAATTGGATTAAATTAAGCTAAACTCCTGAGGTATGTTCTTGTAAACATCTACATATCTTAAAAGAGAGCATCTTTGCTTGAAAAATTACAAACTGTCATGCAATATGTACGACCAACACTAGTAAGCTGTGGAGGAGGTGATTAAAACAGTCAATAGCATCACATGTAGCTATCCCTCGGGCATAAATACTATCAGGAGGAGCACAGTGCACAGTGAAGGAATACTTAAAAAATAAATAAACTACCACTCCAGCCACATTGTGACACTTTGCTGCAACCCAGCAACTGTCACGAAAGTATTTGCTGCTACTCAGCCTGATGTCTGACTTTATTTCTTCAGGCTGTTAGACTACTGAATTTATTTTTTCTTTACACTGCAACAAAAGTTATTGTTGTTGTTGTTTATGAGTGGATAATTTATATATTCAATCTAACTTTTGGTGGTAGCATGAAGGGATAACATCTATAATTTCATTACACAATCCCTAGTTAATTAAAGAGAATCTTTAATCCTGCAAATATCCCTTCAAGCCTTCTTCATGCTGAGCAATCAGCACAATTCCTTTACTCAGCATCATTACACTCTACAAAATTAATACCTTAGTGACAAATTAGAGATTAATTACTTGTGTTGTTGCTTGCTTTATTCCTAATGTTGCGGCTAAACTGACTTTTGTGTGGTGTGTGTGTGTGGGGGAGTCTGTTTGTGTATTCTTGAGGCAGAATGCTGCAGAATCACTTTACCTCTCAAAAACAAAGTTTTACAGTAGTCTTTGTCATTCCCATCCTTTTTCTCACTCTACTTGCCTTGTTTCTTCCGTCTGTCAGCAACCATCATTTAGTCATTTTGTGCTGTCCCCCACTCTGAAGCAGCTGCCTGGGAGCTTCACCCTCTCAGGATGGCAGGAGAGTGCTTGTTGCTTCCAAGCAAGTAACACAAAGAGCCAGCAAGAACAAGGCAGCTATCTGCTTCACAGCTTGCAGAGAGCCACATTGCCACCAGCAGTGGTCTAAAGGCCGTAGTAATGAGCACCATTCAGTTCCCCTTGCCAAGGGAAGTGAGCACAGAGGCTGGAAGGGTCAGAGTATTATAGGCTAGAGAGATAAAGTAGTGAGTGGAAAAAGTGGACATAATGAGAATAAGAGGATATGAAAGAGCTCTGTTGGGCTCATAGTCCAATTCACTTCTGAAAATGGTGGTTTATTTCCTTGTTCAGCTACTGAACACTTTTAGAAAAGCCTTTTGGGAACCTAGACCACAGTCCAGACCTCCAATGAGTCCCACCATCGGAGCTGGAAACACTCTGGCCAGCTGTGACCACTATCCCGTGGAGGCTAAACCTCCTCCAGTCCAAGTCAAATGGAAAGGCAACAGGGCAAAGAAACAGAACTGTCACATTCCTAGACACAAATACACCAAGATAAGACATCCGTGACCACACATCCACACACAAATCTGATGCCAAACTAAACTAAAGCTAGGTCAAGCAGCAGACGAGGGCTCTGTAGCAAACTCTCAGCTCTGTAAATGCATCAAGAGTCTAAGAGCTAAAGCCAGGTCAGCCAGTAAGAGGACCAGCTATCCAAGTAAAATGAAGACAGTGGAAGCTGGAGTCAATAGGTTTAGTAGGAAGAGGGTTATAGAGCTAAAGTGAGAAGTTGAGAGTGTTGAAAATGACATGGAGAGAAGAGTTAGAGAGGAGGAGAATAAAATAGTTTTTATGTCACAAGCAGACATGATGACAGCATGCTGGTCCATTTATAACATATAAAAATAGGTATAAATACTGAAAGATAATAGGAGGATTGAACTTGATGCAGATGTTTTGTAAGTGCATGGATGTACTTATGCTACAAAATGCATAAAACCTTAACTAATGGGGTATTGAGAGACTAAGGGAATAAAAGGAAATTGAAAAGGAACATCTAAAAGATGAACAGAGAGATTTCTGCCTATCAATTATTAAATGTTTTGGAAGTCATATGTAGCACGTATTGCAAAAAGACCACAAAGGAGTTAATTAATTACACACATCTTGGAGCTCTTCTCTCAAGTGAGGGTAATGTTGCTAATACAAGTAACTTCATGGCCCAAAGAAATAACAGAAACAGCAGCAGAACATCTCAGATGACAGTGACAAAACAACATCCACTAATTTAAAAGTTGGATGACAAACATTTCAAAGCTGACATCACCGCTAAACTTAAGAATACTTTGGTTTTCTCTGCTGCTTCTCGCGCCACTAAGGCAAGCAAAATGAAAATGCATTCATATGGGAAGAGGATGTTGGGAAATACAATTTCATTTTACGCTTTTACCTCAGATATGACTGCAGAGATAAAACAGGAGAGACCAAGGAGAAGCAGAATTGTGGATGACCTTGTAAAGACTAAGTAAAATCACACCAGCAGAAGAAATCTGCACAGGAAAATAAAATTTTATTCAACCTTCAAGTCTGAACTTTCTGCTCAAAATACACACAAGTAACCCACATTTTGATGCATGATAGGTAACTAATTCATCTAAGCATTGCCCAACTTCACCCCATGGGGTGCAACATGTGCAGGTCAAGGGTTTAAATGAGAGCTACATTCACAATGCTTTTACCATTTTAATAGGGCTAGAAGAAAAGCAGAATCAATTTAGAGAACAATGCATTGATCAAAAGATGGAGTAAAATATTGATCTGAAAACTGCAATAAATTGGCCTCTATTTCAACACCTAGCTCACATTATAACCAAAGCTAACCAAAGTCCTTGGGGTTTTCTCACTTTTCTGGATAAGATTAGCAGATGAGTCTGAGAAGGGGGTTTGTATTTAGTGAAGCTTCGACAGGAAAGTTTTTATGTGCTGCAATTGCTCTTAATCTATGTGAACACAACTACATCTTTACATACATCATTAACAGAGCAGCACACAGCTAAAAGTAATTCATTGCTGTAAAACTGCATGTATCTCTCAATGTGTGCAGGAAAAGCACAAAGGATAAACGGCAACATCCCTCATCAGACCCTTAGCAGTGTACAGAGGCTGCCTAATGCAGTCACTGGCAGCCGTTGTGGAATACTACTCCATCTCGCCTCTCTATCCGTCCTTCTTGCCATCATTACCACTGCCACCAGATAGCAATGATGCAGGGAAAATTGTGGTGTGGTCCCAACATCCCACATCTGCTACCAGAGAGAGCGCAAGACAGGTAGACTGGGAGGACACAGAGGAGGAAAAACAAATTATAATAAAAAAAGGAGTAGGCAAGGGATTGTTGATGCTGAGTGCAGAGAGTGTGGGAGCAGAACAGACCAGTATGAAGAAAGAATTGGAGGGAAGAGAAAGAGGTGTGAAGAAAAGAGAGAAAAGGTCATTATGAGACTGATGTATGATAAACTGCATGAACAAGCCTTCAGGGAAAGCATATTTTTTAGCTCAACACAGACCATCTGAAAGAGGAACAGACAGACAGGTTAGACACAAGAGACACACATGTATCAGTCTGAACTCTGTGTGACTCTTAACCTTATTCATATTTATGAGAATTCATACATCAGCAAACTGCACTGATAACAGTTTTGTGGAGTCTTCCATTGAGTCGGTCGGGTTGATTAATAATTTCTGTGTTGCGTAAAGTTGCTGTAGGGAGCACTAAAATATGACATACAGCAGAACGTTCTGGGTTCTCTAAGCTTTCCTCAACAATATTGCTTTCATCAAAGAAACAAAATATGGAGTGACCTAACATTTTGCAAGACCACGCATTCAAAAATGTTGCTTTTATATCTATATTCTTTTAAATCACTGCAACTTGAATTACTGAAGGCACTGTATTAAGTTTCCAAATTAAAGTAAAGGCCTAAAACTCTCTGAAAAATGCACATCACCCACCGGCTTTCATTGTTTAAAATTAAGAACATCTTACGTTGAGAAATTAGCTGTTTTGGTCAAACACTGAAAATACTATTATGTGCAATCTCGTGCAATTTTGCAATATTCCCTGTGATCTGTCAGCTCAAATGTTAGGTTAATTTCTGTAAAAATCACTGAAGTGTAGTCACATTTGTGTAGGTTTAAGTTGTGGCAGACATCTTGAATTGGGGTGACTCCAAAAGTCAATCGGTTGTAGATGTACAGCCAATGATTATTTTCTGAGAATTTTATTGAAATTCATCCAGTGATTCATGACATGTTTTGCTACATACAAATAAACAGAGGTATAGAGACAGGCAAAAACATCATTTTGCCTTTGGCAGCAGGTGATAATGAAATCCTGTTAATGAAGTTTGTGGCACTTGGGAGAAAAAAAATCTTACTCAAACCAACAAGTTCTCAGGAACATAAAACTACAATGACCAAGTCTTCTTAATCCAAATGTTTTTTTTATACCAGCAAGAGTTAAAACCTCTTTACTATGAAGATACTCACCAAAAATTAAAACTAAAGCTTTAACATAAATTCAGATCATTAATATATATATAATAATAATGTTTGAAAGTATTATTTCACCCACATCAGCTGATTAAGTTCAGCTCAGTGGATTTTTCTTATCTGACCAAAATCTATAAAGTTTTTTGGTGTCACACCATTTCTCTCACATTTTCGTTCTGCACATTGGAAGAATTCAATTTGAAATTGCAAAACTTAAAAATTATGAAAGTTGGGTTTTTTGGTCTCACTCATTTTCTTCCCAGAAAAGTGGGCTTTGGTCTTGCCACAATAACCACTTTCCAGAGACTCTACATGCAGACATACATGTTCCCTATAAATAAGTAACTGAATAACAAGAAGTGGCTGATTCAAATTTTTTTTTTCAACATTTCAGAAGTTTGTATCAAATTTCTTTGATGATTACTACATATGAAAAGACTGCAGTTGTACAATAGAAACTTTGCAGTTTTTCTTCCAAAGATACCCTGCTATAAAATATAAATTAGTTCAAAGTTGAGTCAGTATTTCTCAATCTAAACAGATTTTATCCCACCTGCATGCAATTCCATCTACTGTGATAGACTTTAGTGTTTTATCATATCGTTGGATTCAACTGGAAGGCTATTTCTGTCTCACTAATTCATTTCTATCTACCATTAAATCCCCCCAAAATTGTTTCATCTCAGCTTCTGTGTATCTGCCTCTTTCCCCTTCTGCTTTATCTTTATCTCAGCACCTCTCCCTCCATCATTCCCTCTCCCCATGGATCATCCATTAACTACCAGCGTGATTCCTGAACGGTAAGAAAAATCAATGACTCAGACGATCCCTTTAAACACCAGTGATTTTCTGATCCAATTTAAGCATGTGAGTTTTAAGAGGATTTTATTGATGACATGGGCACAGTGTGAATTATTTCATGAATAAAAGAGGGGCGAGGACAGAGGTTGATTGCGGCTGGACGTACAAACCGTTTACTCCTTTCAGAGAAGGAAAGATGGATGGAGACAAACCAGAAAAAGAGGAATAAAAGCTCTAAAATATTGAATTTATGGGAAAGTTACAAAAAACGTTCATTTTTTTTTAAAGATGGGTCCTCTCTTCCTTCTGTTTCTTTATTTGTATCCTTGTCTCAGCTTTTTTTTTTTTTTTTTTGGAGATTACAGCACAATGTATCTGCCAGTGGAGACAGCAGCAACATGTTGCAGTGACCCAAATACAGCAGCGTGCCATGATGATTGGCTAAGAGAAGGAGCTGGGTGGGGGTGTAGTGTGCAGCACATCGCCAACAGCACCTTTGAAATTCTAACATTTATATAAGCAAAAATTGAACCCGTTCACTTGTTATAATTTATCATCGATCCTGCCACTCACCTGTTACTCCATCCATCTTTGCCCTAATGTTTCTAAATTCTCCAAACCCTAATTCTGCATTTCCTTTTCTCATGCCTCTATGCTAGATTTCCTCAGAAAACAGAAGGGATGTGACTGAGAATGACGAAAGAGACGAAAAGGAACAGCAAAAGATATTCATCAATTCTTAATCAAAGCGGTGGCATCAAATTGTGTGGTAGTGTATGTCAAGCCACAAACACATTTTCAAATTTTTTTTGCAGCTGCAATTTCTTGCTCTCATATCAGTCACCATCTCAGCTTCCATTATCACCTCATTAGAAAGCGAGTTCACTATCGAATTCCATTTAGGCGTAATGGTATTTAAGCTGCAGATTTGAGTGAAGACCTCTGTGGACTGAAGTTTATTAATATGAAGCTTTTCAAGAAAGAAAATGCATCCTTATCCTGCTTATGTTTTCTCTGCACAAGTACATAAAAGGGTTTTTAGCATTCCAGTGACATTAATGCAAATACATCCCATTTCATTACATGCTGTGCTCATGTCTTTCACTGGTGACTCTGGATTTTTGCCAGGCTACCTTTCTTTCATCAAATCAGAGACCCTTAAGGAAAGAAACCTGAAGTGGATACTTAAATCTGGGAACAATGCAAGTCACTCAAACCATCCTGGCAAAAGTTCTCTCCAACTTCATGTCCCAGTATGTAAAGCAGTCTAACTGAATTATTATGTAATCACAAAGTCCAAAGATACTGCATAGAGGTCATACGGTCTTTACTCGTCTTGTAGCGACTACCAAGCTCCACCTGTTTTAGTCGCGTCGGGGTGTGGGGAATCCAGGTCCTAACGCGCTCCAAAAAGTAATGTCCAGACTGGGAGATAAGTTTGGGGATACTCCTATTTATTATACAAATTGAATATTAAATGGAATCCAAAATCCAGAGTGGCAGTCTATGGCAGCATGCAAAATAGATGGCAGTTATGATCGAATATGGGAATGATAGAGCCTAACCAGCAAACAACAGAGAGCGGTAAAAACCGTATGACCTTCCCCTACCTACCCCTCTCTCGCTCCACATCACCCCCAGTGGTTGAGCAAAATATAGGTTAGAGTGTAAACCCACATGCAAACCAAACACTGCCAACAAACCAAACTGAACTATCAAAAGCCAAATAAAACAAACCAAAACTATGCCCAAACACCAAATGGCTACAAATGGCTCCTATATTATAAAAGTAAGAAAACAAAAATTCAATTGTGAATTTTAATCTTTCATCCTTTTATTAGTTGTGGAAGTGCTGCACGTTAAACCAAAACCACTTGAAGCAATTCTTTAAAAACCTCCTAATGTAAAAATATCAAACAAAATAAAATGAATTTCTTCATTCTTGGCTCTGTGTGAACAGTTGAAAGAAAGTAGCTCTAATGACATCAAGCATGCCGGAGCCGTTCATAAACCAGAAAGAAGCCCACACATCTCTCTGTAAAACCACATGGGGGGTGTAAACAACACCAGCAAAAAGGCACAACGTTGACACTGTGTGCATCCCATTAAAGGTCTGAAACGCATTCTTTGTTGCCCACAATTTTATACTTTGCTTTGTGTACTGTTTTAAGGACTGAATAGATGTGTGGATGAATTATTTCTGTACACGAAACACAAATTTCACACATCACCAATTACGTAAAGGTAACAAAAAAAAACAACAACTGCAAAAACACCTTAGCTAGCTGCAGCCTGAGGTAACGCTACAGGTTAAAATCTCTCTGCATAAACTGAAGTCTGCAGATAATGTTGCCACAATGAGGCCGCAGGGAACAAACTATTTATAGATCTCTGTTACCCCAACATCCGCCTCTTCTCTGTCTTTCATTCTTTTTCTATATGCCCTCAAATCTTTTATTACATCTTAGAAAAATGAAATCACAAACACCTTTAAAGTGCTTCAATGTGATCACAAGGACACCTTGCTGTGTGTTCTCTACCCCCCAATCTTTTCCTAGCCCCTATTTCTGTAGTGTTTCTTTCCCCAGGGGATGCAAATGAGGCCAAATGTTCAGTTACGCAATTTAATCAGAGTGATGACGCTGGTGGCGGCTTACAGAACAGGAGGAAACTCTTCAAGACTAACTCTTGCAACCTAAAGGCTGGATTAGAATATCTACCATTATCAGTTTATCAGTCTAGCATACCTAATGGAATAACCATAGAAGTAGGTTGATTTTGTGTAAGTATCACCTCATTTCAGATTCATTAAGTAAATATTCATGAACACTTATTAGTTTATTCATTCCAGTTCCACCTGAACATGAATCCATTCCTCATGTCTGCAAACATTTGACATGGGTGGTCACACTCGGAGTAACATGAAAGCGAAGTCGCTTGGTTCAAACTGACATCAGTAGCTTAAAAAAGTGCCCAAGGCGCACAACACACAGCTACTTCACATTCACCAGCACCAACCTGCTGCTGTGTGCGTGTGTGAACCCGTCTGTGCTCATCTTCCTGTACATTCACATGCAGACATTCAGGTTTCACTGAAGTTTGGGTCAGGAGGACAGCTGTGGTGTATGTGGGGGTGTGTAAGGAAATGCTGGGCACTACCTCATGTCTGACATATAAACTAGACATAAAAAAACCTTGCTGTAGCACAGAGTGAAAGGCATGATTAGACAAAACACGCAGGAATGGTCAGTGTGTCAGCAGGGACCTTGTACTGAGAGAAAAACAACATACATAAAAAAAGTCTGATAAAAAAAAAAAGCCAAGAAAAACAAGAAAAAAAAGAAGGAGAACAGAAATAACTGGACAAGTAGACAAAACCGAAGAGAAAGGGAAACACACACATGGATTGGTCTTGAAATACCATCCTAAGCATGGCCAATCTTTTACTGTTTGGTCTTTATTCTGAAGAAAATAAAGCTCACTCTTTTCCTGAGCATTGTACAACCAAATCAATAGCATTCACAGAGCATATGTATATTTTTTCTAAAGAGGGTGTGTGTCTGTGTGTGTGTGTTTAGGTTGTTTGATCTACTAAAGTAGATCAAACAACCTAAAAAACAACTTGACTGTGAATCAAAATCATTTCTGACTATTAAGGTAGAGCAAAGTATAAAAACTAAAACTGTTGACTTTTAATTCATAGGTCAGAATAGTTGTAGCAAAGCTGGCAACTCCCATCGGCACAAATTATGGAGTTCTGCCTCGTGCGTATTTCCACAGCTCAGTACATTTGTCCCTTCAGCCAACAGTGTCACAACCAATCACAGAGCCCATTATCACTTCAGGATGTTAAACAGTCACTTCTGTTTAAAGCCTGAAAATGTAGTTCTGTCACATTAAAAGTTTAAAAATTTGGATTTGACAACAAATCCAGCCAAACGCTAACCCCAAACTTTTTTTATTTTTAACCCCAGCCATCCATCTTTAAAACAAACAACAACAAAAAAAAACATATGCATGCCACGTGTATACCTACTACAATATGAAAAAAAAAATTGGAAAACTTTGATTTTGAGC
>JAOXNZ010000012.1:19497124-19509413 GCA_028566095.1 Kryptolebias brasiliensis | reverse complement strand
CTTTATTTCACAAGCAAGTCCCATTGAGATCACAGATCTCTTTTTCAAGGGAGGCCTGGACCTGAAAGCAGCCTAACATACATGTTTTTAGACTGTGGGATATATATTTTCACATGAACTACTAATGTCTTCTTTTTTAATTCTGAACCAAAAGTGTTTGTGTTTTTGACATGTTAAAATTACAACCATTATATCAGTGACCGAAAAGAGGGTAAAAAATATTCTTAAAGGTTCAGCTCTCAACTCAACAGTTTCAGTCCATGCTGAAATCCCAGGTTTTGGTCTCTGCATTCTTGCATAATTTACAAATAGAGGGGTGAGTCTTACATATTTTCACTTTTTTTGTGTGGTATATAAAACATCAGAACTATGCCCTAAATGAGGACTACCATTAGACTTGTTAAATTCATGTACTACATGTTGCTCACTGAAGTTGTCAATGTGTGTTATATGATGGACATGAGCAGAAAGAAAAATTTCCCTCTGATCCACCAAATTTTACTCAGTATTTGTTGCCCTCCACTAAAGGCAAAGCTGGAGCAATATTGTTTTTGTCCTCGTCTACATCTACAACAAATTACCTGTTGGGGTCAACCACATCACCTTAGGAAACATAAAAATGGCTATTCCTCCATCTGTTTTACAGATACTGAGCTAAGAACTGGTGTGGTAGTAGCTGAGTCTGTTCCCCAACTTATACTCTGAGCGTGATATCCTGTGATATCACATGAGACTGTGTATAACATTACTTTCATGGTTTGGCCAAAACAGCTACAACTCAATTTTTCAACATAAGATGATATTAGTCTAAAACTCTGCCATGAATGGAAGCAGGCATTTCATTCTAAAAGTAATTTATCAGAATCCATTTTTTTTGGTAATAAGATAAGAGTTTTGGTTTGAGAAAGTAATCATCCAAAAATAAGGACCAGCAGGACGGTAAACAAGACATAAAACAGAGATGCCTGAAGTGTTGGCTGGAGGTTTCTGTCAAATGCAGAGTGATTAACAGCAGGGGAAAAAAAGACTGTCCGCTCCGGGCTCTGACATTGCTCACTGAGGTTCAAACACACACAGATACACACCACCACTGCCACCAATGAAGGAGCACTCTGGGAAATGAAGCAGCCAGTTCTCAGAACAGATGACCTTATCCCACCTTGCATTGCTCTCTGTGGGGTGAATATCTACTGGGTGGCTGCTTTAAAGACAACAATGTCACTGATGTTGATGTGTTTGTTGTCGTTATTTTGACTTTCTAAAAGAAAAAATGTAAATGAGCTCCAGTTTAATAATTGATCTGATCTTTCTTTACCCTGCAGAATATCGCATATCAGTGTGAAACATTCGAATAGAAGATAGAAATCAGACACAGCTCCCAGTGAGGAAAAGCAACTTATCTCTATTAAACAGATACATTCTCTGCAACTCAGACCCAACAAAGTGTGTGTGTGAGTGTGCATGTGTAGATGCTCAGAAGAAGCAACATAAAGCCAGAATAAAAACAAATATTAATTTTAAAAAGACAAAGGCTGTAAGGTCGAGGCTAACAGGACAATCACAAATGTCAGCACTCTCTACAGCACAATCCTGACATGTGTAAAGAAGATACAAGTGGACTTCTAATAATGCAAATGCCAAGAGTTCACTGGCCTTTAGAGCCTCAGGATATGCTGTTCGTTACCAGTCACATTTTACACACAAGGGGAAAACAAAACAAACAAACAAAAAAACTACAAATGCTCCACACCAATGTTATATTGACTTATTTTTGTGCCACTCTTTTTTTTTTATCCAGCAGTCTGTTCGACAAACTAAAGTCACCAGATTTGTTCTACTCCTATTTGCCATTTCCTGTTTCTCCCATTTGCCCCATTCACCTGCAATAATGGATAAAACAAGACAAATTACAGCCCTGAAGCTAGTGTGTATGTGTGTGTGTGTGTTTGTACAGTGTGAGAACTGTGCACATGCTCATGCTTTCAAAAACATTAAGAAAATATATGATGTGTAACTGTTATCGAGGGTGTTAGTGTGCGAGTGGCTTTACCAGTTAGAACATGTGTAAGTCGAGGTGACGACTGGACAATATTTCTTCAGGGCGCTCTGGTCCTGTGTGTGTGTGTGTTTGTGTGTGCATGTGTGTGACTACGTGTGTACAGACGTGCATAGCATGGAGTCTCACACAGCTATGGTACTTGTGAGACTAGATGGCAAAGGAAGCCGTTATCCCCCTTTAGAATACTGTAGACCCTACTAGTTCCTCTGATTTTTCTTTTCTTGCTCATTTTTATATTTCATTCTCTGCATCAATTTTTATTTCTTTTTCATTCATCTCATGAGATGAAATAATTCAACAACATTCCCAATACATGTTAAAAATCTAATGAATTAAATAAGTATTTCTGTATTATAAATAGCCTGTCTGAGGCTGATTTCTTTATCATTTTGCAAAAATGACTTGTGCATTAGCTGTTGAAATTAGAGGCATATATACATTCATTAAAAAAACAAAAGTGAAGACAAGAAGAGATCAATTTAACTGAATGATACATGTTTTAGAACATTAAATATCTGTACATAACTGAATAGAAACCCACCAATAGAGGACAATACATCAGTTTGAACCAATGCTGATGAATAAATAGAATTTTACTGATAATTAAACATTAAAGAGAAGAGGTGGTGTCCATTTTAAAATGCCCAAAGCATATTCATAAGCTCAGCACACAGGCTCAGAGAGAAAATGAGAAAACAAAGACAAAGAGAAAAGACCTGTGTGTGTGTGTGTGTTTGTTGGGGGGAAGGCAGGAGTGTCCTGTGGAGAACTCCAGACACAACAGGCTTTTCCCCTGCAGGACTCTGTCTAAGTGTGACAGCCTGATTAACATCACACTCACACCATCTTGCACAAACACACAGACAAATCCACAAGTCGTCATACATCACAAGTCACATCTCGGGGGAATATCCTCACAGGTGTGCGCACGTTTCTGCACACAGGAAATCATTCAAGCTTATCGCCCACATGTTTAGAATTTTTAGATACGTGCATCCTGTCAGAATCAAACAAAACAAAAGGGAAAGCGTTTACTGACAAATATTTGGGCAGAGAGACACGGAGCGGTGAGGTGCAAACCCAGAGCTATTCATCTGCATCTTTGCTTTGCTATAATGATGCCAAAAGAGCAAAACTGTAAATAACATTACCGTTGCCTCAATTCTATCAATGCCACAATCAAAGCCATGTTGGCATTTAGGCAAATCTCTCATGTTAAGCCCCAGAAAAAGGGGTCATATAACTCTCCCTTCCCCCTCCTTCGGACAGTCCTTTTCTTTCCCTGCAGAGCTACCAGACTTGTGGCAGAGATAGAGTTTGACATTTTCCCGACAAATAAAGAAAAAGGGGGAAAGAAGGAGAAAAAAAACCATGGTTGGGATTAAGCAGCAACGAGCATACAGTGTTAGACATCAGAGGAGAGAAAAAGATGGATCAATACAGGAGGTCTAATAAAGAGAGGATTTATTGGCACCTTGCAATAAACCTAAGCCGTGTCAATACAGCTCAGGAATTGTCTTTAGGAGAGGAGAGACTCGGAGTGGAAGCAGAGCAAGAGGATGTTTCCTTTCAGCACCAAGGACAGCTCTAGCTTCGGCTTCATGTTAACAGCACTCGGACAGCTCCTCAATAAATCTAATCTTTCAGCACTTTAAACTCCTATTTTTTTAAACTTCAGATGCTTGTCTCAGGTTTTTTTACCACCACTTGTCACACATGTCATACAGTTGAGATGTTCTACTACCAGAACCAGACTCTTATATTTTTTTAATGCAGAAGAGCTGGAAATCCAGAGGAAGAAATACTTAGCCCATTGCCAGATGAGTAGAAAACCCATACCCAGGGATTTTATAGTAGAATCTCTGAAGAAAAGAAGCATATAGACACAAACAAGGACAGAAAACTCACTTAGAAAAGAAGCTGCTGTCAGAAATTTTTCTAAAAGGTATTGTTAACAGGAGAGGAAACCTCTTGAATTACACTTTTTATGAACACAAATACAAACAAGATAACAGCAAGAATTTAAATTATAATATACTTCCCGGGGGATTGTGTAAATTTCTCACCTTATCTTATATGGATGTACATGAATTTTGTGGAAACAAACACACAGTACATGTTGTGAATGACTCTCTGCTACTTGGTTGTAGACATTTTTGTGTTTCCTTAGGTGAGTTGGCTGTGGTGGCCATCTCAAATGACTCTGGTTCTAAAAGTTCTTCAGTTGTAAATATACATCCACTGAATAATTCCTGCAGGTTTCATTAAAATCTGTTCAGCGGTCCATGAGATATTTTGCTAACAGGCAGACAAAGGTGACTCCAAATACTTACTGTAGTTAATGGCAAAAAAATATCTTGTTCAATCTCTTAGTGCTGGAATATCGGTTACGGATTAGTCAGGGACCACACCTAGTTTTAGGTCTATATCTGTCAAATTGACTCAGTGTTTTTTAAGGTTAGTTGGCTGTGGCAGCCATCTTAAATCAGGTTGACTCCAAAAGTTTATCGGTTACAGAGGTACATCCAATGATTAAATTTTTACAAGTTTCATTAAAATTCATCCAGTGGTTCATGAGATATGTTGACAGACACACAAACACACTCACACACAGACATATGCCAAAACATTATCACCCATCTTTCAACTTTTGTCAGCAGACAATTTTCTAAAGACTTTTTTTATCACTAAACATTTTTTACTCAAATCAATCTCACCTAAAGGGACTAAAGTGTCTCGTGTTTAACATTTAATGTGTTGTTTTCATGCAGCAAATTGATTTACAAAATTATTGTATTGTGTTTTTGTTTAAATGTTTACAGCATGCCACACTTTGTTTTTAAAATATAAGCTAGTTTGTAGGTAATGAAGAGTTATTTGTCTCCAAGATGATGAAGACGGTGGCATGTGCAAACAATAGGAGTCTGTAGGGAGATTTTATGTCCCAACAGCAAAAGAGAAAACAAACAGGCCACACTTACAGATGCTGAAAGAAAACTTTACCCCCTCTTTGTATCATCACCTCTCTCTCTCATCGTGTATCTAGTCTGACAGGATCAGCAGGATGCCCCCCCCTCTTTCCACAATCATTTACCCTCTTCCTCCTTTCCTGCCCTTCTTCTCTTTCCCTTCTTCACTCCCCTGCTCCTCTTTGCCCCAGCTCTCATAGCTCCTCTGCTCCCTCCATCTTTCTCTGTCAGCTCATTAAGCTTGACTTATCTCACAGAGCAAAGCGGAAATTAAATCCTGAGCTGTGAACCCCTCCATTGCCCCTGCCCCTCATGTTCTTGTTCTTTACCCCATCCCCCTCGCTCCCTTTTCCTCATCCAAGTCACTGAGGAGTGAATGAAGGAAAACTATGATTCACCCCAGTGTGTTTTTTGTTGCTGCATTTGTTCTTAAATGAGAATGCTTAGCGTCCTGTTGATGGCTTTACAAGTTGAGACATATGTAGTTTTGAGCTACACAGCTGATCGGAGGTGCTATTGTTTTTAATCACTGGGGGGAAAAGGTCCCAAAAAGACAGTTTATGTTCACTTTCGTTTTCTTTAGAAAACATTGTCTCTTCTGTGTCCGTGAGTCAGTTCAGCTCTGTAAAAGCACAGTCGTCTTCAAACGCAGAAGGAAGAGGAAGTTAATGTGTGCAATGGAAAAATAATCAGGGTATTCTTATGCAGTGAGGCCGTGCTGCACGGGGAAATCACAGCAGATTAAGGACCTGTATTTGGAAGCATTAACATGAAATCGTTTTATAAGCTCTGCTAATTCAACTTCACTGGAAGAGAGGGGAGGTTCACCCCTCAAACAACACTCATACAGTTCAACTTATTCCAGATGCATAAACTTTCTCATGCAGAGAGCCACAAACACACACACATACAC
Organism: Kryptolebias brasiliensis; assembly: GCA_028566095.1. Classification (NCBI taxonomy): domain Eukaryota; kingdom Metazoa; phylum Chordata; class Actinopteri; order Cyprinodontiformes; family Rivulidae; genus Kryptolebias; species Kryptolebias brasiliensis. Next base: position 19,503,472 of record JAOXNZ010000012.1, on the reverse strand, counting down.
ACTTGCACAACAACAAAAAGTCACTAATCAAGACCCTGCTCAATTCTGTGACCTCCAGCTCATTCATATCCGACAAGCATAAAATGTGGTTAAGCATTTAGCTCCGCCCTGTTCTGGCTCTCTGCTCGACAGTGACGCATACGGCACAATGGCAGTGATTCGTCAGGAGTCAATAGGATTAACAGAGTTGCATTGTGGGTATTATTATGCCTGGGAGGTATGAGTTTAGGTCTGATTCAGCAATCGTGAACAAAAAGTAACAAAAAACAGAAAAGGACAGGAATGAAAAGTGCAGCCTGAATCTCTAATTTATCATTGGTAAATGAAAGAGAACATTTGCAATAAATAAAAACAACAACAGAACCTACACCACTAGATAACTGTTTTGGATTCAAAAACATCCAAAATATATGTGAACCTTAAGCTATTAAAAAGCAGAGAAAGGATTGAAGTTATATTTTACCTACATTAAAAGTAATTAAGAAAAAGGTAGAATTTTTCAGAAATGATGTAGTGACTAAGAATATTTTCTTGCCTGGTATTTCATTTTGTTGTGACCACCTCCATTTTTTCTTATCCATGCAGTAAGTATATACCTGAAAAAGATCTTCAATCTTTGGCAATCAAACAAAAATACAGCATCATGGTTGCATTTTTTCTTTATACACACACAAGGTCACATTTGCCTAATTGATGCAATTGCATTAATTTGAGTTTGAGTTTGTATCAATTTCCAGCATGACTGCCATGCAGAATTGTCCCCTGACCAAATTATTTCTATGTGGAATTGACAAAGGTTTCTTTGACCTATGCCACCGAAAGACAAAAAATGGCAATAACTCAGCCAGTTTCACAGATATGGAGTCAAAGTTTGGTGGGTTAGTTGCTGAGAGTCATTCCTAAAACATACTCTGAGCGCTAACTAATTTTCAGGTACTTTGCCTTTAGCTTTAACTGGCATGCAAAAATCACAGTTTTAACCAGTCAGGACAAAACACACTTGCAGCTTGTCCAGAGATTGAGGAGACAAATAAGCAAAGAGGAGAAGAAACTGCCTTACAGTGCCTGTAAAACACCCTCTGAGGATGACGTAAGAACCATTTCTTACACAATAAGATACAAAGAACTAAATACAAAAATATACAGTCAAAAATGAATACATTTTATTGCACTTGAATATATTACATCTGAAAACAATACACTCTAATGGATCTTTCTACAAGCGTAACACGCTGTGGCCTTATTCTGCCAAATTCACATGCTAAGCAGAGGAACAAGCAAACAAATAAACAAACAAACATCAGATTCACATAATGGCTGCCACAAAAACACCAGATCGTACATTGCAGTACCGCATCTCCCTCTCACTCCATTTCACTCTCAGGGGGAAGGAAGAAAATGACAGAGAGAGAGATTTAAAGAGATGGAGTGAAAGAGTGTGTGTGGGTGAGTCGTAACACTCAACAGAAAGAATAAAAAAACACAACCAAATAACAAAAAAAAAACACCAGAACATGTCTGAATGGATTAAAAGTACATCACGTCACAGGAGAGTGAAGGAGGGAGCAGAGGATGAAAAATGGGGAGAGACGGAAGGTGGAAAGAAACAGATGGATGGATGAAGAGTGGCTGAGACTTTGCTGTCACACCTCTCGAGCATTTATCACTTTGAATAAATACCTGCACATGAAAACATGCAGTACACACACACACACACACGTGTGCGTGAGCGCAGCAGTAATACTAATCTCTGTCTCTGCCTCTCGACTCTCCACCCAAGCTCACCTCCCTATTTCACCCAGTGGCCCCCATTTTAAAAGCCAGCCTCTATAGAGGGAGGCCTTCAAAGGCCAGTAATCTGTCTGGGGAAACACCAGTGAGTGAGAATAGCTCTGGATTAGATTCCCTCTCTTTTCTCCCAAAATAAACCCTCTTCTCATTTTCTCTTTTTGCCTCAGCTCTACAGCCTCACATTCACTGCGGGTGTTGATTTGACTCACTGTGGACGACATGTTTGCACAACTTACAAAAATACAACCATCCCACTCCCTAAATTCATGAAGAAAAAGATTTTCTAAGCCTCTTATAAAATTCAGTTCATATTATTGAGAGTTATTTTAAAATGTGGAATTAAACATGTAATGTCTTAAAGGGACAGTTTTGATCATTTGAAGCTTCTGTGGAAAGGTAATGAAGAGTTATTATCTTATCTCTTGTATATAGGTCTTTAAACAGCTTCAATTTGGAGAAATACTGTACAGTTTGATTCTGGCCAGATTAATAAGCTAAGTTTTAGTCAGAGTGATCAAATTGGATTGCTGCCATCTTAAAACATCTTAAATTGCCATCAGTTTTCATAATACGATCATTCTGGCATTTCTGTGAAAAGGGACCCAGGCTGCACCAGAAGTGCCAATATTTGCGCTTGCAAATTACCATCAATTTCAATGTAAATTACTGTGTAATGCACAATGAACAAAGATGTAAAGGTGTATAAGATTTTGGACATGGAAGTTGTTTTAAAACAGCAACTACTGTATTCTATGTGATCTGGGCCATCCTTAGGTCATAAATTCAGCCAGAAAAACTCTATTTTTCGACCTGAGGCTGTTCAAAGAATCCCCTAAACCAGATAAGACATTAATTGTTCATAATCTTCCCACAAAACCACACTTCAAAAGATTTGAACTCTTACTTTAAGTTGTGACCTGTTGACCCTATTCAGACTGTATGATTGAAACGTGAATGTCACTGAAAATCAAATTAGTTATTCATGAAATTTTTTCATTTATTTTGATACAATTCAGCGAAACATAAGGCATTCAATTAGGCACCTTTTTATTGATATTTTGCATATATTCTCCTTTATCTAATGATTTATTTTAGCCTTATCACTGTATAATGCTGTTTGCATTTTTTTTTTTACACAAACTATGGTCAGTGTTATCCATTCAAAAAAGCTGTGGTGCCACCTTCCCACCTCCAGTCAATTTAAAGAAGCCTATAAAGCATGCAGAACAGGGTGATAAAGTGATTATGAAATGTCTTAAGTCCCAGAAACAAACGTCTTATACAGCCTCTCACTGGCAGTCACAGGAGAGGTATTATGTGGTGGAGGTGTAGCTTAAAAGATTACATTGGGAAGCCTTTTAAATTAGTTTCATTATTGTGATCATGGGGCTAAAGGCAGCACACAAATACAGACTTAAAGCTCAAAAAAAGTTCAGCCCCTGGGGGAAATTGCAAAACTACTGCAAATATCCTGACAACTTACTGCCAACTTGGAAGTTACTATTTAAAAAAGAGAGATGGGGTAAGAAAAAAGAGATTAAAGCCCGATGTGTGGTCAGGAGAGATATCTTTCTCAGGAAGTCAACAGGCAGAAAAGAGGATCGGATGAATTGGGAAGAGGGATGGGGGAAGGGGCAGCGGAAGGGAAAATCTGGATTAAGCCTCACTTTAAATTCCTTCAGTGGAGAGTTTTGCGACAGATATATCAAAAGCTAAGCGAGGACGTTTAACATGACATGGCACGAAAATATAAATGGAGTTTAGCAAAACCAACTTATTAAATGTGTTAAATTACACAGACTGAATCAGTGTGGTTGGAAAAAGTAGATTCTTATTCTCCATCAAATGCTGTGTGTTCCAAGAAATAAATGTTAAAGTTTCTTTGTTTTTCTCTTCACAGTAATAGCTCATTTTTTCACCCATTTCTGCATTTCTGCGTTATGTTTAGGGCAGTGCTGATCGTTTTTTGTTTGTTTATCTGTTTGCAAAATCACTTAAAAACCAATTAACAAATTTGGATGAAATTTTCAGGAAATGTTGGACTTGTCACAAGAAACAAAATAATAAATTTGGTGGTGATCTGGATCACAATCTGGATCTGACAATTTTTTATTGATACAATGGCCTTGGCGGAGGTCTGAGCTCTCTGAGTGCTTCTAGTGGGTTTTTTTTAAATATAAAAACACTGTCCTTTGGAGCACCATTACTGTTATAACTCAGCAGCTTGTATTAAGGGTCACTGATGACCCCATTTTCTCACTGCTTATAATCCAGTTCCCAGTTCTGTAGTCATTCTTTCTAAACCTGTCCTTCTTCTCACCTCTTCTTCCTCTTCATGCATGTTGCCTTTATTCCTGCACATTTATTCTTGTCCTTTTTGTCCCCAATCTCTTTGTTCTCTCTCCCCGCCTCCGCTGAATACTCATGCTATATTATGCTGCACGGAAAGCATGGATTTGACTCGAATAAATCCTTCTGCAACAGAGGAACCATTATGGGAAAGCTGAGCATAGCTTAACTCTTTAGGGGAACCCCATACTCATTTAGTCAACATGTGTGAGAATAGCCTCACCTGTAAACACACATACAGTTTCACAGAAATAGACAAATGGAAGGCAGAGAAATGATTTGAGCAAATGGCCCAGGGACAGGTTGCCATAAAACATTAGCGATCATTAGCACAGGGATGGTTAAAAAAACAAAAACAAAAGGGAAAAAAAAGCTATCTGCAACTATGATCCTCAATACTTTTCATTAGAATATTGGCTGTTATAGGGCAACCATCTAATAAAACAACTTTATATTAATTCATAACCTGGGGAAAAGAAGAAAAAAAAAAACATTGTCTGTCTGGATAATGCAATCTGTCACGTGATCTCTTGTTTGCGCTCAAAGTGTGTTTTTGGCATGACTGTCAGCTACTGCAACATCAAATTTTAGCTTTGTATCTGTGAAATCACTGAGGTATAGCCATTTTTGTATAGACTAAGGTTGGCCATCTTGAACTGGAATGATTTTCAAAGTTAATCAGCTGTAGATGGATATCAAATGATTACTTTCTCAAAGTTTCATTAAAACCCATCAAGTGGTTCAGGGGATATTTTGCTTACAGACAGAAAGGGTTGAGTACAACAGTTAACGCTATTTTTTTAAGCAAAGATGTTGCGCAGTGAGCACTACTTTGATTATGTGTTGTGATTGACTTACTCTCAGCTACTACCACACCAACCACTTCTAGCAGAATATCATGACTGAATCATAGTCATTTTTGTGTTTTCTAAGTTCAGTTGGCTGTGGCAGCCATCTTGAATGGGTTTGGCTCAAAATGTTTATCAGTTCTAAATGTACACCAGATGAACACCTTCTGAAAGTTTCATTTAAATTCTTTCAGTGATTCATGAGATATCTTGTTAAAAGTACAGACACATGCAGACATGCATACACACGGGGACAGGTACATTATCTCTCTGCCTTCACCTTCGGCAACAAATGTTAATAAAACCAGGAGAAAGTGTATAACTTCTACAAGCCTATATTGTATGCTCACCTACAGCTTGATTGTTCAAATTAGTGGAGTGTATAAGTGTCAAGGACAGAAAAAAACAATAGAATGTCTACTGTACCTACTAATTATGTGTTGATCTGAGGAGCAGCTTTGGGTGTAGCTCTGAAGAGGAGCCCCTCGCTGTGTACTTTGCATAAACAAATAGGTGGTCCTCTGCATGCTTCAATATATGCAGTCTAATTGAACTGAACAGAATAAGAAATTCTGCTGCTCATCATCCACCATATCTCTTACTGCCTCCTTCAATAACCTAGTTTTTATGCAAAAATAAACAGGTATCTACAAATCCACACATATCTGTGAACACTGAACACACACACACTTGCAGACACACACTCTGGACCTGTCATCCTAAGGTAATTACCTGGCCTTACTAACTGACAAGGTTACAGCAGCTGTAGACCTGAGACTGTGGGAGTTGTTAACCCTACATTAGCTCAACACACATACAAGCTCAAAGTAAGAAGACAGTTTCAGGTCACAAATAAACAAAATGGACATAATCTATCAAGCTCAAACTATACCTTTTTTTAATTAATTTGTAAATTGCTGTGACCATTCCAAAAGGAAAGACAGAAAGGGGAGTGATTCAGGACTGTTAACCTCTTTGCTTTCTATCTAACAAGATTTGAATGCATGTCTCTTAGTTACTTGTTCAAATCAAAAGAAAAATTCAGGAAAAAACTGCATCCATACAGTCTTTTACATTTTGCATTACATTCAACCTGTGGCTGATTACAACTGAACTATAATAACACACAAACAAAAAGTCAAAAAGTAAAACCTGCAAGTATATGAGTCAATTTTACATGTTTATAAAATCTGTATGGACAGGGGGCTTTGGTGTGTCAGTGTGTGTGTGTGTGGGGGGGGGTGCGCATGTGTCTGAAAATGCTTGTTCTGCACTAGTCAGCACTTTCTATTAAACATGGGATAAATGGGGACAAACGAAGAGCAGTATGGAAGGGGGACCATGACCTTGACACTTCAGT
>JAOXNZ010000012.1:19425049-19453521 GCA_028566095.1 Kryptolebias brasiliensis | reverse complement strand
GAAATACATTAAGATCTCCTCAGTTCCTTCAAAAAAACATTGTTCTCTTTGAAATCAGCTTCAGAAAACATGCTTTATATATGTCTTCTGATAATTTTACATTTGAGCTACAATTTGGCTAATTGTAGCAATAACCTATGGTTTTGCTAATTTAGCTTTTAGGTACTGTTTTACTATTTCTTTTTGTTTTTTGCTTTTAACTACTATTTTGCTCATTTTTGTTTTTAGCTATGGTTTTGCTAATATTACCTTTTATTGTTTTGCTAAGTTTAGATTTTAGCTATTGTATTGCTGATTGTAGCTTCTGTTTTGCTTCTTTTAACTTTAACAATTCAGTTAAAAATTCTTTCCTTTGGCAAAGTCATCCAATGCTCAGCGTTCACACTATTTCTCTAGTTACATTAGAGGTCTACTGTGATACAAGGATCACTGTTTTTTGTTTTTGAAGGCGGACTAATCTGATGTTTCCCAACACACACTTTGGCAAATTCTTGAGCCTTCCAGCTGCACAACAGTAAACAGCTTTCAAAGCCTTAAAAATAAGCTGCTGCTTCTGCTTTTTCACATTTACTGAAGCATAAACGCACATGTACATGCATCCATGCAAATGCAGGTTTGTGCATGCAAAATCAGTCTGGGAGAAAAGAGGTTAAATCTATACAGCTGTTCTTGAAATCACTCTTGGCTGGTGTGTGAATGCCTGCGGGTGGTAAACTATGATTTGCCTCGTTTTCATTATCATTTAGCCACTAACAATGCCAGTTGGCTGTTTAAGCTGCGATGTGCAAAAACTAACAAGTGCCAATACTTTATGGGAAATGTTTTAACAGTCTGTAATGAAGGCAGGATGGATGTCTTCAATCATAACAGTATGCTGGCAAAGATCCACAATATTTTATTCAGTTGGCTCACAGCTCACATTTTAATACCTAGCTCTCATTTTTAGACCTGAATACCTTGACTGATTTCACTTCTGATCATAATAGCATGCCTTATGAGGAGATTAAGACTGCAGGCATAAAGCTAAGTTTGCCTAATTGAATGCACTGGTTTGACACATGCAAATGATAGACACCCCACCTTTTGTCCAGAGCTAAAACGTTTCTAATCATTCCACAACTGCTACTTCCTTTCCCACATCCAGCAGAGCTCTCCCTGGGCTTATCGCTGTGTAATTGCTGTTGATTGGTGTATTATTGCTCCGGTTAATCTGCCTGTGGGTGGCTAATAAAGGAACTCCATCAGGGATGTTATCAGTCTTAGGCAGAAGGTGTCTCATGTAGGGAAAATAAGATGGAGGAAAAGAAGGACAGAAAGGTGAGAAGGGGTTCTTTTAAAGAAAGTAAAAGATGAAAAAGAAGGTCTGATTCATGTCAAAAACAAAAGAGCTGGATAGAAAAGTGAAAAACGCATGATTGCTGCTAAGATGTTTGTGGTTCAGATTGTGTCTGTTTGAGGAAAATGAGGACAGATCAGCTAGCTGGATGTTGTTCTGTTGGAGTTGTGAGTATGATGTTGTTCCCGGGAGAATCCTTTTATGATTGATGAGACCTTGTTCTTCTGCCTCTGTTCTATTTCCAAACACAAGCTGGAGGAGGAAGAGGTTGCTGCAACGAGGTGATTAGATTACTTCTATTACAGTGGCAGCCTGAGACAGGTATCACCCACGGCAGAAGCCCCTCAGTCCCAATGCCCTGTGCAATAACACCATGTTGGCAACTGACCCTGTGGTGTAAGAGGGAAAGCTAACATGGCAAACTAATGTTTCTTTATTCCCCTCGGTGCCTTGGCAGAGATTGCATTGGCACACACTCAAGGGACAACTGAAAGTGGTGTTGCAGGCTGGAAGACAAAGACAAGTCAGTCAAAAGCAAGGACAGGAAGAATTTAAGTCCATTCCTGAAGATTAAGTGAATGCATTAAACAAAAGGAGATAAAGGAGGATTTCAAACATGCTTAATGAAACCCAATCTGGCCATGTCTTTTAAACCAACAGGATCACACACTGGAGCATCTAAAACATTTAATCCAAGGGTTCTTTATTTATCAAGTCAAAAGGCATGTGGTGGATGCTAGGAAAAGTAATCCACTCAGGTTTAATTTGAAAATTTGCACCCTGGAGATGTTAAAGGATGCTTTAAATTTTTCATCTTCTTTTTTTTTTTGTTGATTTAGAAAATTTATCTTCTATAGGCACAAATAAACCACGAAAAAAGATGAAATACTAGCAAGTATGTTTTATTTTAGTGAGGAAAAGATGATTCTATCGCTCACCATACCCACAAAAAATGATTCTATATAAACGTATTTTTGATTTAGGTCAAACATGTTTGGTGCAAGACAGATTCAATTCAAAATGAACATTTTTATTCACAAAATGCTGACAACCTTTGCTGTCAGTTTGCTCTTCTTGTTACCTAAAATAACTGGTGCTGAGCTTGGAATTTAAATTCAAGTGGAAGAGTTTGAGCCTGCAGAGCCTGAGGTTGCCTACATGATAGCTCCCCCTGCTGGTAAACTTGTGCTAAATCAGCTGTTGGTCTTGTCATTACTGGACTAAAAAGAAAATACAAACGTTTATCAGGTAAAATAGTCTATTCATCCATTTTATCACCTACTTTTCCTTTCCGTGTTGCAGGGGAGCTGGTGCCTATCTCCAGTGGTCATTGTGTGAGGGGCAGGGTACACCCTGGACAGGTAACAAGTCCATCACAGGGCCAGGTAAAATAATATAGCTGACAAATCTCTGAATTTATTCTGTATGTATGGAAAGACCTTTGAGAAAATTAGAAATTAACTTCATAAAATTTAAAGGGAAAAAAAAGAGTAAATGGTAACAAAAGCATTTAATTCTGTCATCCTGTGGAATTTAATTTGACTGAGCAGTCTTTTTTCCCTGAAGATTGTCATTATAACTATAATATAGTGGGTCTGAGTTATTCTGAAGAGCATTCATTTACTTATTTGTTTTCCTTCAGTCAGCCTCATTTTCTCTCTTGGTGTTATTTCATTGTATTTTATGCATCCCTGTGAGTTTTGGTTCCTGAAGCTTCTTGTTTTAGTCAGATGTCAGTTGCCTGTAAATTTTTGCTTCCCATTTCACCACCCGTTTTCTAAGCAGCTTACCTGAATTCCCTCAGCTCTGTTTATCAGCTTTATAAATATATATTCTTCTTGGTCTTCCTTGTGCACTCCCAGATCCTCTGTTTATGCACAGTTGATTTTTGCCAGTCTGTTCAGAGGCTTAGAGTTGGTTTATATATATTTATATTCTCTGCTTTTGCAGCACTTTTAGTTGTTTAATAAAGTTTTTTTGTTTTTGCTGGCTACCTGCTTCTAGTCTTCTAGTCTTCCATTTGAATCCTCTTCACCATGGACCAACACACATCTGACAAAAGACACAAATTTGTGAATGGTTACTCAGCTGAATCCCAATGAACATATTATCTTGCGCATCCAGAACATGTACATTTGAAATTTGGTAGGACTATTTCCATCCACACCTAATAATGACAGGAGGAACAGGGGGAAGGACTGACAAAAATGAGTCGCCTCAAAGCTCCCCGGAGTGTCGAAGTAAGGCTGGAGCCACCTGCTATGATTTTAACATTCATAACCCATGCAGAAGATGAAATAGTTTTAGTAACCCAGTATTAAAGCTTTATGTGCTCTTTAAGTGTTGTTGGGGTTTTGGCATTTTTATTTATTTTAATTTTGTCTTTGTAGTTTGGAACTGGTTGAAGTTACCAACTTTATGCTAAAGCTTTCAGGCAGGCATGGTAGAGCTAACTGTCTTACAAAAAAACACACTTGACACATCAGACTGAAGACAAATAAGTCTTTCTAGTTTGTTTTCCCCCCATTTATCACCCAACCATTTTTTGACACATTATACTTTGATAGTCTGTTTAACTGACAAGTTCTGAAAGTCAGAAACCAGGCCAAAACTTTTGAACTTAAAAAATAAAACATCCCTTTTCAGACACATTTAGTTCAGTTCAGTTTATTTATATAGTGCCAATCCACAACAAAGTCACCTCAGGGCACTAAACAATAAGGGGAAAACCTGGTCTTATTGTAGTAGCATTTATATTTTCTATTTTAAAATAAAGATAATCAAACAATTCACAGTGTCTTTTGATGAGTTTTTATTAAGTGTGGTTCAAACATCAAGCAGATGAAGATGAATGAACAAGGATCATACTATTACAACAGCTTTTAGCTTTGCACACAAGGGGCAGCCCCTTGTGGGAAACAAGTTAAATCCAGAGTTACATACTTCTCTTATAATAGTCATTTTTATACAGAGGGAACAGTTGCTTCTTCTACAGATATTGACTGGCATGTAGGCTCAAGGTCAGCATGCAGCCATTCAACCTTAGTGAAGTTTCATCATTCAGAGGATTTATTCTCAGTTCTCCTTTTAGCAAACTTAGTTTAGTTTTCATCACACTTGTATCTTTTGTAAGACGTATCAGTTTGATCAGACTTTTAAAAAAATCCCTAAGTTGGGAAACATACATTGTTTGTAACGCCTGAAAAGTTGAGTAATCTTTTATGACCCAACTAATTCTGTAGTAAGTGGTATAGGACAGCAGGGGGCGCAGAAGTGCTATTCTTGTTATATTCTTACATGGAATTAATCCTCAAACTGAGATATATATGGGCAACTCAGAAACGTTATTTTTGTTGAATAAATCCCAAACAATAAGCATTCATAGATTAGTGCAATAGGACTGACTGAGTCATGAAGCCTGGGAAGGAAAATAGTGGCACATAGGGCTGGTTTTATCATCTCCATGCGGTGATTTTGTACGTTTCTGCTGTCTTTCGTTTTCCTTGATTCATAATTTCCTGTAAAAATGGTTTTCACATTTTTAAACCGACACCTCCTTGCGGTTTGGTCTGACTGCGCCGCATCCTGCAGCAAACGTGACACACACCACGCTTCATCACCATCACCATCATCCTCATCATCATCATCAGAGCTCCGCCCACTGAAGAGGCTGCCTTTAAAAGCCCATGGACCCCCCTTCAGAACTGCTGCACTTGCGCGGAAGAGTGAAGGAGCTGTGACATTCCACGTCGTGTTTTCACCTCTTTATCTTAAACCCTAAAGGTAAGACAAACAAACAGATCTGGCTAATTTATATTTTGCATTTCCTTTGACCCAAGACTGCCTCTCTGGACATCACCAGTTTTTTAAAGGCAGTCTGATGTACAGTCTAATTGTCAAGGTGTAACAAATGATGCTTTTTTTTTCTTCACATGAGAAATCCTTTTATTTTTTATCAAGATGCAGGCCTGCAGCGTTTCTGCTCGCCCAGTATTCCCTGATTGGTGGACATGTTTAGCCTATATGCTGGTTGTCTCCTTGACTGCAGCAGAGTTCCCATAATATTCGTCATGATTACGCCCTCCTCTTCTCCAACCAGCATCCTGATCAGCCTTGGCTATAAATGATCCAAGCACAGGAATATACTGTAAACCCAACGTGCTGCAAAGTGTTGGAAGTATACTGAGTCTGAAAAAACTCCTGTGTTTCCTGATGGTGGCAGTGCTTCATGGTGTTTTTTACTAGGTCAAATGTTTAAATAGACAGATTTCTGAGTGCGTATTTGTGGCTGTGAAATTTACAGAGCATGAAGTGCTAAAACAGCATCATGAAAGACGAGATGCTTGACCTCAGCTGTGATACGCAACACTGTATTAAATGTCAATATACCCTTAATGAAAAGCATGAGGAAAAAAACATTAATGTAGATAATACTTTTCTTTAACTGGCTGGTTATATAGACCAGTTTGGACTAATATAACCTCTGCCAATGGAGCACCTATGCAGTAATAATGCAGGCCTTACAACGAGCCCTCTCGTGAAGGGCAAATCCATGGTGAGATGCTAGGAAGCTTTTAGCTCACCTCTTTGAGGGAAATGATGATTGCATAATGAGCTTGTAACTGTAGCTGCTTAGTTTGGGCTACTATTCTGTGCAAAATCACAACACAAAGGTCTTAAATATCCTGTCCAGGAGGCAAATCTTGTCTAGAAGTATCCCCACTACGTGCTTCACTTCACATCACAGTGGAAAAGCAGCCTAGTCACACGGTGACGTAATCGTCTGCAAGCGTGAACACTCAGGCTGCCCAACCAGGAAACTAACAGCAGTGTGTGACGTGGGCTGGGGATGGTCTCTGCTGCAGTAATCTCCCAGGCAGGCAGTGGTTGCCATGGTGATGAATAGAGGCTCTGTGAATTCCCATATGTAAATGGTTTTCTTGAGTAAAGATGGTAAATCTGAGTAATAAAAGGTTTCAGGGGAGTGGAAATCATACATTTGTCAGTTCTGTAGTAGCTGTGACATAAAAATGAAAGTCAGCTTTGACTCAATACTTTGGATGATGTGAAACCAGTCATGTACGACCTGTAATGAGCCCACTATTCACAATTCATTTCAACACAATACTACACTTTCCATTTCAACTGTCACCTTGGCTTGTCTTTTTGTGTACTCTTTGTGCTGTAAAGTCACAATAACCTTCTTTTTTTGTAAATCCTTCACAGTTTTTCTTTGTGTGTATTCTTTTCTGCAGATGACCACCAAGGAGAAGCTCATCAGCCATGTGATGAAGGAGGAGCCTGTTGGCTGCAGGAACAAGGTGACGGTGGTTGGAGTCGGCATGGTGGGCATGGCCTCCGCCGTCAGCATACTGCTCAAGGTGTGTACAAAGCACTGTAGATTAATACTTTAAAGGCAAATTGGCCAGAAAAGTCTTGAAAAGAAATATCAGGTGTTGAATATGTGCAGACCAACACATGGTTTGTCATTATGCAAAACAAGACACCAAATTTAGCATTTTAATAGACGAGACATAGGCTGTGTTGACTTATACTGTATGTATACAATCAGGACCTGTGTGATGAGCTGGCCCTGGTTGATGTGATGGAGGACAAGTTAAAGGGTGAGGCCATGGACCTGCAGCACGGAGCCCTCTTTCTCAAGACGCACAAGATTGTAGCCGACAAAGGTGAGAGTGCTCAAAAATGAGTTTCTGTGTGCCCCTTACAGTGAGCTGCATACTAATGCTGTCATTTTTTTTAGACTACAGTGTGACCGCCAACTCCAAGGTGGTGGTGGTGACCGCTGGTGCTCGCCAGCAGGAAGGCGAGAGCCGTCTCAACTTGGTGCAGCGCAATGTTAACATCTTTAAGTTTATCATCCCTAACATTGTCAAATACAGCCCCAACTGCATCCTGCTGGTGGTCTCTAACCCAGGTTAGTCAGATCAGGAGGGGTGCATGGAGGGGGGAGAAGTTGGAAAGGGACTAGATAATTACTGGAGATTTCTGTTACATTGATGTGATGCTAACACTTGCTCAGTTCACACTATTGGCTGATAATGATTTTTTTTTCATTCTATACCCTCTCAGTGGACATCCTGACCTACGTGGCGTGGAAGCTGAGTGGTTTCCCCCGTCACCGTGTCATCGGTTCAGGCACCAACCTGGACAGTGCCCGTTTCCGCCACCTTATGGGAGAGAAGTTCCACCTTCACCCATCAAGCTGCCACGGCTGGATCATCGGAGAGCACGGAGACTCCAGTGGTATGCGGGTCTTTCTAAAAATAAAATCCCTCCTTACTCCCCTCTCTATAAATATTCCAGCCTAGGACCAGTCTTTAAAATAGAGTAGCCATATTATTTCTTTAATTTATATTGTGTTTTTGCATATTTAGCTTAGACTTTATCTGCTTTCTCTTGTGTTCTCTCAGTGGCTGTGTGGAGTGGTGTGAATATTGCTGGAGTTTGTCTTCAAAACCTCAATCCAAAAATGGGGGCTGATGATGACAGCGAGAACTGGAAGGATGTACACAAGAAGGTGGTTGATGGGTGAGTTCAGTTTATTCATCAGTATCCCAACAATGAGTTATAAGAGCTGGCCCTACTAATGTTCCTCCCACACATTCAGTCTCTAAAGCAATCAGCTTTGTGCAGACAAGCCATTCATCTACATTCAAGAGGAAATCATAAATCTGACGCTAATTTTAAACTTAAAATTTAATGATGCAAAGCCAATTAACAGAACCAGACATTTGTTCTACTTCCTTTAAATGAAACGATTTTAGAGTTTTGCTTCCCAGAGCCACCAGATTTGATATTTAAAATGCCAGGCAATTCATATTCCTAAAAACATAGTAACTAAGAAGTTAATATGAACTACCTGTCTTATAAGCTGTATTGTGCTTTGCAAATCCATTTTACTGGATGTTGCAATATTCAAAAATTCACTTTGTTGCACTTGTGCAATCATTTTGTCATCCACTCAACGTAACTTATTTTGCAATAGCTGGGTGTTTAAAGAGGTTAGCCATGTGGAACTCAAAAGGGTAACTTATCATAAATGTTAAGGTATCAGGTGCAAAACAAAAGGTCCAAATGCTGAGAAAAAAAGACAAGTCCTAAATGTGCACAAAGGGTGTCTCAAATAAAAGGGGAGATTAGGAAAGGTAAAGCTAAAAGCACAAAGCTTAAGTCTTTGGATGTGGAAATGATTTCGAGTTTTATATAAGTTTATATATATACGTGTATATGTGTGTGTGTGTGTGTGTATTTTTTGCCAGTTCAGGAAGTTTGCAGTTGTCATTTTATTCACATGTATAAATATGATATGAACACTTCAGAGCCTATGAGGTCATCAAGCTGAAGGGCTACACTTCCTGGGCGATCGGTATGTCTGTGGCTGACCTTGTGGAGAGCATTATGAAGAACTTGCACAAAGTTCACCCTGTCTCTACACTTGTGAAGGTAGAGAAATTAAAACCGAGCATTACATATAATACACTGTTTGACAAAAGGACTTAGTCTCCTAACAGTTCTTCTTCCCTGGGACAGGGCATGCATGGTGTGCAAGATGAGGTCTTCTTGAGCGTCCCCTCTGTTCTGGGCAACAGCGGCCTGACAGATGTTGTCCACATGACCCTGAAGCCCGAAGAGGAGAAGCAGCTGGTGAAGAGTGCTGAGACCCTGTGGGGCGTACAGAAGGAGCTCACCCTGTGAAGAGCTCAGCTTTGAATTCTCCCGGTTGACTCCCTCCCTACCTTCTGTGTCCCTCACAGCAATGGGTGAATGAGACTTCAGAATATCACAGAGAGCCAAAGTGCTTGTAGCTAAACCGATCAAAGCTAGGTGTTACACTCTGATATTCACTCACTAAGATTGTTTTCCTTTTCCACCTCCCACCTGTCCTTGTCCATCTGTGAGTGAATATTTAGAAACTCTTACCCTTAGTCTTTAAGGTCAGCCTGTTTTAGAGAGCGCACATATCTACTTACTGTACTCTCTGTTGAATGTTCTCAAGATCTTCACATTTTGGATCCATGTACTTTGTGTACTGTCTGTTATTGTCATCATGTACCGTTGCTTCTTCCTCTGTGCACTTTGTGTGCAATATGTATTAATTATGTGGATTTTACTATTTATTCCACCCTTCAATCTCTGTTCAAAAGAAGCACAACAGAGACATTCCATTCTCAAGAAATAATCCCTACTGACCTAGTTATAACAACACTGCCGCACGTTGGGTATTACTGTGGAAAATTCCTGTGATACCAAAGTATATTTTCATGAGTAAAGCAATGGTACATCTACTGCTTCTTCTGTAACTTTACCCAGAATCAGGTTGAGTCAGCTACCCTAAGGTAGTTGTACACCAAAATGCCCAAATATGTTCTGTTTAACTCAAGAGATAAATTATATTGTCATTTATGAGTGGTAATCCAGAGAAGATATATGGAATTATTTTACAACACAAAGATTTATTGTATCACTTACAGAAATAGTATAGTTGTCATGGCAGCTGGATATTTTTATTTGTCACAAAATCAAATAAACCTGCCAGAGTAATGATCAAAGTCGGTCTTCTGTTCTTGTCCTCCAACCATGCTAAAAGTTTGAAGAGCTGTTGATTTAGCAGCTTAGCACATGACTGCGCCATAAGAACATTGACCAGTTTGTACTTTGTCTTGGACAACATACATCAGAGGGTGTCCTTGAGTTTGAAACAGGGACATTTGGGAGAAATCCTCAGATCCTTGTGAATTAGCAGCTGACTGATGTGTGTGAACACAAGGCAGGATAGATTATTTTGGTAAGACCTGGGTGTAACCACAAAAGCATAATATTGAAATGATCACACAACTCATAAAACCAGAGTGTTTTTATTTTTTTTACTGCTTTACATAAATCTACAGATATAAAAGAACAGGTGGTCTATGGCTGAACTGAAAACAAGAAAAATAACAGATATTCTATCATACAATTCAAAGTGCATTAGTAAAAAAGGCTAATTTAAGAGCCAAAACTTTACATAAGTTAACATTTTGATTAGTTTTATAGTTTTTTTTTCTTTGTACCCTCTAGCCCACAGCTTTATTCACAACTTTCCCCCCCTAAATTAAATGAAAACCCATCTTTCTCAGCAGGATGAGCAGGAGTGGATAGCGCAAGTAAAACTGAAAAGAAAAAGATAATATTAGATATTCTTTGTTATATCTTAGAATTAAATATGTCAAGACTGTACAGAGTGAAACGACTATTTTACTTGACTGACTGACTGAAAGTCAGACTAAAGAGTTAGCCTGAGCAACTGACACAAAAACAAGAAACTCACTCAGATCATCCAAAGGGAACACACTGGACAAAATGTGTAGTCTGGGTGCACTTTTGCCCAAATGAAAAAGGTAGGGCACATATTTGTTATCACCTCTACCATGAAGAAACAATCCCTTTGACTCCAAGACTACTGAACAATAATTTACACAAATCCTGAGGCTGGACCCCTGTCTGTTTATGTGGGTATTTACTTCAAAAACAAAACATTTTATTATGAAGGGAGTGAACATAGGCAGCTGTACACACAAAGCCCTTCAGTTCTTCCCTATTCTATTTGTGCTTACTGGCTAAAAACTGATCAGGGCAGGATGCTGTTTACAGGGCAACACACAAACCCAGTGTAAACAATGACCATTTACAGCATAAACACTCAGAAGTTGCATACACTGTACCCAGACATTAGGTTTGCACTTAAATTTCACCAATTTGGCATGTGTGTCACAATTTTGTTTATGTCAACCACAATACCCAAATCACAAAGGTAGTGGAGTTTCTATGGAATATCAGGGCAAAAAAGTAATAATTCCACATCTGGGTTGTGTTTGGGACCTTAAATAGTGCCAACCACAACAGAGGCAACACCTAAACATTTTACAATTCTTCAAAAATGCTTTTTATCTTTGTTGCTACTCATTAAAATAAAAAAAGCCAGCTGGTTGATTTACATGGAGACAGTAAAAAAAGAATAAACAGCTGGAAGAAGAAGAGTAAGAGTGTGAAGATATGCATGTTTCCAAGTCGTCAGTGTGGGTCAGTAAAGGTCACTGAGGCCGGCAGTCTTGCGGGCTTTCTGCATGAGAGCACGAAGCTGGAACTGTTTTCTGGACAGAAGACGTACGTGCTGGAACAGAAAGATATACAAGTCAATAATAAAAACATCATAGAGGATGACAGTAAACTGCAGGAATGTTAAATCATTCCATGCGGCTGCTAGCAGTTGTTCAGATGCGGCTACCTTGAGGAAAACTTCCAGATCTATGACACCTCTGCGGAGAGCTTCTCCCAGGTAGAAGATCGTGTCCTCGATTGCGTTCTCTTCAGCGTACAGGTTCAAGATCTGTTTGTACAGAGGAGCTGTAGGCACAATGACGTCATCAATATCATTGTTCTCTGACTGGTTCTCCATTTTCTCCAAAGCTTCACTCAATTCCTCATCTTTTTTCTTCAGCAGGTCAATGTTCCGGTCAACGTCAGCCTGGTGAAAACAACAGTGAGGTGTCATGATAAATAACGGTGACGGACAGGAAGGAAAAAAAAAAGATTTAACACTGTAAAGGAGAGAATATCTCACCACTTCTTGGTCAAGTCTTGAGATCATTTCCTCCAGCTTTTGATGGCCTTTCTTCAGGTCCTCCTCGGTTCGTTTCAGAGCATCCAACTCTGCCTGAGCTCGGTCCATCTCTTCCTTCATTCTCCAGCGAAGTTTGTCGCTCACAGCAGAAATCAGAGATGCACGGATGGTGTCCTCACCAATGGTGCCATCTCTGCTTGGACCTTGGGAGGGAAAGATAAGAAATTCGTGTAAAACAGGATCAGAGTTAAAAAAAACGAAAAACTTCTAATGTGAAATTAGCTTTTAGTGCAAAGGGGGGGGGGGGGTCATAAAGCAACCATCCATCAGCTGAACAATGAGCGATTTAACCCACAAACAGCAGTTTGTTAAATGAAAATGCATATTACTCTCATGTTTACAATAAACAAAAAACTTTTATATGCCTAGAATATGCTTCATATTTAAGGGTTTTCCTTGAATTTATCACCCACTTGTAAGTAACTCTAGGTGCTTTATTAGTTTAACAAGATTTGAAAAAACTGTAATGCTAATGGCTTTTGGTTTTTTAACAGTTAAACTATGTAGAAAATGTCATGTTGATTCACCAGTATTCTGCAAAACTGTAAGGCTTGACATGTACTGATTGTATATATATATATATATATGTACAAAGTAATTCTAGTTGTAGGTATTTCTCTGTCTCTGTTTAAAATGTGGCAGAATAGTATGTTTTTAATATTTTTTCCCTTTGCATTTGCAAAAAATAATTCAAAAGCTACAACTTTTCAGTTTATGCAAGAGTAAATGAACTGAAGACAACCTTATGCCTGAAATCAGAACCACAAATGTCAGAGATGATCCAGCCCAGAGGCAAACCCATTTCTTCTCTTTACTAAAAATAGAAGTCAACTAAAATTCTTCCGGCATGCTGGTCAAGGAGCAGCTTTTCACTCTTGCAGGTCTTTGTGCACATACACCGTCCCCACGTTAGATACGGCACTAAGGGTGTCTAGAAGCATAGCTCGTGGGGGGCAGGGAGAGTCCACCCTATCCTTTGGCCTTTAATACCCCCCACTCTAGTTACACCACTGGCCTTTGACTGGTAGCCCAGCGTGCCACTGAAGCCACTCAGAGGGTGAAAGAGTCAGAGTAAAAAGGTCAAGAGTCTTCAATCAGGGTAAACTAAAGACCAGAGAGAGTTATAGATTCATCTGGAGAAAATTAAGATTTGCTATGACTTTTAATATGATATTTAAACGTGGGTAAAATCTTAACATTATAAAGTGCAAACAATCTTTTTTTAAACAAACATTATTATGCTTTATAATTAGGATGAACTAATAAGAGGGAAATTAAAGCACAAAAATACTATATCTAATACATACCCACTGTGGAGACAGGAGGCTGGGTGGGGTAGTGTCCAGGTCCAGCAGTGGAGGGATAAGAGTTTCCCCCTGGGTACTGATAAGCTGGGTAACCTCTGAAAAAAGTCAAATGGAAAAGTAGCCTGACATACAAAACACATTCCTGAAAGGCATAAAATGCATTATTTCTGGATATTTTTAAGCTAGTGACAATGAAATAAAAAGAGGGGATATCCATATTGCACCGTAATCTCTCTGAACAGGGAGAACTGTACACATCTCTTCTAAACCTTTAAATAATCTGTCATTAAGTTACTACAGAAGTTTCAAACCTCGACATTGCTAAAACTCAGATCTCTATTTTATGTATTTAACATTCGCTAACAAATTATATCCCATTTGCAATAAATTTAAAATAAGAATTGTGCTGGGAAGAAAACAAACTGAGGAAATTTTATTGGTCTATTTGTCAATTAGCAAAAAGGGTTTGTTTGTTGGGACATATACAGTGTGTGTGTGTGTGTGTGTGTGTGTGTGTGTGTGTGTGTGTGAGAGAGAGCTGAGAGAGAAGGTTGAGAACTGTGAGGAACATCTCTTACCCAGGGTTAGCGTTTGGACCGTAAGGTGAGACTGCAGGCATGCCAGGCATATAGGAGGCTGAGAAGAGAAAAATGATTAAACTCACAGATTTAAGGACATTAGTGTGAAAATACAGTGTAGTAGTAGTGCACAGACTCTTTTTGTTGGTAACTAACTGCTTTAATATGTCAGCTCCACCTAGTGCTGAAGGAAATAAATGCATCACTTAAAATAAGATGCAATTATAAAGTTTATGTGTACATAAACATTGTTGTATTTAATCTCCCATCTCTGCTATTATTGGATTAACTTAAACAACAGAAAAACCTTTCAGTATATTAAGAGATAATCTGTGCACAAGTACTTTGCCTTGGTTTTATGTTAAAATACCTGGAAATTTTTAAATAAGGCATAGGCCCCTAAAATCACCCTGCTTACAGAAAAAAAAGTATCTCACTCACAGTTAGGGGGTCCAGCTGCTTGATATGTGGGAAAGGGACCTTGGGTGGTAGGGCGGGAAAACACCGGGGGCTCCTCACCAAACACAACAATCATCACCTGAATCAGACCATAAAGGTCCGACTGAGGCTGTAAAGAAAACAGTGAAGGAGAAATGATACTAGCCTGATTAATAATTCATAAAATACCAAAGATTTAAACACAAAATTGTTTGTAGTATATTTGTGATTCTTATGAAAGCTCCATTTTGTCCTAATTAGTAGTCAGAGAAAATATAGTGTTTAAGTGTGGTGAGTGAAACTAGGTCAGGTGCTGAGCAGGTCTGTGTCCGCTCACAGAAATGTTGTCACCTCTCTTTCAAAGACTACACTGAGCTCATTTATATCTGATACTAACAAGTACACTGAGCAACACAATCTCAAGTAACCACTTCCCTCCCTTCCTTACAAAATATCCACTGCAAAACCCAACAAATAAAGTGTCCCAAACAATTATTAGAACAGCTTAAGAAACTTGCACGTTAAAGATTTGTTTTGGTCGGCCAGAATTAGACACAAGAACAACTATTTAAAAAAAGGAGTAATCTGTGTGGTAGGAGGGGTCTGTGTGAATTCAAATGCAAGCATTTAAGCTCTGTGAATTTTTTTAAATTCTGAGTGTTGTGAATAAATGTAAAAAATACAACTGATCTGCTCATTATAAAAAGTAACTTTACTACTTTTAATACATCTATGGGATGTGTATGTTAAGTTCTGACATGCCACCTTGAAACACCTGCTTTGACAAAAAGAAATGCACCACTTGGCTCTAAACAAATAAGGTCAGGAATAAACCGTGACTCCCTGGACCAATAAGACAACTTAACTTGATTTCACAGGAGAAATGAACACAAATTAGAAACAGGTTTTCTTTGACACACACACTATGAAACTGTGATGAAATCACCAGTGTTGTATGCTACTACCAAGTGCAAATGGTGCTTCATGCAAACATATTTAATAAAAAAAAAAACGATGATAATAAATGAAATTAACAGATATTAATTAGTATTGACCAAATATATCTTATCATACTTACATGTTTCCACTCATGTAGGTATGGCAAGTAAATTTTGCCATTGGCATCGATGTGTTTGCCAGTTTTAATCATCATGGTACTCGTTGGTTTAACAAAACATATAGGAGGGTTGTAGGGGTAAGTGTCCAACAGCCACAAACACACTGGGATGTTGTAGACATTACCTACAGAACATATACACATTTAAACCTTCTCACTCTTGACAAGTGGTATGGTATATTCAGGCATTTTTTAGAATTTGTGCTCAACAGCACAAGGAACAACTGGATAAAATGCAAAGCAAATGTATTATTTATGTATTAAAAAAAAACCAAACAATGGTTTAAGAAAACGTGGTGTAATAATGTTTGTCTCGAAATCAAAAGGAACAAGTTATATAAGCCAATGCAGTGATGGCTCAAATAAATAAAAATAAAAAAATGATGAAAAACTATCATAAATGTTTTTATTTGTATTTAGCTTGTGGGGTAACAACAGACCTGGGTTTTCTCTCTCCAAGCGAGGTTGGCCTGTCAGTAACTACTGAACTTTAACTTATTTTTACAACAGTCATGTTACATCATACTAATATACCTGACAAGTCCATGCTAATATAATTTTATATTATAATAAAACGACTTAAGTTTCCATTGTGTTGATGACAGTTAGGTTTTGAACAAACAGTGGTAAAAATTGAAGAAGAACTCATCAATGACTATTTTTTCATAAAAAAAACTATATTATTACCTCTGTAGCTCACAGGGACGGTCCCTGTCAAACTCATCAAGTCTCTTGAAGACCCATCGTTAAACACTGAAACACAAAAATGCAGGTCATCATTAATGAGAAAACAAAGTATGACAAATTGTAAAAAAACACAAGACCTAGCATGATTCAGCTTACCATAAGCATCCATAACTGGCTTCAGATCCTTGTATTGGGAGATGACATTAGTTATTTCTCGGACAGTCAAATCTCTATATTTGTATTGCTGGACAATAAAAAAGGAAACGAGTGGAAAAAAAAAACACGTTAGTATAATTTAAGCTCAGACACAATTATTGACATTAAAATGAGTCAATACATGTACTAAAAAATAGGTGGGTTTGTGCTCATGTACTGTAGTAGTACATTTTGGCAAGTGGAATTTGAGGTCTGCACACATATTAGGTTCTTTTATACACAATAATGATTGTGATTGCAACCATCCCAACCAATGCAAAAAAACAAAATCCCAAAGACCGATTTATAAGATAATAAAACTGAAACCACGAGAAAATCTGAACTAAAACATCCGTTAGATGGAAATTTCCCCAAAGTCAAACAAACTGTGAGACAGAAATAAAGGTAATGGTCATTCAGAATGGTGGAATCGTGTTGAAAGCATACAAAAAAGTAAATATTGGCGTGTCATAAGCTTTAAAACCTAACTCGTTAGCTTTTTGAAGTGTAACACAAGGATTAGTCAGGAGTATCTCAATAAAATACCCCAGAAGTAAGCCTCGACAAAAAAATCAAAAGTTTACGAATTAAACGTTTCCAAAAGGAGTCTCTAAAAGTTGTTTCTTCGAACACCTGATCAGGAAACGGAAACCTATGAGAACCTAGTGGCATCTGGGTAACATTAGCTAACTGTTACCCTCGAACGATCACAAAGCGCCAGCCTTACCTTTAGCATTTTCTTTAGGGCACCTTCGTTGACAACTGCCATGTTTCTCGGAAGTGTCTTTATTTGCTCCTATTAAACTCTGAAGTGACCGAAAAGCCTATTTTTAAGCCAGCCGGAGTGAAGACTAACACAAACCGACGGTGCTAATTAGTAAGACTTCAGTGAATGCTAGGCTAACGTTAGCCCAGCCTCGAGCCGACAAGACACAGCGATTCGGATTCTTTACGTATCTTCCAGTTCACTTTAGGTAAGATATATGTGCTACACGTCAATAGTAGGTAAATTAACCTCTAACATAAAAAGGAAAGAACAGAAAATGTACAGTTCTACAAGGCGATAGAAAAACAGGTATCCGAAGATCAACAAAAGAAACTTCCGGGAGTACTGTTAACTATTTCCGGTGAAACTGTGTTCGCTTACGTGGGGTGGAGCTGCGCCCCACTGACAAATATCCTAATTATAGATTTATTTATTTTTTTATGTGAGATTTGTTCAAATGGTACATGCTGCAGGTCTCCTTTCCTGGATGTCACCAAGATAAGATTAGACCACTACAATATAGTGAAGATACTTTGTTAAAAGTACCGAATAAAAACCAGATATTATCTAAAAACTCCCTGTTACTGTCTTTTGTGAGAGATGTTTTAATACATTGTTATTCAAGTAATTATAATCATGGTAAATGAACCGCGAAACAACATTTAAAGATAAAATCAAAAATCTATTTACACAATTTATGCATGGTTGTTCAAATAATATCTGTGAAAATAAAAAAAACAGACACTTTTATTTACACACACAAACCAGACAGTTTCACATCAGTTTTATTTTGCTGTGTCTTGGTATTTTAGCCGTTTATCTAAAAATTATCTTGTTCGTATTTTGTCCTTAAACTGATGGTTTAAAGATCTAAATCTTTATATATAATGTATTTGAGACACTGTATGAACTACCACAGCAAACATAGCTTACAGTAGTGCACAGGTTTTTGTTTGGTTTTGCTGTTGGTTTGCCTACATTTAATTGCTGTTTTAATCTGAAAGTTAAAAGGTGTACCTGGTTGTGTCTGTTTCTTTTTTGTTCAGAAGTCCAGAACTGGCCTGTAGGTGCAGTTCAAACTGTTTTATGAGCCACTTGTAAAGTAATTCAGGGTGGTCAGGACAACAACTATTTAAGAAGCTAAAATATATATAATTGTTTAAGAAGTGCATTTCCCTCTCATTCATAACACAAGTTTTCATTTGATACTGTTTGATGTTTAAATACAGGATAAATTTTAAAATGTTGTATTATGGTAAGTTTTTTGTTTTTGTCTTGGGGGGGATGTCCCTTTGACTATCATCTGGTCAACACTGCACATCTAAACATCTACAAGATAATACAACTAAGACAAACACTTCTTACAGAATTTATTTACAGATTTCACAAGATGTTAACAATTAGTTTCATTTTGTTTTTGGAAAGGTTGCCCATCATCTCTGGTTAAAGACAGACAGTTGGTCTCATCTGTTTGTCTGTACTGCTGCCAACCTAAAACAGAAGGAAAATATTTCCCAATAAATAACAAGTTTGTCAAATACATGAATAAAGTTCAACTTTTATTCCGTCAGTGATAAATATGTACTTGCATTTTTACTTATCAGGTGTGGTTTATATTTCTGCATGTTTTAACTTCATTTTGTATTTAGGGCATAAATGTGTTTTGCAACATGTATGGGTGCTACTTACATGAGGCTTGTTCGTGTTCTGGATGAGGTCTCATACACACAGGTGGAAACTCTCCAAACATGGCAACCATTACTTGCAGCAGGCCCACCAAGTCACACTCACCCTATAAAAGAGGAAGACAAGTCCCAGTAGCTTCACGCTGCTGTAAACCACTTCAGACTGTGTTAAACATTAACCCACATCCTATTTGGTATCTTTGACATAGCTCTGTTAAAAAGCATATATTAGACATTGTTTCAGCTCTTACATTCTTCCATTCTTCCAAGTAAGGCAGCCGGATTTCTCCATTGTTTGTGACATATTTCCCTGTGACAACCATCATCTCTTGTGTGGGTTTTACATAGCAGATGGGAACAGACTGGGGGTAGTCTGGCTCAATCCAAAGACATACGGGAATGTTGTAGGTCATGTCTTTTATAACAACAGAGAACAGAAGTTCAGACAAAGTTAGAGAAATTCTTCGCTATTACCTACATATCGAACTTCAGTACTGAACGTAATATGCTTTTAATCTGTCCTGCACAGAACAAAGTGCTAACTCAGTTACCTGAAATGGTGGCAGGAATAGTCCCAGTAAGACTCAACAAGTTCTTTCTGGTTCCATCATTATAAACTGTATAAAACACAACAATGACAGAATCTCTGAAATTATATTTTCTACTGTTGAATAAATTTAGCATTGCAATGTGAGGTATTATTTTGTTACGTACCATATTGATCCATCACTGGAACAAGGTTTTTGAAGTAAAATAATGCAACATAAATTTGATCGGCCACATATTTTCTCAGATATGCCTTTTAAACACATAAAACAAAGCAAAAAAAAAAACATACTTTAAAAATCGGAAGCTTTAATACAAAATTTGAGCCAGTAATTGTTTGTTGATTCTGTGAAAATTGAAATGTTTAAGGACAGAAGATTATTCTTACCTTGGGAAGCATTTTCTTTATTGTATTCCTACTAAATGACATGGTTGAGCTTTTTCAAAAAAGAAAAAAAAAAGAATATGCTGTCTGTTTTTTTTAATCAACAACACTCAGTACTCGTTAGTTTCTTTGCAACAGGACAAACTCCAAAAGTTTATAACCCTTGAAAACCAGGAAGAGAACCTTCCCATAATTATACAAACCACCTGCCCTACAAAGGAAAAACTGCCACGTCTTTCACAAATAAGACAAAATGGGTTTCATGTCTTGGATGAAAATAATTAAAAAGTACTTTATATAATATTAAACACTATTAGTGTCACCACGTAGGTCATTACATACAGTAATAGTGACATAAGTAACATCACCAGCAGTAATGCAATATGACCTTTCAAACCTTTCCAGTTTCTTTAGATATATGCCTTAGTCTAATGGATTTAATGTAAAATGAGCCCAGCTTTGTTTCAGATTTCTTGTAAAAATGATTGAGTTATCACCAACTTATACAACTTACTGAGACCATTTTAACCATGAGAGAATCATTAACAAATCTTTCCCTCTATTTAAGAAATAAAACAAGTTTTGATAAGTTTATAGTGAATAGAATTTGTGCTGTTAACTTTAACAACATAAAATGTCTTCCACATGACACAGTTGATTGTAAAACTCATGTGCAAACACAGTGTTATATTTATGATGGTCCTTTGGACCTTTATTACAGCTAAACTTGGCCACTTGTCCTGGATGCACTTCATCATATTCACAAACTTCATACATAAAATGGCCTGTAGGTGGTAGCAAATCTGAAATTTAGGGGGAAAACAAGAAAAGTTAAATGACTTATTCAGCTTGACATCTTTATTTGTCCTGCAATACATTTGCCACATTTTCAAAGGGTAAATACATCTTACATAGTGACACAGCTGACATTTTCACAAAATCCTTCTACACCTCTATTCCACAGTTTTCAGGGGGGAGAAACAAACCATTATATCTTTGTGCAACCCCTTCTTCCCTCCTCCCTCCAGAGGTTCACACAATCTTTGTCATGCTGGTCAGGACTCCTGACACGCCTGTTTTCTGGTGGTTCACTGGCCGAGTATTGCAACAACATGCTGCTACTTTTCTAAAGCAGTGGGTGTGTGAATGCATAGGTTTGTGGACTTCTATAATATCAATGTGAGTGTACTGTTAAAGGATTGACAGAGAGGAGGGGCATACCACCACATCTGTAATTAAATTTCACAAAATCCAGTTTTTCCCCCATTATAAATGTATGAGCACAAAGGGTTAAAAATAAAAGGCAACAAAGCCAAAAGTGGGGCCGATGATAAACCCCTTCATTGTTTAAGTCATTTTAAACACAAGGCTTCTTTCAAACAATATCTAAAGACTAAAACACATTCACAGTTTGTGGATTTCCTCCAAGCTGAGAAATAAAAGATTAACCAAAAACCAGGTTAACCACCGCAGTCCAATTTTTTCCAAGCCGTTACGTGAGTCGTTTAAACTGTACAAAATCATGACATCAAAACAATCCGGCTGATGAGACAACAGCCAAACATTTTATTTCTAAGTTTCATTAACCTGCCTGTAGTGACTACATCATCTCCATAAATGACCAAGTCAATTTGATAGATCGACATTAAATGCAACTTGTGCTAAATGAACTCATTTTTAAAAACTTCCACTGCCTGCTCTAATAAATTTTGACAATTTGTTTTATACTGGGCTACTTCTTTTACAT
This sequence comes from Kryptolebias brasiliensis, assembly GCA_028566095.1. Classification (NCBI taxonomy): domain Eukaryota; kingdom Metazoa; phylum Chordata; class Actinopteri; order Cyprinodontiformes; family Rivulidae; genus Kryptolebias; species Kryptolebias brasiliensis. The sequence goes on along the minus strand of JAOXNZ010000012.1, from coordinate 19,432,050 downwards.
CAATATATATTCTGTTTTTAACTAAATCCTATCTAGACAGATGAGAGAGCGAGCCAAAAAAATAAAAAATCAGTGTAGTGTTTTTCAAACTCTGTACAGCGCACTCGTATATTTCTGGTTGTGCTCAGAAACAAAAACAGCAAACATCATTTGGGGGTCAAGCTCGCTGCTAACATGAGGTACAGACTAGCTAAATGATAAGGCAAAGTAAACACATCAATCATATTTAGGCAGCAAATGAATTCATTATGGAGAGCACAAGCCTCTGAATATTAAGAATTCAAGCAAAGCATTCCCCTAACACACGATCCAGGACCTGCTGCAGACAATATTCCTCACATATACAGTAAATATGGTTTGAGAAGATTAGCACCTGACTTGTTATTGCTCCTTTAAAGAGCTATAGGTGGCAAAGAATGAAGAACAGTTTGAGGATAGAACGGTGTGTTCTATAGGATAGAATGGTAGGATAGTTTGAGGATAGAACGGTGTGTGGAAAAAACAACAACAGCTAAGTTCTGAGGCAGGACTTGTGTTTTACCATTCTGCAAAACCAACTCGTGACGTACATTAACCGTGGTTGCCAGAACTATTAAATGAAACCTTCCTGGATCTTTTAATACCTGAGCCTTATTATCCAACAAATCCTGCAGTTTAAAATAAAATATTATCACCATATAGTAAAAAGTACAGTTACTAAAAAAAAAAGAACCATCCTCTTTCTTTAAAACTGTAATCAGTCTCTGAAACTTCACTAATGCCAAAGATGACAACCATGTTTTCACCCGCTGCTCCTTTCCATCTGAAACCAAGGTGAAACGGTAAATGAAGATGTCAGCGAAGGTTTATTTCCAACACTTGGTGTCGTTAGAACAGTAGAGTTCTACTGCATCAGAATCTACGTACACTAGCCGTTACAATTATTATTTTGGAAATAACATTTCACAATAAAATAAATCTGTAAAATGTGAAGGTAGAAACTCATCCATCATTACCACCTTTCAAAATATCTATTCCAGAAGAAACTTTAATTACCTCAAGAAGGGTGATAAAAATATTAAACCAGGTGCTCTCTAAAATAAACCCGTTTGTATACTTGTAGAAATCAGTGGTTTTCAATTCTACCAATCACAAGACAAAACAAAATCATATCAGAAACCAAATTAAAGTTTTTTTTTGTTTTTTTTTTAACAGTTTAGGCTAATTGGTAAAGAGCAACAGAAAAATATCCTAGATCAGCTTTCACTCCCTGCATCCAGTACAATTTCAGGTCTGTGAGGCCTTTTGAGGAAACCCTGTGCAGGTAGAATGGATGTGGGTTATTTATGCAAGGTGAGAGGAAAAACAAAATGTTCATTCCAGTCCTTTCCATTTAAATCAGTCAGTCTTTCCAGGTTCTAGGCAGGGGGAGGGGAATTAGGCTTCAAGGTAGGAGGGAATAAGAGACACCCTCTTTACAACCAGTGTTGAGACTGAAAACAATAAGTTAGCAGGAAATATGTGGAACAACCCAGCTCGATCAAGTCATTAATGGTGTTGCTCACAGATCAATGTGGCCCAACATAAAAAAGAAAGAGACGGGACTGGACCAGTTCAGCTAGCCACTTGGGCAACAGTCCAAAAATCCTCTTTTCCATAAGAGTCTATGATTCAGTCAGCCATGGTAGTTTCCTTGAGAGCTTTTGCTTCAGTCGTCCTCTGTTTGACAAAGTTCATATTTCATCTTTAGGTTGTTTTTTCTCCGTCTGTCGTCGAGTCCATGCTGCCACTTCACGTTGTAGCATTTCTCCTCAACATGTAATGGAGAACTGGGAAAAAAAATAAAAATAATGGCACAGACATCAGTGCTTTTTTATTGTTATTGAAAAAGAGACATAATTCTTGTTTTAAAACACCATTCACATCTGCAATCCTAAACTTAGGACTGGGGTTCCAGGTTAACAGTCCAATTTAATGACTATTCCAGTGTCTGTAATGTCTCACCTGCTTCACGATACCACACATCGACAGCTCATACAGTCCTGACCACTCTCATCTGGAGGGTTCAACTTCCTCAACTTATGTTGTCTTATCTCCCTTACCAGCGTGTAGAAAGCATCTTCTACTCCCTGTAAACAAAAAAAAATATATATTTTTTTACAAAAGATCTGGGTACTTACTGAATAGCTAACAGCAAATGTCTCAGGTGTGTACCCACCATCTGGAAAAAATTACCTTGGCAACCCGTATCATTCCAGACACCAGTTAAACTAGAACCGTTGATGACTAAAGATAAACGAGAGCTCAATTCTATGCACTTCCTTTGAGTGACTGAGTCTGCAGGTTCAAGTATGGATACAAGTCTGTGTGTCTGTACATAATGTGACAGTGAGTCACAGACAGTGGGAGCCATGCAGCCACTAGTCCTTATGGAGTCTTTGAAGTACTGTAGCTCTATTTATTAGCCAAGGTAAGTGTGCTATGAGTCATTGCCTGCTGTATTATAAAATGTTCTTGACAACATAAATTACATCATAGCACAGGACTGCTTTCTGTGCATGAATATGGCTGTGAAAAGTAATAATGCAAAGGCCAAAACTAGAGAGCCTCAATAATTGTATATTACCACACAAGATTATTTATAGCTAATAAATTTGAAAGAGTTTGCATAGTGAAATTTAAAAGAACTCAAAATTAACAGGGTTTCAAGTTCAGTAAGTTGATGCATGCTTCATGTGATCCCCACTCACCTGTCGTGTTTTGGCAGAGGTTTCAATGTAAGGGATGCCGTACGAGCGAGCCAACTCCTGGGCTTGCCTTGTGTCCACTGTGCGTGCTGGGAGGTCACATTTGTTTCCCACAAGCACCATAGGTACATCATCAGAGTCCTTCACACGCTTTATTTGTTCTCTGTGGATTGGAAAACCAGAAAATTGCAATAGTTGAGATTTCATTTGTATTAATTTGTCTTTCTTTCCCCTCTAACTCATCCAAGCACTGTAATTAGTCATAATGGCATGTCTTGTTGTATGGGATCCTCCCAGCTCTGTAAACAATCACAACATCTCTGCTGGAGATCCAACCACCCAGGGAGCTCTAGGACCTAGAGGTAGAGCCGGAGCCTGTCTGTGCTGCACTGCTGAAGAAGGACGGTGGGGAGAAATAGAGTTGGAGGGGAGGCAGAGGGATACACAACAGCCGGGCAGCAAACAGCATTACCTCATCACTACAGCAGCAAGTGCCAAACAGCATGCAGACGGGGGAACTGAGTGAGAGGTGTGGGTCAGATCAGATCAGCTCTTAGTCTCAGTCAGCCACAGTAAAGCAGGATGTCTCTGCCACTGTTAGCCAGGCTCATTTTCAATCAGTGCTTATAGTAATTAATTAAATCTATGACTTGTTGTTTGTTGATGAGGCAAGTATTTCACGTCTAATAAAACTGGTGCATCTACAATAAACACTAAGACCATTCGTATATAATCATACTTTTTAAATATTCTTTGCCATGCTATAACTTTGCACTGTCACGTGAAACCAGCAGTTGTAAACAGTTTACTTTTTCAAAATTTCAACAGACATCTTCCTCTTTAAACACAGACAAGGCATCTTTTAATAACTGAGCAGCTCTAACTGGATGACCATCGATTCTAACACAATATATGCTTTCACACAATGCATTAACAGTTGAGTTTAGAGCCAGGTCTAAAAAAGGCTGGGCTGCAACTGAAGCAAGCCAAACAAATATATTTGTTTCACACAAAAATACTGAAAAACTGCATGAGACGTGCATCTCAATACATAGCCTTCTTTATTTGTGACACACAAGACTGGGAAATGATTGTCTAATGTGATGAGAAAGACAAAATTTGGTGGAGATAAGGAGCACTGTCATCTCCAGCTGAAACTCTCCACCCCCTTCTTTTCTCCTTCCCCGTCCTTGGTAGCACTACCTCTGCCTGCTCCTCTAATTGAGTCAGGATCAATTTCATTGGCATCGTGCTGTAAGCCTCCAGCTGGGGGCTAAGCTTTCTTTAGCTGAGTTAAACGCTACAGCATGACATCACCCTACTACTGCAGAGAGCTGGCACACGCACATATACACACCCCTCTCCTGCCAGACCCCACATGAGTCCATTTAATACACCACATATTCACTGACACATGTAGAGGAGCTAAAAAGAGCAGCATCAATTAATTTTGTGACTCAATTGCAGCGTAAATAATTGTCAAAATTTGTGTTGTTTGTATTTTCTCTTTAACACACCTGTACTGGTGAATGTCCTCAAAGGACTTGGTGTTGTTGATGGCAAAAACACAGAGGAAACCCTCCCCTGTTCTCATGTACTGATCCCTCATGGCGCTGTACTCCTCCTGACCTGCAGTGTCCAGAATGTCCAGCAGGCAGGTCTCCCCATCAATCACCACTTGCTTTCGGTACGAATCCTGCAGAAAGAAAAAAAAGAAGAAACTTAGAGTGGTGTGATAAACATTCCTTATGGAAAGAGTGGAATTTGACGCAGCTCGTTGCACTTCCCTGCTGAGGTCTCATTGCTGGGCTCAGTCAGTCACTGACGCTTAAGCAGCATGCACTTATATACAGTTTGGGGAAATGCACTGTAATATTTAATTGACCGTGTATTAACCTGCATTTGTTATTACGTAAATCCCAGTCCACATTTAGATCACATGAAAAACAAGAGATCAGAGGAGCAGGGTATCAGAGCCAATGTTTGGCCTTCCAACATGCAGTCACAAAAACATGGAGTGCTGTCCCTTTGTTTGTTCGAGCACAGGGGCCAGGAATGCAAATACACAAAAAGGACATTGTCTGACCAGAGACAGGCGTGGTGAGAAAAAGAGGGAGAGAGTGGAGACAGAAAGGCAGAAAGAGAAAAGAGAAAGAAAATGTACACACTGGCCTTACTCTGCTCTTTGCAATGTATTTTCTTTTCTTTTACTGATATATTAAGTAAAAGTGTGGCACTAATGTTTGGAATGTCACCAAAACATTCAATTAATTTAATTAACAAAAGTTTTATTTAGACTAAGCTCTCATCACAGTAGGGTGTGCAAAATATTCCTCATCACAGAGTTTAGGCTTTAACCTTTACAAGTGAATGAACTACAGGCAGCACGTCTTTCATTAATGCTTACAAGCATAAATAGCACAACCACAAAGCAATTCAAATAGAAATAATTCAGTTTTTTTTACATTATGATGAACCCTTCGCCCCCTCAGTCCGAATACAAAACCAACAGGAATAATGAGCAGAAGAAGAAGCTGAAGACCATCATACCTCGATTGTGGGGTCATATTCATCCACAAAGTGGTTCTGGATGAGCTGGATGGTGAGTGCACTCTTGCCCACGCCTCCTGCGCCCACCACCACCAGCTTATACTCTGTCATTTTTGTCCACCACACAACACTGCAGGAGAGAAGAACAGTACCAAAAGCGAGCAGGTTAGTACATTGACAAAAAAATAAATAAACGTAATAAGAATGCAATAAAGACACAAAGGTTTTGAAAAGCTATGTACACAGTATGATTTACAACATGTGGCACAGATAAAAGATCTTACTGCTCACTGATGAGAAACATTAGTGTTTTACATGTGCTGGAGTGGGTTTTCAGAGGGAGCTGAGGTTGAGACCCTCAAAGGGGAATGAGAAAAATGCTGCTGAAGGTACTCAGTGTTCTGATCCACTACCTCTCAGTGTGAGCAGCAGCAGAGAGAGAGAGAGCCTGAGAGGGGGAGCTGAGGAGGCAGCAGGAGGAAGGAAGGAGGGGCACCACGCTGGCAGACAGACCTTCTCCACTCAGGCTTTATGTTACTCACATCTACCTTTTAACTTTCAGGGGCTGACGCCAGAGCTATAAATATCAATACTGACATATAAAAATATCAACACAAAAACTATCAACACTAAAACAATAGAGAAAGAGGAAAAAAGCAAAAACTGTGCCATCTTTTACTTTGCTGAGAGCCAAGTCAGACTATTGCTTTAACAGTTTCTCAGTTCTTTGTAGTGATCAATTTATGGTAAAATCTAATGGGAAAAAAAGCTCATTAAAATTTGACTCAATAGTTGCCCCTTATGGACCCCACTGGTTTAACTAGGATGGTCTCTAAAGAACACAGATTTAAACATCTCAAAGCCTAAACAGAAAACAGAAAAGGGTCCTTTTGCTGATGTGTAACATTTAAATTCAAACTTTCAGAGGCAGGCACAATTCTGTATTCATTTATTATGTAAACTAATTTATTACATATTATGTAGACTACTTTCTTGTTTCTGGGTGTACAAAGAACAGCAGAGCTGGTGGTTGGCATTTAACAAGAGATAACTAATTACAAACAGAAGCCAATGCATACACACACAGATCATCTGACGTCAACCCGTCAGCACTGCTGGCCTGTAAAATTCCAGGTGTTAGCTCAACAAGTTGAGAAAAATATTCCCATAGGTGCTTTCCATGATATTATGTAGTAGAATGTGACTCTGCTTACTAGAGAAAAAAAAAATCAAAACTTAGCATATCCATGACCAATAAATGACCTGAAACCAGCTAAGGGAAGCAATCAGAAAAGAAGAGATAAATTCCTCATCAAGCTTTTGCAAGTCTAAACCCAGTTATAGGGAGTTGGCAGATGATGCCATCATGAGTTTGTCTCAAATTACATACTTTAGAGGAAAATAACGAGAAATACTTGTAAGTAAGGAAGTAGTGGCTCCGAGTGACTGCACAACTAGTTTCCTTTTCGATCTGACAGCAGTTACTCAAAACTTTTCTAGATAAATTTTCCACATACCCTGTTTCTACATAAACAGACATTGGTGGTGATAGCTGTGAAGCAAATTATAGTGAACTGCACCCATCTTTGACACAAACATGCAATAATTACAGCAGAATTCTATTTTGCAATTTCAGTGTTATGTCTGTGCCACCCTAAGTCTAAACCATATGTACAGCCTTAAATTTAGCCTCGTCTTTTTTTTTTTTTTTTTTTTTTTTATTTT
>JAOXNZ010000012.1:19407002-19424949 GCA_028566095.1 Kryptolebias brasiliensis | reverse complement strand
GGTTTCTTTATATGTGCAGCTGATGTGGTGCAATGACTTTGGCCTCTCGGGTTTCTTGGGCGCTCTGACATCAGAGCTAATGAAAGTGAAAACAAAGCACATGGGGTTGAACATGCTCATCACCTTGTTGAATGTTTTGTAAAAGGGTTGAAAAAGGAAAATCATTAACTTGCACCACCTGATACTGTGTGTTCAGAACATTAGGATATCATTAACACTACAGGTTACATACTGTATGTGGATTTACATGTGGCAGCCAAAAATAACCTTATTCTTCATATGAAATACACCCGTATGCATCTCACACAGAATTTTCACTCATCAATGACTGCAGAGGTCTGGGCAGTAAACACACACCCACACCCACACATATCCTCTTGTGATTTAACTCCCAAAGGTGCATACAAAGCTGGAGTGTATTGTAAACTATTTGTAACAAGAGTATCTCACAAACCCAACATCTGGAGAGTTTACTCAAAAGGACAACATATGGAATCATAAGGGTAAAAATGCATTTATTGTGTATAAAGCAAATCAAGCGAGGAGTGAAAAATAACTCACATCCTGTTACAGTTATTTCTGGGTGTGTTGTTTTTAATAGAATCCTCAAGCAAAAACTCTGTTATTTGTGTCTGAATTATGTGCAATCATGATGAAGGGGCAGAATAACATTAGGCAACACTACATAATGATTGACAGAAAAGCAGACTTGAAGATGGTTAACTAGATGCTGTCATTTATTCCAAATACTGTATGTTCCTTCTTGATTTTCTACATAAACCATCACTTTCATCAATGGAGCTGGTAACTTTGACTGCCAACACTTACCTCCCCTCCTTGTAAAAAAATAAAGCTATAGATCTATAACTCAAATGAAGGAGAACTATAATACCCTCTCAAATTTACATCCTAACATCAAGCTTCCCTTTACCTAACTGTAGCTATATAAGCCAGCTTGTCCTCCAAGCAGCACAGTGCAGCCTGTACCATAACCAGCCCAGCTCCTCAAAGCCTGTTGTGATTGAATAAACCGCACCTGTACAATGAACAGAGTTGTGCAGGAAAAAAAGAGAGCCTGAAACAAACTCCGTAACTGAAAGATACCAGCCAGAGCATTGACGTTAGCTTTTGTCAACAGGTACTTTATTTACGGTAAACTGGTAACAATTACCAAACAAATATGTACACAAATTAGGATGGTAAATACCATCCCAATTTGTGACACTGAACTTCTTCAGTTTCCTCAAACTGGTAATGATCAATTCTCTGTTATGTATTAATCAACAACTAACACTATTTTTTTTTATTTTTAATGATTGTTCTGACTAAATGGTTAATTTACCACAAAAAGACAAATTCAGACAACACTGTTTTAAAATGAATCGATGGATGAACATTATTCTCAGGCATTTTTAAAATCAAACATATCTTCTTATTAGCACCAAAGTATCACTCAATTTTTCTTCATAAATGAATTTAACAATATTATTTTATATGCAGTATTACATATGTTTTCTTCTCCAACTCATTTAAGTCCATTTGAATCAATATACTATAACAAATCACATTACAGTCCAGTTTTTAACACTTCAGACTTGAAATTCCCACTTATTCAGTCAATCTGAAAGCACCACTTCTGGTAAATGATTAATATTCAAAAGCTATTTAGAGTTCACAAATCTCACCAGCAGATGCACGTCCAACCCAAACATTGTTCAAACACAATGTTCAACTCCTTTTACACTAGTGTGTCAGGGCAAAATACATGTGTATTATTACAGAAACACTGACGTGAATGTTTGAGGGGCCCCATTTCAAAAAATCCTGATATTGTGACTAACAAAAACAACAAAACTATAGGTAAAACATTTATGGAATATTTTAAAGAAGTCTACTTTGTATGCAAAAAAATGCAATATAACAGAAAAAGAACTGAAGTTTGACAATCCTGTGTAATTACCACCAAGTGAAAGACCATACAGATCAAAAACAATAAAATATTTAAAACAGCTATAGGAGCATTCACACTGATAATAAAACGTCCCGAGTGTGTCTATTTTTCAGAACGTTTTACAATAATTTTTCCTTCAAATGCAACTTTACTCTAAATTTATTAACCTATAGACCTTGTTTCTAAAAATCAAAAATATTGCTTATATGGAAATTTGCAAACTTTTTAAATATGCAGTTAAGTTTGTTGTTTGACGACTCTTTCATAAAAGGTCATACTAGTCAAGACCTGTCACAATATTACAATCATATACATTCAGAATTGTTTTGAGTAGAGTGGAAAGTTTTCTTGGTCTTTCAGGCTTACATTAGCCTATATTCTCCCTACTTATTGCCTTTCCAATTTAAAATTAAACTAAACAAAAAAATAACACCCTATTGTGCCTTGCAATGTTGAATTTGTTGGTCTTAACTTTATGCTTTTTAGAAAATAATTTTTTTCTTCATTTACAGTGTGTACAAAAAGTATTTTTGATAGTTAATATGGATCAACGCTTCCATATGTTCCCTTTAAAAGCTTATATAACCATTTTTTAAACCGTTTATACAATAAACAGTATACTACATAGTTAGCAAGTTGAACACAAACAAAAAAGGAAGACTGACATCTGTGCCATCACACAAAGACAAATGGAAATTCAGAACCTCACATGAATTGGTATGACATATTGTATAAATAAAATGTATGCTAAATGTATGTATGTTAAATGTATGCCTGACAAGTGATTGAAATTGCCAGCCTAAAAATGGCTAACTCAACACACCCGCGCCTGCTTCTGGGAAGCAAAGCAGACACTCATACCATCTTCCCACAAACTAGGCCATGTCAGCAGCTGATTAATAATCCACACACACATATGGAGATGAATAGCAAAATGAATCTGTGATGGATGCTGTTCTGTTTCTGAAACCACTTGTTGTCAGTGGGGGCTAAAACTGGGGAGGCATTTAGGTAGACAGCGAGATAGCACGAAGATAAAATCATCAATGCTTGCAGCAATTTTTTATCTCACAGGGACAAAGCATAAGAACATGTGGCTGGAGTTGTAACAGCACTCAAGTGTGTGGCAGACAACTAATATATAAATGATTGTGATTAATCATTTATTTGTCCCTTTTTCTTTTATGGCACCAATTTAAAAACTCATCCAACCCTTACAAGGAATACAAGTCATTTATTATGAAAAAATAAATTATTGCATGAATGAATTTTAAGCTTTTAGGGAAAAGAAAAAACTGCACAAGACAGATCTGTCAAATCCTCTGCAGAGCACAGAAGTGTAAATGTGAGTCATTCAAATCTATTAAACTATGGAAAACAATAAGAAATACGACTTTTTTCTTAGTTCAATGAGGCTGTTTTAATACAAGTGAATGAAGATGATTTCACCAAATTAAATGATCAGAATTATTTCTGATATATGCTTAATTGTCAACTGTGAAATTCCTACTCGTAATCAAGGTTTATCTTTTCTGTGGAAAAGATAAACTCTCTGCCCCATTAGCAGTGTCTCACCTTCATATTCTTCTGCTTAGTCCTGATTTTCTTATTGAACATCAATTACTATAATCCTAACCTCGGCATAACTAATTAACCTCTGAATGTGCACATCTGTACAAAATTAAAAACACGCAATGATACACATCATTCACATCTGATGATCCTACAGCAAAGTGTTGCCAATTTAAGAGGCAACAGCACTCTGAGCAACTTTCCTGCTACTGCTGTAAGAAAAGCTACAGCAACAGTGTTGTTTGCAATGTGGTGACCTTTTCCATTCCAAAGAACCCAAAACCTTTGCAGAGCTGCTCCCTATTTGATCCAAGAACACAACACAGCATGTTTGTGTATAAGGCTATTTATAGCTCACCACCTCCAGCCTGGGAAATTAACATTTCGTTTTGAAACCTTAGAGCATCGCCTAGACCAAGAGGATAATCTTACATGACAGCTTACGGAGGGTACAAGCGCACAGAAGTGATAGGGGTGGTACTAGAGGAGCGGATGAGAACGAGGGAGAACCACTCTTACTATATGCCAAGAGCATAATAAATACATTGGAGCAGGGTCAACGTTGAAATCAAAGTCTATGGAGATAATAAAAATGTCCAAACCTGGTGTTTTAGCTACCTCTTCAACCTAAAATGTGCAATGAAAAAAATATTTTAATTCCTTCCAACCTGGGCCTCATTTCAATATCATCAACGCACATGTTGCAGGAAGCTGGGAACGTGAATGAGCATTTTCTATAACAGGCATTTTACCCTCCATTAAAGTGCTTAATTGGTTAAAGAATCCATATGAGCAGAACCACAGCAGAGATAATAGATTTTTAATGGTGTAATGATGGTAAGGAGACCTTCTCCAGGGAGGTATCACAGTCAGATAGTGAGACTCCAAAAGCCATGCTAAAGCCTCAATAGCCCACCACACCCTCCCACTGTTTTCCAATGACATCATCATCCTAAAAAGCATCCAAACAAAAGTGTTGACCAGCAACTGAGAAATGACCGTCCTGCCTTTTTGAGTCAGATGTAGCATGAGCAGGAAAGAGCAATGTTGGTCTGTAAGATCAAGAACTGACTATATAAAGAAAGATTGTTTCTACTTATTTCTAAATCTGGATATTTTTTTCAACAAACTACTTTTTCTTGCGCACCTCTGTAAACTGTGTGTGTGCCATCTGCATTTAAAAGCTAGAGTTCGAGTGACCTTTTCCCTACTGGGTCATCCTTTTAGCTTGTTGTTGTGCAGGGCGAGACAGTGAAGGCAGCAGGAGAGATGAAAAGGCCAGCTGATGTTTCTTTTTATTTGCTTCTTCTTCTTATAAGGACTTGGAGAACTTTGCCTTAGTTATTTTAGTTGTGAAAAGTGTATGATAGAACTTTACAGAAGTCATATAGAAAACTGTGTTTGAACTTTAATAAGTCGATTTTACACACTTAACAAAGTTAAACCATAGGAATAAAAAAAGGAAAAGTTGTCATTTGAACTAACTTGATTTTTTAAAGAGTCACACATTTTTTTGGCATGCAGCTTGGCATTATTCAGTCCACAGCTGTCCACAGAAAGAAACAACACACTAACATCACACCTCTATCACTGGACTTTCTCCAACAGTTTATCCAGCTGCCTGATTTTGTGCCTCGCATGGAAGCTAAAAACAATGTCAAAAATTAAAGGCCTAGCATTCCTTGAATAAATTCATATCGCCCGCCACATTTTGTTCAAGACTTTTAAACTAAGATCATCTTATGTTAACGTATGCTGGTGTAGAGTCTCAGTCATCCAGGACATGGTAAATCCAAAAAAATGATTAAAAACAAAAACAACTGGACTTCTATTCTGTAGCTGAAGACGTTTCGCTTCTCATCCGAGGAGTTTTCTCAATTCAAAAAGCAGAGAGTGTGGAGTTCGAGCTTTTAAAGCTGAGATGTTCTGTAAACTGGATTCACATGCAGCTTACATGCAGCTTAACATCTTATGTTAAGGAATGATAAAGTTGTAGCCGTTTAGGGCAAACCTTGAAAATAACATTAATTGCACTTTCATGCAACATTGCAAGATGTCACACTCTAAAGTATGTGTTGTGAATGACTCTCAGCTACTACCACATTAATTTTAATTTGTGTCGGTCAAATTGACTGAGTTAAAGCCATTTTTGTGTTGGCTCATTAAATCTGTTTAACGGTTCAGGAGATGTTTAGCTAACCAGGTTAAGTCCAACAGTAAATGCTGAAGTTTTAAGCAAAAATATTCCACAATGAGTAGCACTTTGTGAATGACCCTCAGATAGAACCACACCAAATTTTAGCTCAATATCTCTAAAACTAATTGAATTATAGCCATTTTTTGTGTTTTTCTAAGGTCAGTTGGCTGAGGCGACCATCTTGAATGGCACTGGGTCCAAAAGTTAATTTATCATAGATGTACATCCAACAGTTATCTCCTGAAAGTTTTGTTAAAATCTGTCTAGTGGGTTATGAGATATTTAGCTAACAAACAGAGAGTGTTGACTTCAATTAGTTAATGGCAAAATAAATAAACAAAAAAAAAAAATCTTGCACAATCTGTTAGGGCTCAGAATATACACTATGTTGCCAAAGGTATTCACTCACCCATCCAAATAATTCCAGTGTGGTACCATGATAGGATGCTACCTGTGCACTAAGTCCAGTTGTGAAATGTCCTCACTACTAAATATTCCACAGTAAACTGGGATTATAACAAAGTGGAAGCAATTGAGAACAACAGCAACTCGGCCATAGCCAAGCAGCTGCATCCAAGCCTTCCATCACCAAGTGCAATGCAAAGCGTTGGATGCAGTGGTGTAAAGCACGCCACCACTGGACTCCAGAGCAGTGGAGACGTGTTCTCTAGAGTGATGAATCACATGTAAAGTTTGGTGGAGGGGGGATTATGGTATGGAGTTGTTTTTCAAAAGTTGGGGTCGGCCGCTTAGTTCCAGTGAAAGGAACTCTTAATGCTTCAGCATACCAGGACATGTTGAACAATTTCATACTTTGTGGGAACAGTTTGGGGACGGCCCCTTCCTGTCTCAACATGACTGTGCACCAGTGCACAAAGCAAGGTCCATAACAACATGGATGAGTGAGTTTGGTGTGGAACAACTTGACTGGCCTGCACAGAGTCCTGAACTCAACCCGATTGAACACCTTTGGGATGAATTAGAGCAGAGACTGTGAGCCAGACCTTCTGTCCAACATCAGAGTCTGACCTCACAAATACCATTCTGGAAGAATGGTCAAAAATTCCCCAAAACAAACTGCTAAACTTTGTGGAAAGCCTTTTCAGAATAGTTGAAGCTGTTATAGCTGAAAAGGTTGGGCCAACTTAATATTAAACCCTACGGATTATGAATGGGATGTTACTCAAGTTCATATGCATGTGAAGGGAGACAAGCATACTTTTGGCAATATAGTGTACGTTGGTGATCAGTCTCAGTTACTATCACACCGAATTTTAGCTCAATATCTGTAAAACTGACTGAGCTATAGTCATTTACGTGTCTTTTTACGGTCAGCTGGCAAATAATGCCCAATAAAAAAGAAGGGGAAGAAAATTTGGTTTGCCATAAATATAAAAACTACAATTTGATGCTGCAATTCACGCTAAGATTTCAGTTAGTCGGGATTGTATGACAGTTAAAATTAGTCTTGCCGTTGCCATCTATTTTCAGCTTTAAGTTTTAATTATTAGAAAAAAAACTCATTTAAGACATCTTTGTAAATGCCCTGCAAAACAATCTGACTTCCGCAGTGATACATTCAGTTCTTTGCTCAGTCAGTGTGATGGGGCGTCACCCTATTTGTCTGTGGATCAGCACCTAAAACTCAATACAGTCTTTACATTAGGATACAAACTAAATTACCCCCCGCTTTTTTTATTATTATTATTATTTTTTACATTTGACCATTTCAATGCCTTCGGTTTCTTTTACAAAGTAAGACGAAGGGGGGAAATCCACGGTGGTTGGAGATTGCTACCACTTCAGTAACAAGTTTTAAAACCACAACTCATAAGACTGTATCAAAACAAATTTGAAATTTAGGTTTATTCGTGCAGAAGTAATTTAAAATAAAGCACGAGTTTTATGAGCTGTGTGGACGTTGCGGGTCGCCGGGGAGGTGAATTAAAGCGTTATAATAGCTAGCTAACACGTTTTCTGTGGACTGCAAACTCCTGCGGTGTCTAAAAAAACCCAAAAGCATCTAAAAGACGACCTATCATGACAACAGACCGTCATTTTCTACATATTCCTGACCCAGGAATGTAAAGTGCATACTCACAGCAAGCAAGCAGAGGTCTAATTACTGGCGAAAAACGACGTTTCGTCTTCAGCCGGAGACTGAGGAAGAAAGAGAAATCTTTCAATTCCGTTGCAGAAGAAGAAAACGAAATGTTCCCTCGGCTCAGTCTGTCCCGCCCGACTTCAGCAATATGTGTCCTTTTCTCTGTGTGACAGAGATTAATTTTATAGTGGCTAATATGCGCCAAAGAAATTCCCTTGTCCTGAGTATGACGAGCCCGCGTTGAACAATGTGCTTCCAGAGAGACCAGAGATGAGGAGTAGAGAGCCCACGCCCAACTCTATCAACCATAGAACCGCCCCGGTTACTGTGTCTGTTACTGCTGCGTTCAGGGGCCGTCGGAAAAGTGGAAACCCCGCGATGAGAGGTCGCTTGAAATAAATAAATTTATTTGACAAAATAAATGCGAGTTTCTAAAGAGGCCCCTCAAATCTAGCAGACACAAGTGCCAGCATATATTTACAACAAGAAACGAAGGCAACCTTTTATTACGCTCATTCCAACCTTGAGAGCTACAAATGCTGAGTCTACTTTCTTTTATCACAACCACCAAAAGACTACATTTTATAACACAAAAAACTCATCATTTTCCTGATGCAAAGGCCTATGTGTCTTTTTAAAGTGTAACATATTTTTCTATATACATATCTATATAAGTCACTGGCAGTCTTGTTTTTGATTGAAGAATCTAGCAATCTAGCACATAAATACTGAAAACATAGTGTTGAACGTGAACTGCCCAAGTGGACTACATGTCCCAGTGAGCACTGCGTGCGTATCCAGGAAGTTGACTCCGGTTGTCAAGTAAACTTTTGCCTTTTTAATCTCTCTGTTTAGTCTGTCAGTAAATGTGTTTACTGAACCATTCCCTAGAACAGGTAAATAATTGTCTTAGTATCACCACTGTAACTCTTTTAGAATTCGTTTACAGTAAATTAGATAACTTTTTATTTGGACATTAGCCGTGGCTGTTAACGTGTTAAGCACAATGTTGCTAACTTGACTCGAGGTGTTTGGTCTTTTTTTCCCCCACCCTGAGATACTTTCTGTTTGTTATTTAGACTGTTTATTGTTTAATTCAAACAGCCTTGAGAAATGAATCTCTGCCATGGGCCAGTGGTCCAGGAGGTTCGGCCTGGTACCCCCCGGGTTCAGGTGACTGAGCTGAGCGGTTCAGGCTCCATCAACCCAACTCCTAATCCTGGTAAACAGTACGAGGACTCTGACACAGCAGTGGAACTTTATCTTTCTCCTGAAAGGCTGGTAAGTAGACACCTTAAACTCCAGCTTGTATACACTCCAGTGATGGATACTTATGTACAATATAATACTTTAATTTAACAGTATATTGAAGTGAATCGCATTCCTTGATACTGTATCATTATATTGGCATTTCTTTCACATATCAATGGTAGAGCATTATATGGCTATTTCCCCCACAATATAAATCAGATCTTGGGTTGTAGAATAATCTTGTCTATGCTATAATGAGCATATGCTTGAATGAAATGGCACACTGACTCGGCACTACCTTTCTCACTTAGTTTAAATAAAACTGTCTGCTGGTCAGTTTAAAAAAGAAAGTTTCCAATCACAAAGTTAGGATAAAATATAATGCAGTGAAGACCACATGTGAGTATGCATATTCTATTGATAAAACTCTTAAAGTTGTTCTTCAAACTTATTAGCAATGCACACAGTTCTTATCATGTTATGTAGCACTATTATGCATGGATGTCATTACCTATAACAGACTTTTACAATTAAAGTTTTGGCCAAGAAACCATTAGAATTGAATTTTATAAATAAATAAATAAATAAATACAGCCTTCTCAAATTTCACAATCTCAAAATGTTTTTAAAACTTACACATTATATTTGTTTTTATTTGATTTGTCTGTAATATATTATAGTTTTCATTGCAGTGTCATTATTAAACACTTGGAAGGAGAACAAACAAAAATCAAACACACAAATGCTTGTACAGTTGTACAGTTTTTACTTTAAACTGAAGGTTGCTGCTTTTGTTTCATTTTATCATACAAGATGAACATTAAAATGCAGCTGTAATGATGACCAAGTTTAGTCAAAATAATCAGCAACAGATTGGTTTTAGAAATAAACCTTTGCTCCAACACACATCCTGTGCATCACATACTAGTTTTGACACTTTTCCTTTGCTAATTCTCAGAAACAAACTGGTAAAATGAAGAGCATACAGGTCAAAAAGTTTTTTGAAGGTGAGGTGGACAGACAGACATACTTCACATCACAAACTGAACATAAATATAGTCTGTATGAATAGCTAAAGTTTTTAATTGTGAAACTATATATTCTGAAGATATAATTTGATTCAGCATGTTAATGAGTTTGCTGGTAATTTTTGTACTTTGCAGGAGTTGTTGTGTGGAACTCGGGATCTTTCTCTTGTCACTTCACTGGAAGTCTGTGTAGACACCCAAGCAAATACACTGGGTAACTTTGGTAAGATGTACCTTACATCTATTCATTTACTATGTATTATGACCTTTCATTTGATCCATGCTGCTTAGGTACTAAGCCCTTATTTGTTTTCATGAGAGCTCATAGTTTGCATGACAGGCAGATAGTTGTGCCTACCAGTTCTAGATTACTAAAACTGAGCAGTGGTGAAAGATGTTCACTTTACTCACCTTTGTTCTCCCCAAATCCTAGATTGCATACTGATTGTGTGCATATGTGCGTCATAGCTTGTCCACAAAAGGCACACTTCTTTTTAAGCAATAGTAGAACTTAACTGCGTCACAACATTGACTGACAATTACATAATCAGAGCAATATCTCGTTTGAAAAGCCTTACTTTTCTGATTCTCTTTCAGGTTCTTACTTGCCTAGATTAGTGCAGCTGAAAATGAATAACAGCTTGATCACATCAGTAAGGTAAGTAAAATAAGACTGACACTATTTATTTTATTTATTTATTTGTCCTAGCTTGTGGTTTCAAAGAGCAGAAAATTTATTTGATTATTACAAATTTTCACAATTTCAACAGACTGTCAGAGATATAACCAAAAGTGAATCAACCTAGACTTAAACACCCCTTTCACCTGGAGAATAGTTAAATCACAAGGGGATTACTGTCATGCTACACATTCTATTTATAAGCCATTAAAATGGTGTTTTAAGTTGGATGGTGCTTTGAGAAGGTTGAGGTCCTTGGAATGCAATAATCAAAAATGATACAGAGTTGTTGCAGTGCAGCTGTTTGCTCTACTTTACCCAAGCTTTTCCAAAAGAATATATATGCATGGAAGTTGGATGTTGCAGCTTGTAAACCAGACAATGAGCAGACGTTATGTTGAGTCCTGGATATACCATAGGCACATGTGGAAAACAAGTTCAACCAGGTGTCTCCTAACAGGACACAGGGGGGTTTGTGGCATATTGGATTTCAAACTCATTAATGTACACTGCCGTAAAAAGGAGAGAGGGAACATCCACTGTTTCTTCTAGACTGTCCTTCTATATGTAGCTGCAGCTGTGCCATCAAAATCTGAAATTATAATTCGTTTTGATGATAGGACAGGTAGAAACATTTTTCTAGCAAAATACCTGAGAGATAAATAAGCACAAACAAAAAAAGAAAGAAAGGTGTCTACTCCACCTTAACAGGAGGAAAGCTTAGCCACCTGGACATGAACTGCTTCTGATAGCATTTCTTGCTGTGTGCTGAGGGAGCTGTAGAAGAGAGGGTGTTACAAGGCAAGAGACAGAATTCCTCTGGAAATGTCTGACCAGGGGTGTGCAGCGAAGACAAATGAGAGAAGGAGCGAAAAGCTTAGATGGCTTATTCCATAAATCACAGTGTTATGTAAGCCTCTGCTCCTCCTCTATATCAATTTTCTACAATTTTGCCTCTCCAGGGACCTGGGAACCACCCTCTCCCACCTGCAGGTTCTGTGGATGTCTCGCTGCTGTCTACAAGACCTAGACGGCATTTCTACTTTCTCTTCTCTTGAGGTAAAATTTATTAGTTACAAATGACTCAGTGAGGACTGTTCATCAACTTTTACTCTGAGGGAAAAATGTGTTGTTTTATTTAGTTTATGAAATATACTTTTTAAAGTTCAAAAATGTAATGCTTAAAATGTGGCAATTAAAGCTGTTCAAGGTTAAATTTCTGAAAATACATTCAATTTTTTTATGTGTGGCTTGGTGGTCAGTGCCGCGGTCTTGTAATCCTGAGGTTGCAGGTTCGAGCCCAGGAAGGGCATGCGGCGTAAAATAGTTGCCAAATCGCTCATGCAAGTTCGCTCGCTGTGGCAACCCCTGAAGAAGGGAGCAGCCAAAAGAATTTACTTACATTCAATTTATTATAATGTTATTTCTATTCCTTTGGTGTACAAAATGATAGATACGATAGGTTAATAATATATTTTTTTGTACATTTTGAGTTCTTGTTTTTAATCTTTCATTGTGTGCATTGATTGATTTTATTATATAACCTGGTCTAGTATGTTTTCTTTGTCCTATCCAACTGGTAGTTTTTTTTGCCTTTTCACTCCCGTTTTAACACCCAACATGATTTTACCCATCTTAACAGTCTGTGATCCCTGTCCTTGTTTTCAGGAGCTGTACCTGGCCTACAACAATGTGTCAGACCTGAGTCAGATTAGCATGCTGGACAACCTGCGTTTGTTAGATTTGGAAGGAAATAATGTGGGTGACTTAGTCAAGGTTCAGTATCTGGGTTTGTGTCACCAACTCCAGACACTTACCCTGGTGGGAAACCCTGTGTGTGCACGCCCAAACCCTACTTCCTCTAAGGTAGGAAAATTATTTTCTAATGTTTGTGATAGCATGCAAATCAACAACAAGCTTTAATCAACATCTGAAAAGGGAGAATATAAACAAATTGGGTCACACAGATTAAACAAAAGCTTTTTTTTCAAGTTGTGTATATATTGTTTTGTCTGACAAACCATAATTCTACTAGAATTGTATTGGAATCAGATGGATTTAAATTAGCTGCAAATTTCATCTGCTGTACATTAAAAAACAATAGCAGTTATTTTAAGTTCAGGAAATGTGTCTTTATGTAAATAAATTAAAGTAATGAGACCACCTGATTATCACCGACTGCTAAAGGCGAAAGGGCGATAATGTTTTGCTCATGTCTGTGTGTGTGTGTTTGTTTGTCAGTTATGTTAAATATCCCATGAACCACTGGACAGATTTTAGGAAAACCTTCATGTAAAACTGATAAATTTTTCTCAAGTTAGTTAAATTCAAGATGGCTGCCACATCCAACTGACTTTAGCAAACGCAAAATGGCTATAACTGTTAGTTTTATGGGTATTGAGCTGAAATTTGGTGTGGTAGTAGCTGAGAGTAATTGACAACAAATATTCCAAGTGCTAACACATCTCTCAATATCACATGACCTAAATGGCTATTACTTGTCCCTTCTCAACATAAGATCATTTTAGTTTAATTAGGTTTATCTGTCAGTCTAGTTTTGATTCATATGTTTTAAACACAACAGTGGTACAGGACAAACTTTTCCTGAGGCAACCACCATCATGGTGCATTGCTCAGAGTAATAGTAGTCTGGCAAAAGATAAAACCCAAATGAACGGTTGGAGTTGAATAAGTCTTGAGCAAGGAGCTGGGCAGAGTTCCTGAACAGGAAGTGTTTTATTCAGCTCATGTTGTAAAAGGCAACTTGCAAATGCAGCTCCAATCAATCTCTCTCGTGCTTACAGGCTGTCAGTGTTCTGACATAAAAGTGCTTGTGGCGATCTGATCTTGCCACACTGGAGACATGAAAGCACCAAACATACCAGCTGCATAACTGAAATGATGAGGTTACATCATGGCAGATGATGTTATTTTGATGTTAGAGTGTGTACGCAATCTCAGTGCAAACAATAGTTAATTTGATGTAATTGTATACATAAGATAAAGCAATTTACTACCGTTGTTGCTGCTGCATGATACTAAACTGTATTTCTACCAGTTAGCTGTGAGTTTTTGGGCCACTATGAATGTGTTTATTTACACCTACAAGCACAGCATTAATTAGGAAACTAGGGCAATGAGTGGAGATGCTGAGCTGAATATGTATTAGGTCTGTGCTTTGTAGTAACTGTGGAGATCTTGGGTTTGCTCTCTTGCCAAACTAACACTCCTCCTGCTCTCTCTCTCTCTCTCTCTCTTTCCAGCACATAAGCACACATCCGCTCACTTCCTCTCTGTTAGTCCTCTTTCTCATTTTCTTTTCTTTTTTGTTTCCTCCTTGCCAGGCTTTCACTCTCTTTTTCATTCACGGCATCTGTGTGATTTGGTGAAGGTGAGGAGTGCCAAGCTCTAATTTGATTGCTAGTAGCTAAGTAATTTACTGGACCATCTTGGCTCTGTTTATCTTTAGTTATGTAACAGATTAGCACAAAACTTTACCAGCACTTGATTTTAAGTTACTAAATGTCAAAACAGAAAAAAAGTATTTAGTTATTGTAGATGTAATGCCACTTGGACAGCAAAAGATGAGAAATGTGTAATACTAAAAGAACAAACATAAGTAATAAACAGAAAAAAATCTAATAAATAAATAAATATGAACCTCTGAAGTGATTAGGCTAAATGTACTACTTTGCTACTCTGCTACAGTCTAAGCATCTTCCCTTGGCCTCTGTTTTCTATCTTTGGTCTAGGTGGATGGCTATAGTTACCGCGCTGCAGTGAGGGAACTGGTCCCTCAGTTGCGTTACCTGGATGATGTGAGCATTGAGGAGGACAGTTTGGCCTGCTGTAGCATCATTGAGGAAGACTGGGATTTTCTCCGAAACTCTATTAGGGAATGTAACTCTTCTAAGGCTGCCAGTAAAGATGGTTTTATTTATTTATTTATTTTTATTGTCTTACACAAATCAGTTCATTTCAACTGAATGGGCATCTTAATTTTGTATTTGTAGAAGAGTCGGCAGATAGTGTGCATCCCTACAGTACTCACAGCTCTGCCAGTCGCCCTTTTACCAGTCCTGCAGCTGTCAGGCCTCTTTCATCTCCAAGCTCCAGACTCAACCTGGCAACCGGCCCTGGAGTTCTTACCCCTCCTGGATCCAGACCTGGTTCTTCAGACTCTGATCTAGCAACAGTAGAAGCAGAGACCAGCACCCTAACACATGGTGAGATATTCTCCTGATCGATCATCACATTGTATTTAGTTTTAGTAGTGCTTTTTTAATTGGTTAGCATCACAGTGCACATATCCGGTAAACATTTTCAAAAGCATCAGCAGTTCCTCCTTAACAGTGCCACCAAGTTGCCTTATTCATGTCATTAAACACATTAATGCCTTCCATCTGCTTGTTTGTGAAGGACCTGGCAGGATCCTGTTTTGTGGAAACCCAGTTCAGGCTATTCGAGCAAGGCGAGAACAGCTGAAGGTGAGGGCCAACAAAAATCATGTAATTAATTCTAAATAAATAAATAATAGCGTTTAGCTTATTAAAAACATCTCACTCTGTCACTAATTAGACTAATTCATAGTTAAGTCAGTTTATCACTTCAATGCAGCAAAGCTTTATTAGTGCTGATGGGTCATAATTGTTGTCTGGCACCAGCAGCTCATCTATTTACTGTCATGTTGGTCTAAACAGAAGCAGCTAGTACAAGAAGTGGAGGACATGTGATTATGTGAAAGGGCTCTTACTGCAAACTGTTACTGTAAACTGACATATTGATTTTGTGTTTGCCCTCTGTTTCAGTCAGAACTTTCCAATATGTCTCTATTCAATAATAATGTACTCAACTTTTACAGCATCTATTTTTCTTTTTTTTCCCTTTTTTTCCCTCCTGCACATACTCATTCTTACCTTCCTCTGTCTGGCAGACAGCACCCACCAGATCCACTTTGACCCCTCGTGACCTGCCAATTCATGTACCAGAACACACATATGACGTCGAGGAGCCTGATCTTGGAGAACGTGTTAATGTTTTTGCAGAGCTCAGAGCCTGGAGGGAACAGCATAGCAGGTATTAAATAGATTATATACCTCACATTATTTTCCTTAGCTTACTAAATGTTTAAAAAAATAATAATATGAGCATTTTTCTTGCCATGAAAGATAATCCGTAAGACATGAATTGCAAGTAAAATATTTGAAAAGAGTAGGTCTTTTAAAATGTGTTCCTTACATTAGCTGTCATCCAGGCCTCCTCTAGAGTGTTTCAGACATAAGAAAAAAAACTCATTGTTCTATATTATTTTTCAGGCGTCTTGAGGTCATAGAGAAAGAAAGATCACCACAGATCTTGGCTATTCATCATGGAGGTAAAGATGAGACAGATGAAGAAGAAGGCTTTGCTGGTATGAGAAGCAACAGCAGCGATGAAGATCAACGAGAGGAGAAACACTGTGACAGATTAGATACAGGCTCACTGGATTCATCTTTTCATTCTCTTTCCCCAGGTGAATTGTCACTCAATACAAGTGATTATTAAAGTGCCATATATTTTTCTATGACTCGGTCTGGACAAAAACAAATAATCTTGCTTAACTGATAATAATTTTTTCTTGTTGTCAGACCTGAATCAGCAAGAAGCCTTATCCCATGAGATGGCTCAAATGTCTCTGTCCCCAGACACCACACTGTCCCTTTCACCTCCTTGTCACTGTGTCACTTCAGCTCCCACTAATAGGAAATTGTCAGGGGTTCGTGCTCGCAGGCTTCGTCTCAGCCAGGCCAGCTCAGAACACTTACCTGAAGTCAGCAGAACAAGGTGTGTCCTTCAAACAACTACACCTGCAGCAGAAACAGACCTTTCATTTGAGAGAGTCCAGCACTTGGCAAGGACCAATCTGCCACCTTTGACATCAGTTACTCAGATACCCCACCCACCTTCATCAAGGGAC
The DNA here is from genome assembly GCA_028566095.1 of Kryptolebias brasiliensis. Lineage (NCBI taxonomy): Eukaryota > Metazoa > Chordata > Actinopteri > Cyprinodontiformes > Rivulidae > Kryptolebias > Kryptolebias brasiliensis. Next base: position 19,408,211 of record JAOXNZ010000012.1, on the reverse strand, counting down.
CTGCTTGGAGGACCAGTGAATTCATGGTATGAAACTAATACCAGGTACTTTCATGTACAAATTTATTTTCCACAATCAAAATAGGTCAGTCTCAGAACAACAATGAATTTATTTTAATTTAGTTTAGTTGAAAAGTATATGTTCATATGATGAGAAAATCCCAGATATTAGAGGAACATAGGAATTATTTATCAAGTTACAATCACTTTTATCAACAATTGTATTTCCCTGACAAGACAATAATCAGTAAGAATTAACAATAAATTTCCACTAATTGTTTGTAATAAAACAAAGTTGTGACTGGGTAATTTGTGTAATGTATATTAATACATTTTTCATGTTTTACAGAATCTTAACATTCTTGTAGGATAGACCTTAACATAGGCCTTTTATCTTTCAGGGTGGTTATGAACTTGCCCAGTAAACACAAGACATCAAAAATCCCCAAAAGACCAGCAATTTCTCGCCCTCACACAGCCAGAGCTGCTCTACAGAAACATCACCAGCATCACCTTCTCCAACCCTACAGAGGGAGCTCACACCTAGACTAATGCCAGACTGTGCTTGCTAGTAGACATGTTTTCTTTTCATTTTTCAGTTTTTACACCTTTAATCTTGTTCCTCATGTTGTCTTAGTGCATCTTAATCTCTCTTACCTGAGCAGAAGTGAGGAGGAGACGGCAAAAAAGAAGAATTGGGGAAAAAAACAAAATATTAGATGCTTCGGTAAACCAACATGTGCTGAATATCATGCATGGAACAGCAACATCATCTGTCCACTAGTTGATATAGTTTACTGGAGTATTATATGATCTCTGTTAAATGAGCTTCAGCAATGACTTTGCTTATGTAGATATTTAATTTTTATTTAATATACAACATATATTAAAGTGTTACAGTTGACTGCTATATCCTTGCAATTAACTCCTGCTAGTGATCTTCTTTATTTCTGCTGTATATTAGGAATTTAAACATTTTTTTAGATGGTTTCAGAACACAGGCAGCTGAAAGGATGAAAGCGGAGACAAGAAGGCGCCGACATATTAATGAGAAGCTATTTTGACATTACTCTTGTGAAACTATTCTTCAAATTCCAACTTCTTCTTATGACTGCTCTATCACATTTCATTTCAGCAAAATGGAATAAAAAAAAAATAACAATTTTTTTATAGTAAAATACTGAAACAGTTTTTTTTTTAACATATTTTT
>JAOXNZ010000012.1:19368114-19401443 GCA_028566095.1 Kryptolebias brasiliensis | reverse complement strand
TAGATAGATAGATAGATAGATAGATAGATAGATAGATAGATAGATAGATAGATAGATAGATAGATAGATAGATAGTACTTTGTTGATGGATGGAGAGCTTAGTTTGTGAAAATTAAGATGATTGGTTATACATATGCATTCACCTAAACTGTATTTTTCCATTTCTTTTTATTTTTTTTATTTTAAATGCATTTTAAGCCAACTGAACTGATTAGGAATGAAGAACTAATACTGAAACAACTGTTGAGGTCCTTCCTAAATTGGAGAAAAGATCAGATTGTGACTTCAGGTCTTCCTTCAGTTAGCAGCTGATATAGGATCAGATTAATCAGCCTGGAAAGAAATGTCTGCATGACTGCTTTTTCCACATGATGTGCCTCTGTTGGCTTTTTTGGGCTCTGACATCTGCTATGCTCGAGGCTTGTTTGTCAGCGGGTGTGAACCATTTGGGTGGAGGGTCAGCTTCTCCAGGTCTAAAGCTCCAGTTTGAGATTGTGCTAGTTTTCTATGTAGAAAAATGAAAATCTGGAACATGTAATGGGTGGTGATACAGAGAGGACATTGTTATCATTTATTACATTATCATTTAGTGGTCTTCATAGTATTTCAAAGCCATTTTTTATATAATTTCTAAAAAGGTCCTCACTCATGTCACAACTAAACATTGTCTTTCTCACAAATCAACCCTTTCTCTGAAGTTTTAAACACATTTTCAGTTAAAATAACATTTTACAATTGTGATTTTTCAACTGCAATGTAGTCCAGCAGTACTTTACTCTGGTAAATTTGAACATCATAATGTGTCTAAAAGGGATTTGTATAAAAAATTTCTAAGAAGTATGTATTTTAAGATAAATTAAATTTCCCCAGTACTTGCTAATGTCTCTAATTCAAGCATTTGCAGTTTGATGACAGGAGCATCGTTACTGTAATCAACCATAGGGTTAGCAATTATCAAAAGGTTGATAATGTGCAATTAGGCAAGCGCTCATCTGGAAATTGGAATGATTTTAAAGAATTATCACAGGTTAAAACTCAACCTTCAGTATTTCAATGTGATCCTCAGATGTTCTTCTTCTTAGCAGATAGAAACAGACCAAAACAAACTTCTTAGATGTGCAGAAGATCAGGGGGCAATACTTTATTCTCTGGGATGGGACAGAGTCAAGCTGTAAATGAGATTTAAATACATACTACTATACTATATATTTTTTTCTTTTTCTCACGGCTCCAAACCAAAACATTTTGTTTTTCTTTCTTCCCTTCTCTCTCAGTCATGTTTGGGCAGTCATGTGACTTTTTGTCTGAACACAATTGCCGCTGTTTGCCATTGGCCAGTTTCCTTTGAAAGAGCGTTGGTTTCCCGGGCGACGGGGAATGGCGGCACCGCTTTGCTTGTCTCTGAAACTGCCCCCTCCCCTCTGTGCAGCTCTGAGCTGGTCTCTCGTTGACACGCTGCCTCTTCTGCAGGCTGTGGTGGATCAGGTAGCATGTGAGCGCGACACTCAGACAGCGACAGAGTTGTCTCGCTCTTCCTCTTCTCCGTCTTGTCCTTTTTCATCAGACTGTCAGTATTAGAGACCATTAGACTGCAGAAGGTGAGTTAAGCAAATGGGTTAGATCAAAATGTTTGAGCTTAGACTTTTTTAAAGTTCTCCTTTACCTGAAGACATCACTTAGTTTGGTTTTAATATTGTAGAAATATTAAGCAGAACATGCAGCTCAGATTAATATCTACATAATACATTGTTTTCAACAAGAACAGCAGTTTTAATGTTAGATAAGTTTGCCATTTTTTTATTGAACTGAAACCTTTATTAGTTGTATTAGTTACCATGGCAACATCACTTGAGATGGTAAACTGGCTTTGGTACTGTGGTAGTATGATAAAGACACGTTACTTAATTATTGATCATTCAGAGTGTGATATGTGACTATCAACCTGGCAGAATACACGAAGTCTTAACTTCAGTCTTTTCTGTAGTATCTTGGACAAAGTTTGTACATTTGTTATTGTGAGAGGCTTCAGATGGATGTTGTAAGATGTGTTATCACACACAAATTCTAAAGACAATGTTTTGAGGACCACAGTAGCATCTTACAAATATTTCAGACCCTCAGTTCAGTACAGACTTTGTGGCTAACCCTTTCTGGGACTACAAACATTTGTGCTAATCTAAAAAACTAATTAAAGTAACTAAAGTATTTATTTGGGAATCAGTGATTTATGTTCTTTGTGGTGTAGTTCTGAAACAAAAATGCTTTGTCATTGCACGGAGAACATGTACTGAACACCAGCGTTTTACCTTGTAATTACAGAGTGGTGAGAACTCGAGGGTACTACCTAACTATCATGACCCAAACGTAATTTAAGAAAAAAACTAATAAGACGGTGGTTAATGAATCTCAAACATAGCCAGTGGTTGAACTATACTAAGTGAGCTTACATTTATTAGTCACCTTAAGTTTTAAATATTATAACTTAATCAAAATATATCATCTAAATTAGTCACAAGATAGGTCTGGGTTTGAGCTGCTAGCTGCCATACAGATTGGTAAAATTGACTTATTGTGCACTTTTATTCGTTTTGATCAGATTTGTACTTCCATTTTAGAGATTTTATTCAGCAAACATTTAAATCAATGTCAAGACTGTTCACCCTCTTGTAATGCCAAGTTCTTTATAGGCTCAGCAAAATTCTACCTGCATAAATACAGAATTTCACCAAATATACTGTTTTTGCCACCTGCAAGCTGGAACTGATAAATACCCACCAAAGATGCATTCTTTTAGGTCTTTAATTGCCTGTCTGTTTAGTCCAATGAGATGGGTACTTAAATACCTAATATAACACTAACAGTAATATAACTGAATGCAAACATTAAGCTTAACCTAAACAAAAAACAAAACCCTTCAACTAAGCTGCAACTGAACTTTAGCCATTTAAACAAAAATGATTTGTTCAAAGATGATTGACTTGACATTTCTCAAGATAAATTGATCCTTTTTAATTGGTAATTTATTGAAACCATTAAGGTTTTTAAGTCACATTTCTTCAAAAAATCCTCAAATCATAGCCATCACTCTTTGACTATATGCAACTGAAACAAAGCATTAGTGGTAGACATGGTTTTGAAAATTCCTAAATATTACTAAATCCAAATTATTTTGCCTGTTACATACGCTAACCATTAGCTTTAGTTATCTATTGTTTACTTAATTTTTCTTTTTTTTATCTTATCAAAGATTCAACAGCTGTTCATGATCTCTGCTTGTCTCATCATGGCACAGACACAATAAGGCTTGTGTTTGGGAACTGGGTAGCTTTGAGAGGTTTTTCTGGCACGATTATCATCCTGAAGTGGTGTCCTTTGAGCTCCCTGTCTCAGTCCAAACCAACCAGGTGGTTGCATCTGTGTTTGGTTACTGTGGCAACACAAGAACCTGTCCCTCTGCCCCTCCCTTAGGTGCACTTTACCAGATGACTGAAGAATTCTTTGAACTTAGATGATAAACCCACTACCATTTGTTTCCTTGTATTTTCCTCTGAAAAACATCAGTCTCCCAGTCTGACAAGTAATTAGATAATATACAATAATAGGATATATAAAACGGCTTTACTTTTTTATGTCATGTCATGTTAGGATATCGATAAAAATTCATGTGTCGGGCTTGAACAAGGTAATACTTCACATTAAGTTTATTGTTACTGATGGCCAAAAGGTTTAATTTAAGGTTCATTTAAAGTAATTTTATAGGTTTGATGTTTGTATTAAGTGCTTGGCTATATCAAGTGTTTGAAGATTCAAAGTGAGCGGGAACTAAGGCTGGAGTAGGTGTTAATGATTCATACTGGTATTGTATTTCTGATGCAACCAGGAGAAAACTGGTGCTGAGGCCTTGTTGTTGCTTGTGACTGGCTGCCATGATGTCACCACTGCTGACCCGACAATCCTAGCATTCCTGCTGGTAGCTTTTTATGCAGACGTAGAGGGAAATATGTGGTAGACATGTGGGAGAGATGCACTGACTTGCATACATATGGCCTTTGTCTAAGCGCTGATTAATAATCTGGTATATCTACACACGCGCACACACACACAAATGCATGCACATCATTAATTCGGTCTCATGCACATCCTTCCTCAAGCACATACTCAAACACCCTTGAACCTGAATAAAGGTGGTGATTGTAGTCTTGCTATCATAGTTAAAATTCAACACATCTTTAAGTGTCTATTCTTGAAATTCTGATAACTCAGTTTTGCTTTCATCCTGGACTTTTATCCAAAATGTCATTCATTAAAAATGGTATGATTAGAGAGGTCCAACTCCATTAGGTTCATCATGTTTTTGTGTATGAATACATTTATTTTTCCTGTTTGTGTGTGTGTTTGCCTATAATGCATGATAGTAACTACAAACGACATGCTAGGTATAACACAGCTACAGCTTTCCTTTGATCCAGTAAAGCCACAGGAGGAAAGAGATGACAGGCCTGGTGCAGTGAAAGCTTTTAAATGCTGTTGTTACTGCAGGTGTTTGACTTGTACTTTTCTGCAGACACTCAGTACTGATGCAGAAACAGATCAGTATCAGTAAACACATTTAAAATGTGGACCCATTGGCAATGGACACAGAGGATACCTGGAAAAGAATCTTAACAAAAAGATGTTAGAAACATTTTAAGACCTCACACAAGAATGTGTGGATATAGGTGTAGACATAGTGGCTGGGGTTCAGCAAGTGTGTCCATGGGAGTTGGGTGGGCTTTTGCTCACTCTGTGTGGGCTTACAAAGCTTTTTGTTCACCTCTGACCTTTGACCTGTACCTACCTGATAGCTCCCCTGTTTCTAAGATTTCAAGTTAACCCAATGTCCTGTGTCTCTACATTTTTCAAGTTTCAATTTGAGATTATTTTTAAATGAACACTTCAAACCCTCTTTACAAGTATAAGCACACCTTGTCGTGTGGGATGGTCTTGTTTACTTTACTTTTATTTGTTCCCTGCATTCCCTGAGTGATTGCCCCTCTTCTTTAGAAAAAGGGGAACAAATGATTGAGGCTATTTGTCCTGTCATCGTGGTCCTATCCACGACTAAAACGCTGAAGGTTCTTTGACAGTCACAGCTTTCTGCTTAAGCAAGTTTTATCCCATTTCCATTTACTGATAGCCACAGCGCAGGCCAACCAGTGTGACACTAATGGTACAGCCTTATCTCAAGAGACAGCAACTTCACAGAGAAAGTGATTTTATATCTCCAGGAAGACTGGGACTTGTGGGGGGGGNNNGTAATATTGGGAATTCTCCCCCCCCCCCCCCCCACACACACAAATAAACTTAAATAGAGTGAATGAAAAGTGGTTCAAAGTAGCTACTTCTGATGCACCCACTAGAAGGCATTAAAAGATAACTTGAGTCACAATTTACTTCACCTTTCAAAATATATTTTTTATGCAGCCTCTCAGACTTGCAACATGAGGCTCTGTGAGAGCTGGATGATAGTTTCTTTGTCTGGAGCCAGTCTGCATTAGTTCTTAAAATACAGACAGAAAAAAGAGATGGGTCAGAAAATGGTGTCAAAGTGTAAATAAAGTTCTGACAGTTTGGAAGCAACTAAAGGCAACTGAGATTCTCTTGTGCTTTGTTAGGACAGTGTAAAAGGACTGCTCTGAAAGGAAAAGATGTATGTTTTGTGTGTGTTTAGAAGTGTTTTTTCTGTGTTGTATTTGTAAGAATACAAAGAATACAAGGTTTGTTTACTGTACTGGAAATGCTGATCCAGTTGACCATCTCTTCCTGCAAAGAAATAATATAGTGGCATGCGCTTGCTTTCAAACTATGAATTATCCTCTGAGCCAGGTTTCTGGGAAGAAAACAAAAGTCTTTGTCTGGTCTTAATGTGGGTTTTGCTATATTTACATCCCAACAGGGCAATTACCTTAGCTGGCAAACACTATCCAGTCATGGCATACAAGACACAGCTACACTTCTGAAGCAACAGCATCAGACTGACCATAATGAGACAGCAATGCTATAATTAGAAATGGTTGGCATGACCTATGGTTGCCTGTCAAAAGTATGACAACTAATGTCAACAAAAGTTCAGGATTTTGAAATGTTTAGTTTTTTCAAAAAAGAACGGTTGTCACCTGTTCTTAATCTGTTTGCTATCCACATTTTAGATTTTATGGACCTGTTGTCCACCTGTTGAATCCTGTTTTTTTTTTTTTTTGTGAAAGGCTGAATAATTAAAGAGAAGAAAGAACAGAGAAGTTTAAAAGAAACATTTGGAGGGGGGATCCAAAACACAAACTTAATGCTGTTTATTCTTGGTTGGTAATTGATGGGCAACAAAGACAATATCAGTATGTATTCCCCATTTTATTGTTTCACTTACCTTTATAAGACTAAAAAAGTCTATTTCTCCATCTCAAAAGCATTTTGTGCCTCAACTCATTATAGTTTTGATGAATTTATTCCCATTACTTTGTTGAGCTATAAACTTAAGTTGTAACAGTCTAATAGTTGGGTACTTTAAAAAGCAATTTTTAAATTAGTAAATAATTTAAAAAGAACAAAATGGAGCAACTTTTATTTCTGAAAGAACAGGTTTTTAAGTTATTCGGGCCTCACCTTTGTTCTCTTTGGTTTCTCTGCTGAAAGCAGAGCGAGGGTTGGAGGAGGGGAAGGGAAGGGGGTTGTTAGATCAAATCACACAGAAAGGAGAGATGATATGTGGAGTTTGACAGGGGAGGGTTTGATTAGGGGGGGCACAGCATTGGGAGGTGCCCTAAGGAATGCCTGGAAGGTGTCAGCAAAGTTAGGGAGGCTTTGGACTGATAATCCTCCAGATCACAAAGCAGCACACTCACCCTTAAATGAACTGAATATGGGTGTGACGTTGGACAAGCATATCAACCTGTCAGGGCCCATAAAGTATAGTTACTTCCCCACTACTCTGCTTTTAAAATATCACTTCTCCTTGGCACCTCAGACTTTTCTCACAATGGCCTTTGGTACTTGAGCACTGCCTCAGGAGGTTCAGCCTTCAGTTTGATTCAAGAGTTTTGTTTAAATGATTTGTCTGACAACACAGCTCTTAGATGTGCCAAAAGCTTTGCTTTATAGACAGAACAGTGAACCAGTTCATGGAACTGTGAACTGACTCTTGATGGGCTTTTGTGACTCAGCCTAGCTAAGCATACATTGCAGTAGCCTTTTGTTTTCCTTGATTACGCTCATCTAAATTATTGCAATTAATGTCAGACATCTATTTTTAGAACCTCTTTATATAGTATGCACATTAGTTTTGTTGTGACTGCATGGGCTCATTAATTTGTTGAAAATAAAAACTGACGTGAAATAAAAAAAGACGAACTGTTCTTTATCGCATTCTGCTGCTGAGTCACTGCATTGTAGATCCATAAATACAAAAGTTTAGTGTTTTTTCCAAACGCATTTGTTTGACTGATGTATTATTTGGTTTTTATTTCAGTTTGCTTCCTAATTCTAGCCCATATTGAGACTGAAATATGATTCCATATTCATGATCTCATTAGTTTGCCTTCCACCAGGAAACCAAGTAAATAAATTAAAGGAACAGTTAGATGTTAAAGAGAACTGTAAGAGCACAGTCAGCTGCCAAGATGCAAGGTTCTTCATCAAGTGTAGTATTATTCAGTCTTTTTAATAGAAAAACAGAGAATCCAGTAGACAGACTATATTGTACTATAAAAACAGCTTTGGCAGAAGAGAAATGAAGAAGTGCCAACCTGATTGAGGAACTAATCACAAATGTGCCAGAAAGCTTTAGTGAATGTAAAAGCAAATGTAAAATATGTTTATCAAGTTATTTGTTTAATATTTGACATTTAAAGGAATAGTATATCAACTGACAAATTGTTGTCAGAGCTCTAACTTTTTACTCTTTATTAAACTAATCATCACATTATCCAGCTTTATTTGCTAGCAAGTTTAGTTTGTAGACAGGCTTCTATTTTAACAGGTTTCTTACTGATACCTGATTTAAGTTTCAGGCTTTGGATTTGATCAGGAAACAAACAAAAAGTGTTTTGGAATTAGTCACATTTAAGATGGAGGGATATGTGGTGATAGAGAAAGGAGAGCTGTTCATAGAGAGCAGGGTCTGTCTGATGATGAGGGGCTCCCACACAATCTGCCTGGCTCATTGGTCACGCATTTCTCTGCTCTGCATGTGTTTTTGTGTGTTGAGAAGGGCAGTGGGTACAGGCGCACAGTTCTAGAGTGTTTTAGAAATTATTGTTTAATATTGTCTGCCTTATTTTGCTTTTCATTAAACTGTTGTTTAAACACCTTGCACTCTGGATTTTAGTGGTCAGGTTTAAGTGCAGAAGCTTAACTGTCCCAGTTGGTCTCAGGGTGTTGTCTAACTCAAAAGCAAATACTTACACACACTCTCCCCTGTTGCACCTAGTCAGCTGGACTATTACCTCATTCCAGGAAAAGGAAGCAAAAATCACCTGACTGGCTAATTTGTTTAATCAGCTGATTGTGTAACCGGAGAGCAGAACTCGGACGTCCAATGCCTCAGGTTATTGACCGGGCAAATAGTGCAGGCAGATATGTAAATAAACGCAAGAAGGTTTGACTTTCTATTGTTTTTGTATTCTTGGGTTTTCCTATAAGCTGTCATTGGAAAATGTTGAATACAAATAGAAAAACTGAGAAAACTGATACTGAGAGAGAGAAGCAGAAAACCTGCTTTCGACTACCTGAAAAGGGGGAAGGTATTTGATCTGTCAGCACATACAAAAGGGTGGGGAGAAAGAGCAGGAGAGAAAGAGAACTCTGGCTGCGAGGGTGTGTTTCTGTGTGGGTGAGAGAAACAGAGAGGAGGAGGAGGAGCAGCGTAGACTCAGAGAGAACTCGAGCAGTCCCCCAGATCTCGCCTGTGGTGAGGACACCCAGTAGATGTGCATTCCTGAGGCAGCCAGCAACAAAAAGACAGCAGGATTGAGTGGAGGAGAACTTGTGACACCCTTTAAATTTCTTTGTGACCAGGTCGGACTGCCTTCTGACCTGTGCTGGACTCACATGCTGCTCACATAGACACGCTCGCAGGCTTCCGCGCACACAAGCTGCACAGCTCTGCTGCCCTGACAATTGAAGGATTTCCCCAACTGAGGCAGAAGGACGGAACGAATAAAAACACAGAGGAAGTTTGAAACTTTAAAAAGCAGGATAGGAACCAACCTCTTTCTGGGTGAGTGTAAAAATTGTTTGAATATTTGGTTTGGATTTTAGTATCAAGAAACTTCTCTGGATTCAGCTGATTTGGCTGTGGCAGCAATATGTGTTAATTAATATAAACAAATCTAATTTGCTGTATATGTTTTTAGATACAAATTTTTATGATGGGTCGAAACACAAAGGAGTCTGTGCTGTGTCTTTGCAGAGTTGAACCATGTCTTTACATGTAGGCACCTGTTGAAGCTAGATCCGCCACCCAAGTACTTGTGTGTGGAACAAAAGAACTCAAACCTTTTTTGGTTGAAACTTCACTCTTTGTGTAATTTTACAAAACATCTTTCAGCTGTTTTGGGTTCTGTGTGTACAGAACTGGCATCCAAGTGTATATTTTTAAATTGAAATGAGCAGACTGATCTCCTGTCACACAGCTTGAAAAGTATTTTACACAAAACAGTTTAGCTCTTTCTGCATTTAACCATTAACAAGGTGCACACTTCAAATACTAACAAGATGCTAATCCAATGCACCAAATCACTCGAACCCATCCTGTTTAAACACTGGCTAGTCAATATGCATGGCTAATGTTGTGTTTAAAAATTCCTAGCATGGCTTGTGTCAGACACTGAAACTCATTAGCAGGCTGTTCTTGTCACCCAATCAAGGCAATCGATTGAAAACTCACTAACACCACCGTAGGAGGTGAAGTTTTTTTGTGACGGACTGTAGGAGTAAACATACCTCATGTTTTATCTCTGTGTTTCACTAATTAACATGTTTCCAAAGAGATCAAGCCAGTAGTATAATAAAAAGTTATTAGAAGAGGAACAATTTGAGCATACCAATCCGGAATGAAACAGTCCATGTAATTTCTCCTTTCTTAATTTCAGTTATGTGTAATCCTTGTTCAAATTTATCAGGCTCAACCAACCTTTGGTCTCTTGACACAGTTTCATGCTCATTCTGCCTCTGCCAACCACAGCTTAGGAATGCCCTTATCTTGTTTTTTGACTTATTTGTTGGACAGAACAGAAACATGATGAAAAATGTTGCTAAATGTCTTTTTTTTTGCATTATCACAAATGCTACATAAAAAGTGGGAAACCAGCAGTGTAATAATAGCCATGATGTTAGAATACATTTTGAAACTTTGTACTTTTTCCTGTCCTTGTTTAGTTACTTTTCTCTCAGCTTTCCTTCATGTCTCACTTTCCCCTTGGAAATGTGTTAGTTTCTATCACTTGAATGAGGCTGTTTAGCATGGAGATAGCAGAGTGCCCTCTGAGAGCACTTGTACCTTGTTCTTTGCTATGTTTTTACTGTTCCTTCAATGCTTGAATACGCAAATGGCCTCGTCTGCTCATCTAAAATAGTCTGTATTTCTGTCAGTGTGTCTGTCTGTTACTCAACTTACATAGTAAGGAAGGCAAGTTTGCCTGAGCAAGATATCTCTTGAGATTCTTAATGGGGACTTTTTACATAACTCTTCATGCTACAAAGTGACTTAATTTCTTGTCATTTCTTATCAGTTTTCTAACATCTACAGATGCTTTGTAGACCAGTGATAATACAATATGCTCTGACAGTTTGTTGATAAATAATGTGTTTGAACATTTGAGGGTTGTAATAATTCTTTTGACAGGTGGTTTGAACCACTTTTGTTTGTAATAGTCTTTTCCTCATATGTGCAGCTGTCTTTACCTCCCTTGCTCTCTCATTTTTTTCTGTGTCCTTCCCCTGCCTGTGCAATGTGATGGAAGGCAGTGCTGTGCTCTGCTCATGCCGGATCCATTAGGAATGAAAGCTCACTGCAGTGATAAAAGATTGATCCAGTCCTCCTTGCATCACATTCTCATCCCTCACACCCTGCTCCCTCAGCCTCCCTCACACCCCTGTTTTCAGTCCAAAGTCAACCCCATTTTCAATTCATCAAATCATCAGCACTCCTGTAAATAAATCATTCTGACCAAGTTTACAAAAGCATACTTTATCCCACCAGATTTCAGAAAGGAGAACATTCTGTTGTTCCTGCAAAGTATGCATTCGCTCATACAAGGTTACAAATGATCAGGGATACAAAAAATATACTGCTAAGCATTATATTTCTTAAAACAAATGTGACAGTTCCTTCAATGTTCTTGTACCAGGAAGAGTATTATGTGCTTAGGTAGCAGAACCAGAAAGAGACTGGCATTCAGCCCAGCATGCACAGGCCTTTTTTTCCACCTGTTTTATTTGAGAAGGCAAAGACAAACACATCAGACCTGTAGTTTGTCACCTGGGAGTCTATAATTACTGAGAGGAAGGAGGGGATTTGGAGAAAGAATTTCACTGCGGTTTTGTTTTCATATCTTTAGAGACATACACCCAAAAACATCTCTTGTGTGTGTTGGAAAATTGGACAGAAATTTGTAGATCAACCAAAAACAAATGCCTAAGTCTTTTGATCCCAACTGGAAGTTTTTCCCCCTAGGGAAATTTTTTGTTGTCATTTGCTCAGCATTGTTCTTGTTTTTTGTCCTCAGTCCTCTTTTTGGAGAAATGATGTTGAAATATTTTAAGTCATTGAGCATCTCATAAAACCATTGCCTGAATCTCTTCTCATTCATTTAACATATGGAGGTCAGGGGTTACGTCAAAAAAGCTACACAGAATTTTCATGCAGCGTTTTAGTCTACCTGAGGACATGTTCCCAACTGAACCCACCAAACCATAAAGTTTCCCTGAGTGAATACTGTCATGTTGTGTCAAGGTGAACTTCCTGTGGCCTTCAGTTGTACTCGTTGTGACATAATCAAAGCCCATCACCTCACATTTACTGTTGTGTTGTAACTTTTTGTGACCAGTGCCCGGCTTCTGTTGCTGGAGTTTCTGAACGTCTTTGTCTGTTTGTTCTTCTCTCCATGGCTCCTAAATTTACCATGTATAGTGACTGTAGCGAAGGTAAACATCTCTGCCCCTGGGGATGCTCATGTGACTGTGAGTAGGTATCCGTGGATATGTGTGTGCAGGTTGCTCCCTTGCTTAACCAGCTATGCTGTGTATACTCTCAGCACACACAGCTCTCTGGGCAGTAAATTACACAATTTCCTTTACCAAGGGACATGGACAGGGGAGGGGGTGGTCAAAATGCTAGAAAAAAAAAACAAAAAACGTCTGACTCAGGGTGCCGAGACACTCAATCAGCTGGCAGTAGTTTAGACAGGCAGGTGTTTCTGACAGACCCATCCTTCAAGCTGAAAGGCCTGATAGTGAACCTGCCATTGAAAGCAGATGTGTTTGATTGAGTGGATTACTAGCAACACATGTACATGTTGACCATAACACAGTAACTAAAAAAAGTTTACCTAAATGCTGCACAATGAAAAACAGAAGCATGCATTTGTTTCTGAAACACCAACATGACATAATTATTTGACAAAATGTATCTATATAAATTCAGAAAAGAGTTAGCCTCTTGGTTTATTTTGGTCTGCATTGCAAAATCTGCTACAGATTTTTATTATGGATTTATTGATAGGCTGAATATGGAAGCACCAGTAAATATACGTATTTTATGATTTGAGTGGAAGCATAAACCATGAATGCTACAGGTTTCTGTAGCTTCCAAAAATTCCCGGTGAACTTCCATACACACACAAAGACACACTTTTTTTTTTTTTTTTACTTGTGAATCTTTTTTGTGTGTACAGTTTAGACCACCATGCCCCTGCAGACAAAGCAACCAAAGCAAGCTCTGTTTGTCATCCATGAAGATCAACAGATAAGCCATATTTTCGGTGTCAGATTACCCTCTTCTTTGCGGTTTTAAATGAAAGGGAACAGAGGCCTGGGACCAGTTCCAAGACAGGTTTACTGAGAGCCCAATGCGAAAAACCTGGAAAAAATGTTGTCTAATTTAATTTTGATATGTCTCAGTTTGTGTCTGTCTGTCTGCTTTTGAATAGTCCATCTTCAACAAACACTTGTCTTTGTGCTGTCTTGTCCAGCCTCCCCTCCTCCCTCATTGTCATTCCCAGGGGCCAGCCAACAAATCTCACATGTAAACTCACCATCCTCATCAGTATGTACACGTTTGGTATCCATGCCAAAGCTGCCCTGGTGCTCATGTGAGTGTTGTAAAAAAAAAACCTGTTAAGAAGTAAAGATGCACTCAGATACACTATTTTGTCTCTAAGATGCTTTTAGGGGGGAGGGGGTGTATGAATCTGTACTTGCCCTCCTATCTTCTTCCTACTTATCTTAACTGTCTGGAAACCCTGCTGCTCTGATAGTTATTCCTCCAAGTAATGACAGAGAGACAGAAACATGCATGACACCCACCCATCAACCTATAAATCAGGCCCATTGAGAGGCCCACCCAAGCCTGGTAAATCACAAGCAATTCAAACATTTCATCCATTACTTTGTGTACTTGAGTACAATTGGGGCTGGGTACTATCTGTGAAGTTTGCAAAACTTTATTAAAATGTTTGGTCAGGTTTGTAATCTTAGTTAATTATAATTTATTTACATTTTTACATGGTCCTATCTACTGGTTTATATATACAGTATATATAATCTGAATCATCAAAATTTGTAATTTATTTTAAAAATATGTCATATCTCTGCTTGTAGTTACATTTTACCTTTTATTTATTTGACTTTTGTATGATGACAAAAACCCTTCAAGAGAAATCTGGATGTGTACAATTGTAAGGAAAATTTCAAACTCTTCAGTTGCTGTTAGCACAACAACCGTGATATGGACTTATTGTTCTTCCAAAACATAACACCGTTCTCACAAAACATTAGATTTCTTGGTTGGCTGTTATTTTGTAATTTGGTAATCCTGTTAAACTTGACATATAAGTAAAAGCACAAACCATCTCCAGGATGGCAGTAAAGAAAAGGTTTAATTAGTCTCTCCATGATGTTTGATATAGTTACTTATCTTTTAGTTTATTTTTCCATCACCCAGGCTGTTAGCTCTGCACCGGTCTCTGTTATGATCAACTTAACAGATGTTTATTTAGAATATGACTGTATGAACCATTGCTCATAGTTTTGTGGCATATTGTAAATACAAAAGAGCTTATCTGTTCAAACCTTTCAGAGCTCTCTCTCAGCAAACACATGTAGCATTTTTGTGGGATGAGACTCTTTTAAGTTAACAAAATGGCAGATTTTGTTAGTGTGTACCAAGATTTTTAGAAGGTCCAACTGCGCCAGGTTACTTGATGGTCTTCACGCACATACTGACTCTCACTTCATGGCTGTGTTCACCTGTGTTCCTTCTTTCTAAAGGCCAGGAATGTTGGAACTCCATAGGTAAAACAAAAGATGTTTTGCATACCGGAGGTACTGATCTTTGCATCTGATGGTGGTCTTTAAAACGTTTTAGTGGTTGCTCAGAAATCATATTCAGATATTCTTACTTTCTGTTTTCAAGTCAAATCTGAACAAAACAAGCTGTGCATGGATTACATTAGTGGTTGTTAGCAAAGTGTCCATGAAATGTTCTTGATGGCAGATTGATGTCTTGGGAGGAAACAAAGCTGAATTCCTCACTTGGAGCCATGAACGCATAAGTTCAGCTGAAAGAGTTATGTTTTTGTTTTGTTTTTTCAAGAGTTTTTGTTGTATTATTATTGTTCAAGCTCTGCACAAGAATGTACACCTACTGTTTCTTGGATTTATAATTAGTTTACCTCATACTGAAATAAGCTTTCTCTTCTCAGACTTCTATCACTGGCTTCATGTTCAGGAAAATAAAATTGTACAAGTTATGTCATTAGGTACAGTTTGGAAGTTTTAGAAAACTGTAGAAATTATTTTCATTTCCTGTACTGAAACACATTTGGCTATTTCTCAGTAAAAGTTTCTAATAGGGCTGCAACTAACGATTATTTTAGTTATCAAATAATCTATCGATTATTCTGACGATTAATCGGATAAAAAAAAACTGACACATTCTGCAGCTTTTTCATTAAAGCCTTTTTTAATGCAATATTAGAAATACATTCAAACAAATAATTAAATTCCTTTTTTAAATAAGAAAATAAATATTGCATTGCCTAAAATGCAATAGCATAGAATTCTTTTAGTGAATGCTTGATCATTTGTAGCAAAGGATGCATCTGCAGCGAAGAAAATACTTCAGCTCAGCCCTTTCTGACTGACTTAACATCAATATAGTGTAGGGCTAATCTGGTGATTATTTTTTGGATTAACCGGTTAATAATTGTATAGCAAAAGGTGCTTAATAGGAGATTTTCTTTTACAGAATTTGAACCAGGTGTAGCTAAAACTATGCCACTTGAGGAGTTTTAGGTAAAACATATTTACTGACAAAGATTTTTTTGTCTTAAATGCAAAATGTATAGGTTGTACAGTTTTGGCATAATTACTGCTCTGGGTATGTTGTTCTTTCAGCTATTGGCCTTTTTTTGAGTCTGTATTCTCCAGTTAATGATTAATCGATTAGTAAATTAGTTGACGATCATGTCAATAATCGATTCATCACAATTAATCCGATTAATCATTTCAGTCCTAGTTTGTAATCTTTTATATGACGTTTTGATGTAAAAGCCCTGTCTTTTTTAGTTTTCAGTCAATGTGATGTAGATGAATATAGTAGAGTGTACATAGCAATTTGGTTCTAATCTTTTTGGAATTTCTTAGAAGAATATGAAAAAGAATGGTTCTTTTAATGTGATTTACATAAACCTGATAAATGTCAAATATTGACATTTAGATGCTTGCTGGAGTGTGGCCTATTGTTTTGTTTTCCTACATATGCCATGTGGTCATGCCTGCAATTCTTTAGGAATATACCATGGAGTTTAATATTTTCCCATTTCTTTATAATGTCGTGCACAGTCTTTTTGTTCCAAACAATTTAAACTATAGTAAAAGAGAAGTCTGAAATATACTTCAACATGATTGAGTATTTAAACACAGAGGGAACCAGTTGATAGTACAAGTTTAATTCTGTATTAGCAGATCAGCCTCAATGCTTGTAGACAAGTTTGGCTTTTTCTTGTGTATTATTCAAGGTTTTAAAAAAGAAAAAGAAAACAAAAAGCAGGAATAAATAATTGAAATGAGCAGACATTGAAGCAGCTTTTAAATTGCTAATGAGTTCAGCTTCAAACCTGTGACATTGGAGGCCTTTGGATTCCCGACTGCTCAATGACACATACATGTGGGAAGTAAAAGTGAATCACACACATACTGTACACTTTAAAAACGTAACTTTAAATAATCTGCAGTGATAAATTTAGGACTATACTTTTCCCACTTGTGTGCTGAGTAAATTGCACCCTTTAAATTAGGGGGTTACTTTGATGGTTACATACAGATTTAGTTGAAAATTGTGCATCATCATTTAGTTTGAGTCAGACTATTTACTGTCTATACTTTCCTTGTAATATATTTTAGCAAACTGAATATCTTCCTCTGTGCAGTAAAAACACGTGCTTGTGCTCACTGCACATCCTATATGAGTGTGTGTATTATTTAGAGAACATGTTCTGTACAAGACTGGCTGGGAACACAGTGATGTCCTGCTTCCCTTGCAAGTAGTGCTGAGTCAGATCAGGCGTGTGTAATTACACATGGGTGCCCATCAGCAGTCTAAGAGCCTTCTTCCTCGGCTCACCTACCAATACAAACTCCTGTATGGCTCAGCCTGCAGGCAGTCAAACCACTCGTCCTGAGCTGGGCTCTCATAGGCTGTGTGCAGGCCTTTATTATCATTCTCACCACTAACCTCTGGCTATGTGGGTGGATCCATGAGTCAGCGCAAACAAATTCCTCGTCTCTAATCTACTACACCTCCTCTTTGTTTCCGGGGTTGGAATGAATGATGACTATCAAACTAGGTATGAGTCTTTCACTTGTGGATGAATAAGGTTGTAGTGTTTTATTGTGGCCATGGTTGTGTAAACTCTTGTGGCTACATGCTCACATCATCTTTCAATGAAATGCAAAAGTTTGCAGAGCCACTTGCTACAACTGCTATTTTGTCAGTTCTTTTAGAAATTCCAATTAAACAAGGGTACAAAAGGATTTTTTTGCAAGCTTTACCTCCTTTCTATGCAGTTTCTCTTTACTTTCTTTCTCTCTTGTAGTTCAGCTGCTCATTCATGATGGCTGGGATTTCACACTTAGTTGTGTTTTACACAGCGTGACTACAGTGGTAGTGACAGCCACAGGTGATGACCAGACTCCAATGGCCATGTAATGTCCTGCCTCTGATCTGTGGGAAGAAAAAACTCTTATCAATCATCAATTGCATGCATATCAGTTGCACAATTGTGAGGCAAAAAATGCACATCTAAGAATTTGAAGGTGAATAACCACATTTGTGCAGCTGATCTGGGATTGGAGCATGTAATTATAAAGTATCCAGCCTAAATTTTGTTAATGCTTGGTCTCCCTTTCATATTTGCTCTTTGGTTTTAAAGCAAAGCTGCCTCCCATGTTAATAAACCATATATACTTTCATTGAGTTTCACACTTAGATGAGACAGTCATACTGGAAAGGGGAGAGGGCTGCTTCATAACATTTATATATGCCAGTATGACAACTAAAGCTTATCACTGCTATTGCTGATTCCTTCACTTTGATCTATTAGCATATCAATAGAGACATTGGCTGGCAGGGGACATTTTCAAAGAGCTAGTTGGTAACAAGCGTTTGGACTTTGTCTGAGAAATGTTTGCCTAACGAATGTGAAAAAATGCCTCATTTGTCAGGTGTTGAAGGTTTGTTAGCAGAGAACCAGGCAGCCTTTCTGTCTAATTAACAAGAAGTTTATTGGAATAGTGTGCTGCAGCCTGCCCCTACCATGGAAAGTTATTAAGTTTTAATGCCACCCAATAGAAACCCTCATATCTTGTATCTAAGTTTCCTTACAAGCCCAGTGGACCCCTGCCTGCTCTTTACCTGCAGGCGCCGGAACTCAGCAGATGATGACTTCTGCCTGGCAGTTATGGTGGGATGAGAGGACACACCAAAAGAGAGTTCTGGATATTTTAAGAAGACTTTTGGAAGAAGAAAAAAAATCATTTGAGATAAACACACAAGGTTAGACAAGGCCTGACAGTGTTATGTAATATAAATTCCCAAATATTTTCTGAATATGCTACAAAACTACTGTAAGTTGGTCCTACACTACACAGATGTTTTGAACTGGGATTTGTACAGTTTAGTTTTAAAATTAGACAGTTTTAAAATGAGTCATACTTTCTGAATTTTCTCTGAACTGTTAAAATAAAACAGAATTTTTAAAAGACCAGGTGCAATGTGTAGAACCTTTGCAGGTAATATTACTGCAAAAGCCTCTTTATTTTTGAAGATGATTTGGTCTTTTTCTTTGATCAAACTAATTTTAGCACCAACCATATGGTTCTCTTCAGCATAACTGTTCATAAAGCAATATTCTAATTAGTTTGAAAAGTCAAGGAGTTACATTAAAGTATATTCACAGTTATTTTGTTTATGTTGTGTATTTGGTGTACATTTTCATAGATGGATAAAAAAGGGCAAGTTATTCACCACAAAGTTTTCATAAGAATTTGATTCCTGAAAAGACTATTTGCTGTTTTTTCAAATAATTATTGCTCAGTTTATAACTGCACAAGTTATGGTAATGTAGTTTTGCTCCCATATGTTATGACATAAGATGTGCTTGCTTATGGTCTAAAAAAGTGGAGGATGTAGAGAGAAGTGGTGTAAGTAAAGAATGCAAAACAGGAGGTGAGGCAGGACAAAAGAAAGTATCTGTTTTCCCTTTTACTAGTTTTATCAGTGATAATGTGAGCACATTTGTGTGGCTGTGAAAGCTCGTGGGGCTGACAGCTCAGGGATGCCAGAGGCCAGAAAAGATGCAACCCTGTCTGCTGAGTGAATAACCAAAGCAACAATGTCCATGCAGTACAGATGAGTACATGCTGCTGGGTGCCAGCATGTTACAGGCTCTTTGTCTCTGCCAACCTGGAACAGAGTGGCACAGAGGTCAGAGCTTCTCCAAGCACAACTCATTGTTTGTTTTTATCAATATCTATCGTCTTAAATACACTTAAATCAGACTGGGCCAGGCCTTTCTTTTCTCTGCAGATGCTGATAGGGATAGCTTGTTTGTCTGCACTTATTGTGTCTCTGGATCCATCTGTTGCAATATGTGTTATAGTCTTTGCCCTTTACTCCTGCAATTGTTTGTCAGACCTGTGTTGCTGCAGAGATAGCGCAGTAATTGCCCAGAGTTGGAGCAGCCTCTCATAAAGATAGGCTTAAATGACATCCCTGGTTGTGCAAACCTATATGCATGCATACCCAACCTTTGACCATTTCACTAATCCAAGCACGACACAGTTATTGGTTCTTCCTGTGCACCCACACATTACACACCCAGTAAGCAGGCTCTCAGTGTAGCCTCAGGCACTGAGTAGCTACAGCACATTATTATCCCAAATGTTTCTCAATAGTTTTGTGACTTACAGATATGAACATTTGGAAAGGAAGTTAAGGGTGTGTATGTCCAGCTGCATGAATACAGTACATGCATTTCATATCTCCCATCAGATCCTTGTCTGAGCTGGTTTTATAGAGTATAATAGATTTTTCAATTTAAAAAACGTTGGAAATATGGTCTGTGGAAGTCTTTTAGTTTTCAGTTTGTCTAAAAAAGCCCATCAATTTGCAGCTCAACACCTTTGCTCTGATTGGGACACAGACAAGCTGAATCATGCCCCGTGTGTGCAGGGATGTGAAGTTAACCATCTCTGCCTTGAGTCGAATTCACTGAAGAGTTGATGGGGCTGTTCTTGAAGGCAGACAGACCAAGACATAGAATGATGACAGATATAAAGTGGGTTAGTTAGACTGATAAGTGATTACAACGGGTAAGGAAAAGATTGGCACATGGCTCAAGTAATGTTTTCTTTTTCTTCTATTCCCCTTTTTGAATCTGTCAGAATTTTGTTATTCTCTACATTTTTCCCTTGCTCAGTCAGTCTTTCTCATTATCTGTTTTTCTTCTCTCTTTCATCCTACAGCCTGACTTGCCTGCTTTCTTTTGAAAACTCCGCAGACAAGCTCCTCAAGTTTTTTTTTTTTTTTTTCCTTTTTCTTTGTTTTGTCTTAGCTTGGAGCTGTAGTCTTTTGAAGGTTTCAGTTTTTCTGGTTACTTGCAAAGTGGCTGAAGTTTTTGGATTTTTTTTCCTCTCATAGAATATGTGAAAGGACAAAAGGAGTTTCAGTTGAAACTGTGTCCGGTGTTGTTTGAATGGGTGGGGCATGGGTGAAGTAGAGGTGGGGTTTATATGGCTTCCGTTTCCATTTGGGGATTGTAGGGTCACAGAAACCTGTGTTTAAGGAATAGTTTTGGGAGGTGTTGAGTGTTGCCATGACAGTGTGAGTTTTCAACAACTTTTGATGGATTAGACTGAGCGTTTGTGTGTTTAATGACTCAGAGCAATTGTAAACCTATCTGCAGCATGTGATTTTTATCTCTACATCAACTCTGAAACTAAACATTACACAGTACAGTACACTTTGATGCCAAGAAATGTTTTGATTGAAAGATTTTGGATTTGGCTGTTTTCCAGACATTATTTTAGCCAGTATAATTGAGAGTTGAGAGTTCATGTTCATGATGTCCTTCATTATTCACAAATCATGTACAGGTGCCTCTTCTTCTGTCTGTATTTCCTTGAGGCCTGACATGAGACTCTGGAGTTGGGTCAGGCTGGCGGATGTCTGGTTTTCTGGGTTGTTCTGCCTGTGACAAAAGAAACAGACAGCAACCCGAGACTCACAGTCCTGTTTGTTTCCTCTTGGTGCAGATTATCACATTTCATTAGCCAGAGGTATAAATGATCTAAGTATCATGGGAGACTAGCAATTTCTGTATTTGTTCTCATATAATGTGATGGTATGTAAGTAAATCTAGTGATGACCGCCCTTTTTTCTCAATACATGTAATATTTATACAGCAAAAAATGTCAAGTGTTCAGCCTCCCATAGCGCATATTTAAATTGGCTTTTTCATAGAGCTTTTTAAACACTTGTTATAAAAAGGGGAAAGCTTGGTTCAGGCTTGTAACATGACTTTCTGCTGCATCTGGATTGAAAATTTAAACAGTTACTTCTTGTTCAGCTTTTAAAAAAAGCCACACAGATAAGGTTAATGATTGTCTACCCACAATCTGTAACTCAACCTGTTAGGTTTAATTATGTATTGCAGCATTGCACAAGCTGTGCTTCTTATGATGTTGAAATTTCTGTTTGTTTGTTGTTCGTGTTTTTTTTTTTCCTTTTGATAAGCACTCCTTTTTTAATGTCATATCTTCTTCCAAATAAAATTGCCTCTCCTGAATCTAAAATTCCTTTTACATGGGCTCATCTTTTACAATCTACTCCTTGTTTCCATTGATCTCGTTCTACAGGTTTAATCTTTGAGTCATGCCGTCATTTGTTCTGTGTGTGTGTGTTGTCATGTTGATATGTACTACGCGATGTTGCCACATCAGATTGCTCCCGAGGAGTGTTTGTGTTTGGCATCTAAACAGCAAAGAGTAATGGTGGTGCGGGGCAAACAGGTCAGCAGCAGAGACGGGGTGGGGTGAGGGCTTTGTTCAGAAAAGCAGGATTTCTTCCGGCTGGAAGATGAAGTCAGTGCATTCCTACAAAGCTGTTCCCCATAGACAGCTAGTGGAGCAAAGCCACGCTTTGAATGAAGGGCACGATAATGGTGGTGTTCAAAGCAAAACACCTCCTATTGAGAAACCAGAGAAACAGAAAGAGAACACCATCTGTCTGACTGAGTGAAGAGTTCTCATTTAGCCACATGGGTTACAAAATTTAATTTACTATGCCAAGCTTAAGAGACAACTGCCTGAAGCATTTCATGTTTTTATATGCACCACAGTGATTTATTGCCTTGTTTTGAAGTTTAGCTCTTAAAAGTACAGACAGGGGGGAAGGACCAAGCTTAATGATATTTCTTTAGGTTAAACCTGCTGCTTAGCTCTGTGAAGTCGGTTGGACTCCAGTTCTGGTCCTGTTGAAGCTGGTCAAACAGAACACATACGCACACCAGCTTGTCCTGTTTCTCCTGCTATGATTTTGCGTTTCTTCTCCCCAAACACACACACACACACACACACACACACACACTTGACTTGCTCTGCTTTCCCTGTCAGTTCCCCTCAGCAATAAGCTATCCTAACTGCTTTGAAGGAGAGCAGCAGAGCGTTTAATTGGGTTACAGGTTGGCATTTATGCACACAGGTCCACTAGATACTGTCAGCTCTTACTTACCTTTATGACCTTAACAAAATGCTACATTACTGTACTTGTCACCTACTAGTCTTGAAATTTATAAATATGATGCTGATACTCAGTGTGACACATTCTTTGACGTCAGCACTGTTTGGTGTTTAAACTGGTTTGATAATAAAATTACAAACATGTAATGTTGTTCTGAACATAACAGCTATAAGTGCATTTTGTCCAGGTTTTCATCAGGTTGTGTGATATTATTGAATATTCCATTTTGATTTTACTCTCTGAACCCCTAATAGTTTTTTTTATGTTGCTATTGATTGTTCGTTTTCAAAATCTATTCAAAAGGTCTCCTTTTACGATCAGGAGATAAAACTTTTAATTAAACTTTTAATTAACTTTTTACTTTAACATGTGTCTTACCTGTCTTTTTGCTGTCCTTATGTTCACAGATGGCCATGCAGCGGTAACCTGTGCCAGGCCAACCTGAGCTGATTTGTTTTGAGGACCATTCTACTCATCACCTTGTCTCGCTTGGTCCCAGATGGAGCTCAAAGTGTGGGTTGATGGAGTGGTGCGGGTCGTATGTGGCCTGTCAGTGGAAACTTCCTGCCAGGATGTTGTCATTGCTTTGGCACAAGCTATTGGTGAGTATTGTAGTCCTAAATGTCACGTTTTTATCATATTTTGATTTTTGCTTTCAAGTTGTTGTTAATTTGCACCTTTTAGGCTTTGAATGAGGTTTTCCTACAAGCATTTATTGATCAGATAACAGCTGTTGCAGTGAGATCTTGATACAGACGTGCACTAATACATGCCAAGGTCAGGTCAAAAAGTTCTCGTTTTTCCATCTTTTTACTCTCCACTGACTCAAATCAAGTCCTCTGCTGAATCCTCTGTAGGTCAGCTTGGATTTCAGCAAGGTCTCTGCCCCTATACCAACATCTTTATACAAGCCACATGCCGCAGCACCATTAAACAGCATAAGTCCAGATTTAGACTCTCCTCCTTCCACGAGTGAGCTTGCAGCCAAGTCAGTAGAGAGAGTTTGCCCTAATTTTGAAGTCCTTGTGGAAACTTCACTTTATCTGAACATTTTTCACTTGTTGTGCCTGTCTTAAGCATTTTCTTCCAGTTCTTCCAGTTCACATCAACAGAGATTTTAATGAGTCAGTAACAAAATTAACCTGAATAAGATAATGGCAGCATTTTGTGATCATGTCAATCCAAACAGATTATATTTGAAGGAATCAATAGTCAGATTAGGTTCTGTGGAGTATGTTGATCTTATTTTCATTATATAGATATCTATAAATCTTAATCACACTACTATTTTCTAACAGAGCTCTAATGACATTCTGCACACACTTCTTGACTTATAATGCATGCTTTTAGCTCTAGAGTTGTCACAATTGTCTGTTTTTAGGAACTTTGGGATTTTTTCTAAAGAACCCACTTGTTTGTTTCAAGCTTATTTAAAAAAGTAAAATAAAATTCTGTCACAAGATGTGGCAACACCAGCTCCAGCTGCCAGAGTATGTGCAGAACAGTATGGCTGCAGGTAAAAAGAAGACATTTTTAGGGCAAGAGATTAGTCAGAGTAATGATCTTAGTTTTGAGGGATATGGATATAATCAAGGCTTTGGCTGACTGCAAACATTAGTGATGAAGGCAGAGAGATGAACAAACAGTAGTTGTGACTCATTACTCAAATTATGTGCTACAACATGTGAACCAGAACACGGATGGAATTTTCTATATGCAACTCATACGAACAGCATATTTAGCATAATGTTTTCAGTATTACTATTTGTGCAACTGTAGCCAGCCTTCACAATAGTTCATCGGTAAACTTGTTTTAACTTACAATAATGATGCATTTTTACTCACTCTTTTTTTTGTCCTTGTCTCAGGTCAGACCGGCCGATATGTTCTTATCCAGCGTCTGAGGGACACAGAAAGGCAACTTCTAGCCACAGAGAGGCCTTTGGAGTCTTTGGCAAAGTTGGGTCAACATGGCAATGAAGTTCAATTTGTCCTGAGGCGAACTGGCCCTAGCAGTAGTGATGGACCTAATTCAAAACAAGACAGACCCTCTCCCCTTCCACTGCCCAAGCAACCTGAGCCAGAGCCTTTGAATCGAAACCAACTTAAGAAAGCCCTGACCTTTAATTTGGGGCCATCAACCTCGCCTAAAACAAAGGCCAAACAGATGAAGAAGGCTCCTCGGGACGCCACAGAGCAAAGAGCTTCGCCATCCTCTTCGCCCACCCCTCATGTGCCATCCCCTGCTCCTTCACAACCTATTGGCCCTTCTAAGGAGGAGGTTTTCAGAAAAGTTATTCAACAACAGGAGAGATTAAGAGCCATGGAAGGCCAGCTAGAAACGTTAGAGAGAGAATCGCATACCAGGGAGCGTTCTTACCCATCTCCATGTCCCTCACCAGTTTCTGATGTACGGCTTCAAGAAGAGATAGATGCGTTGGAGCAAGCAATGCGGAGAAACCAAGCTGAACTTGCACATGAACAACACTGGGAGGAGGAACTTCAAGCAGAGGTGGAGCGGGAGCAAGGAATGAGGAGGAAGCTGTCAGAGCTTCATTCCAAGCTGGACGACTGTGGACGGCGGCTTCATGAGTTCTCGGTTCGCTCTGCTCAGCTGGAGCAAGAAATTGAGCTTGAGAGCCAGGCAATAGGAAAAACCAGTGGGGTCAAGGAGTCACTTGTTGCTGTGAAGGAAGAGCTGAAGAGCAAGGAGAGGCATGGGGCAGAGCTGGAGGAGCAGCTGTCTGAGACTGACAAAGCTCTGGGGAAGGCAGAGTCTGTGCTGCAGGTAAGGAGAGAGGTCATGGTTCTGGTTCTGGAAAAATGACTGTAAGTCCTCATCAGCGCTTTAGATGTCATTTTGAGGATGTAGAGGAGACTCTTTTGCATTACAGTAAACTGTATCCCTCTCCTACCTGTATAGTTCAGCAGACACAAAACCGTTTTAGAGACTTTGAACAATATAAAATTGAATTCTAAAACAAAACTGATTTGTTTTGACTTTGGGTTGACATGAAAGCTGCAAGCTCATATCTAACCAATCATGAAACTGTTTTATTTATAATCTGGCCAAACTAGTTTGGCAGGTGTCATCTTGCATGCATTGCACTGTATTAAATTCATGGTTTGTAATGATGTTTACATTGACATATATGTGTCTGATGTTGTGCTCTGTTTTATAAAAGAGATTAAAAAGATTTGAATTACAAAAGACCCTTTTATTGGATTTATTCAACCTCAACATATTGTAGTTTATTTGTTGACTTTAGTGATTCTCATTGACGTGGGTGTCTTAATAAAAGCCTAACCTGGTTTAAAACGAAACTTAATCTTCTCTATAACCCACATGAAACCCAGGACATTTTATATAGAGTTAGTTCCAGCCAAAAGACTGAAGAAATGGAAATTCATGGTAGAATATCAAACTAAAACTGTTGAGGTTGAATGTTTTGTCAAAATTGGGCTGTAGGGTTGATAAAAACATAATGACAAGATATTTTTCCATGTTAGTCAGTTATTATTATGAAATGTGTTTTAAATGCAGGGGAAATCCACCATATTTTCTGACTAGTTTATAGGACAAAGAACTACAGTATTTTGTTTTTACAAAAATTGTGCAAGTTTAAAGTTTCATAAATGCCTGTTGGAAATGTTCTAACACGTAGCCAACAACACTGTCAGTCTTTAGACGCAGGAAATAACCCTCAGAGGTACTGTGACAACCATACAGTGGCTGCATGGAGGAAGAAATAAGTCTTTGTTTCCTGTAAAATTAAGTGTTAACACTGGTAACATAAAATTTTACAATAAAGCTCAGTCTATTGTGACAAGAAAGGGCTCTGTGTCAGTCATCAGCCAGCAAATGGGTGGAGGCAGCCAGTCGAGCGTTTAAATGGTGGTAGTGATGAGCACAGCGTTCCTGTCATCTGGCTAATGGAGGCAGACCTGCAGGTGCGAACTGCCTCAGCAGGCTTCCTCAGTCCAAAAATCAATTATCCAAACACACACTCACACACGCCAGGACAGTGGAAGGGACCACTAGCTAGCTCCTGCTTGTTTTTGTTCTGTGTGCAGACACACTGATCAAGAATTAATGAATAGCTGATTATTACAGATTGACTCGTCTGTTTGTGTGCATCAGACCTAACTATGTGGGTGTAAAGCTGATTGTGTCTCTGGAATATTTTTGAACATCACATTTTCCATAATGGTAGCTAATAAATATATTAGTATTCATGTATAAATATGCCTCATGCTGTTCAAATCTCATGGTCGATGTGTAGTTTCTTCAGACGGTCAGTTACCTGATAAGCAAAAATCTTCAGAGACTTGAGACAAGACCTGTAGACTCTGCTGCCCTCTTGTGTTAAAAACGATTAAAAGCTGCTAATTAAAAACTGCTGTAGATGGTAATAAAAATCACAGAAATATATTTGTTCAGTGGTTTAGTTTGTTTGAATTATTTTTTTTATTTTCCTCATCTTTACTAATATTTTGTTTCTACCTCAGGTCAAACAAGAGGAGCTAGAGGACTTGAATAAGGAGCTGAGGCAGTGTAACCTGCAGCAGTTTATTCAACAGACAGGTGTCCTGCCAGCACATACTCACTCACGCACAGAACTGCAGGAGCAAATGGAGCAGTTGGAACTAGCAGCTGGTAGTTCAGACCTGACATATTATGTAATTTATAGGAGACTTGAGACTCATTCTCTGAAGAAATCCTTTCCCTCTTTCTTTCAGGCCGCAGTGTGACTCCCGTGGAGTTTCCATCTCGCCCTACTGCCAAACAGTTCCTGGGTCATCCACGAAACCTGCAAAACCCTCTAGTGTCCAGTCTCAACCCTGAGGGTGTGTATGTGTGAGACCCTGCTGCTTCACGTCTCCCTCCCTGCTCGGTCCCAGAGCCCTCTTGCTCCCATTTTTTCTACCCTAGCTTGACTGAGCTAAAGGCTAAACCTGTTACTTAAGGTGTTGGGAACTGGAAGCATCTGTACGGTGGTGGTCTCTGCTACCTTTAACTTCCCTTTGCTCAACCATTGCAGGCTGAGAGGGTTCTCTCTCAGCCCTCTGCTGAGTTCTGTCCCTCTCTGTATGCTTTAATTCTCCTGGGTTTATTTATCCATTCATGTTCTCTCTACTCCCTGTCCTCCTCATCTCTCAATATTTGCTTCTGGCCTAACTGTAGCTGCTTTTCTTATACTTTAATGCAACTTGGGATTTACTGCTAATCCCCTTCCTTTGTAATTCAGAGTGGCCTTCCCACCCTCAAAATAAAAAATTGACTAGCGACAGCTGCTCCTTGCTGTATCCTAATGTAACCTTTTAATTGCACTGCAAATTACTGTGGCACATGTTCTGATTGTTTGTTTTCATACGGGAACATGGAAATATATTAAACCAATGTCATTTCAGTTTGCCTTTCTATGTATGGATACTATTTTATATGAGGGTGTGTCTGCACAATGCCTTGAACTTTGGTGATGCTTGACTTCTAAAGAGCAAGCCTTTGACACTGGGGTCTGCAAAATGTTTTGGACTGTTCCCTTCTCCCCCTGTGTGAAGCCTTGTGTGCCTACAGCGAAATGTATCATTTTATTTTTCTCCCCTCAATTGAAGATATAAATTTGAGATTGCCTATTTTGTTTTTCCAAAATCTTTGTTACAAGGAAGATACATTTCAAAAGTAGAGCCACAGGTCCTTGTTTTTTTTTTCCTTCTCTGGGATGGATGTGCCTGATTCTTTTGCTGTCATCACACTTACCCTTTGACCTGTCACAACTTACTGTATATTTAAAGAAGTTTACAAACCCAAGTCCTTAGAATAAACATCAAGCAAATTTCCACTAATAATATCAACAAATTTTCATTCAAACCTCTTTAAACAGTATTTTAAGCACTTAACATTTCCTTATACAATAAATCTCCCAACTTCACTGACAGGTCAAAGTGTCATGTGTCTTAGTGTGCACTCCCTTTACAGTTCCAGTTTTATTTTATACAAATGCTCGTTTTGGATACTGACGATGTCTCACTGCTTTAAAAAGAAATCCTCGGAAACCATTTCTGTTTCAACACACTATTTTCACTACAAGACTTTAGTCATGATTTGGAAACTCTGAGAAATGAATTCAGTAGTTTTTATCAGTATTTTGATGAATCCAGCTCTCTTGTGTTTTCTCTTAGCTGATAAGTGTTTTTCAGAAACAAAGGGATCATCATCCCCACTTATTTTTGTGTGTCTTGCAGTCCTGACATCCCGAGAGTCATCATGGAGATAAAACATGGACCGCAGGGCCAAGGGAAAAGTTGTTCACTGTTCTGTCACCATCTCCTCTTATTTAACCTTTTATGTTCTAACCATTCCATTCTTATTCAATTTATCATTCATATGCTTTATATAAATAAGACAAATACTGCACATTTACAGAGTTTTGCAACTGTAAACATTTCAAATGATCTGTATGAAATGTAAAATAATTTAGGAATCTTTGACCTTATAGAGATTATTACTATTACTGTGTATTTAAATACAATAAACTGTGCATTGTGTTTTAGATAATATTTTGATGTGATTTTTTTAACCCTTTTTATAAAATAACATTATAACATATAATTATGTTTTAGATACAGGGAAGTCCATCTGAAATCCCTGGTGAAAATTATTAGTTCATAAGAATACACTTATAGAGCTTTAAATCTAATTTGAAATGCATTTTGCATTAATGGTACTGGTAAAGCATATTCTTCTTTATGTTGTCATATGATGGTTTCTGTACATTATAAATCTACTTTTCACATGTGTCCAAAGTTCACAAAGTGCATCACTAATGAAGAGGGAAATGAAGTAAACATCCTGGCATCACAGTGGGTGGTTTAATTGATGATGTAACATCAACAAGAAGTGGTGATAAAGAGACAAAAACAAAGAAATTCTGAGAAAACTGATTAGCAATTCACATTGTCATAAATGTACTTTGTTGAACTTCGGTTTAGGTTCATACTCACGATAATGAACTGTTTTTGTACCTCTTATATAACATGACAGAACATGAACCCATGCATGTCTCTTTAAAATACTAAAAAATCGAAGAACTCATTGTGTTACAGATTGTCTTCTGTGACCATAGATCATAATAGTGCAGGATAGATACAAAACCAGTTAAGTCCTGCACAATGCTATAGTCTCTTGTTTGTTTACCCTGGAGAGTAGATTTGTTGTTGGTCTCACTCTGAGTGACGTGAACCTCCCTTGTGCTCTGACTGACCCCGGACTGATACCCAGTAGGCTTCTATAAATACTCTCATTTGCTGACTCTTTGGCAGGTGAAATTCCAAGGAAAGCACATTGTATTTCTGTCTTTTTCTGTGTCCAATTACGTTTACTGAACGCCGCTTTGACATGTTATCAGTTTAAAACAATATTTTCCTCTTTATTCCATTGTAGTTCATTTCGGGCCATGAGCTTGTATCAACAGGTACATAGGACAGACAGTTTTGATATCATGGTTAACTGTGAAATTGGATTATAATGAGAAGATTTAGAAGTGTCTGGCTTTGCAAGGGTTAGATAAGCTTCAAATCCTTTTTTTGTTCCCACTGTCTGGACAAGATCAAAGTCTGGTGTTCTACTAATGTCTACCTGTGGATATGAAGCATACTACACATGCATACCTGTCTTTATGGAAACTCCGACCCTCGTCTTCTTTGACCAAATCAAACTTTTTATATTCATTGTGTGAGCTCATTGTAGTGACAACCTTAACTTGACATCAGTTTTCTTGAAATTCTTAAGTTCGCATTACTAAAGAAGAATGTGTCCATGTGTATATTTACAGACACTCAACACGCAAAATTAAATATTTCCAGTAGTCCCAGAAGACTTCAATTTCATAACAGCACATTGACAGATTATAATGATTGTTCAGGACGCTGAGCCGATGGGAATTATTTTTGATAATAGAACAGCATTCCCTAATGGGCCCCCAAATCTCAAAATATACTTTAAAAGAAAAAGCGAAGCCCAACATTTGACTTCTTTTGATGAAAACTTAGCAATATGTACTTTTAAGAGTCATGGGATGTCTGGGAAAGAACTTCCTTGTTGTGGATGAGCATCTGCACGTCCCATTTTATGATGACGACAGGGACCACAAGTTAATGAGTCTGACGTGACATATCTATCCCCAACGAGTCACAGCGCACAGATGGGAATAAAATATCCGCATCCTGCAAAGACGTGCACTGCTTGATGAAATGAACAGTAGACGTTGCAAGAGATGATTTGACTGAAAACTTTACTTTTCACTTACAAACACTGAACAAACTGTGAAGATCATATAGGTTTGTACTACAAATTGAAATTTAAAAGACAAACACTATATTATTTTAGTACATATTTTCTTCAGAATTAGGTGACTTCATGTAACAATAACTAGTGCTGACAGACCCAGAAACCTCCTCAAGAAGCCCTGGAGACACTGTGTCTTCAGATTAGGGAGCAGAGAGATCTGAATCACTCAAAGGAAACAGAAACTGAAACATAACTCACCATCAGTCCTAATGAAGGCAGTAGACTTGGCTGCTCCATTAGGAGGTAATGCAAAAACCACTGCTCCTAAATAAGGTATGTCAGCATAGTAGGAAGTTGGCCTCAGTACAAGTGGAGACCACTGGGAGGGCATTCATGTAGAGCAGCCCTTTCCCAGCAGCTCACAGGACATTATCAAGAACACTTTGTACATATAGGTGTCTGTCTTTTCCGGCTGCAGCTGGTCTGAGGCTGAGGCCAGCCAGAGTGAGAGGTACTCCCAAAACCAGGTTAGCCGCTGTCACACGCACAGTGGAACTGGCAACTGGCGCAATGTGCGTTAGTCAGTGGCTTACCTGCTTTTAGATCTCA
This sequence comes from Kryptolebias brasiliensis, assembly GCA_028566095.1. NCBI lineage: Eukaryota > Metazoa > Chordata > Actinopteri > Cyprinodontiformes > Rivulidae > Kryptolebias > Kryptolebias brasiliensis. Next base: position 19,369,992 of record JAOXNZ010000012.1, on the reverse strand, counting down.
GACGTTACAGTGACAATGAGTCTGTAAAGTAAAAACAAAAGCTGTGTCATTAACTACCATTAAACCAGACAGAAATTTTTAAAACTGCTCATACAAAAAGTCATGATATCTAATATCATGTACTGTCTCAACACTGAAACAAATACAGATTTAAATTTAATAAGACTTCCTGTTCAGGATGTATGGATTAGGCAGTACAAATTTATATATGAATACAAAAAGATTATCATCCTTCTACTTATATAACTACACATTTCAAAAGTTTCCTAGTCTAAAATATTTACAACGGTAAACGTGTCAACTGTAAATAAATCTAAAGTCAAAAAAACATCTAATGAGATGCTACATGTGGCCTATTCACCAGACACAGATTAAAGAATGGGGACAAACACATGTACTTACCAGTCCCAAGTTGTCTTTTAGGATATTTGCTGAGCAAAAACAAAAACTTTAATTTCTTTACACGTGTCTTTGTGCATATCCAATATCCAAATATATATATGTATATATATTTTCTTTTTCAAAAAATTAAAAATCTCAGCGCTTGATTAAAGTTAGGTACATTAAGGAATATTGTGTAGCCTATGCCGACGCAGAAGTTCGTTTCACTTGCACTACCCCAACCCTGCCCACTCCCCTGCATCTGCAACCCGACCTGGTTATGCAAATTAGAAACAAACTGGCGCGGTGAATAGCCAATTAGCTGCCGATTTGGTCTCAAGCATCCCGCCCCTTCCCGGTAACTGACCTATCAAATGCTCTGGGAGGCGGGATGTTCAAAGACATCACGTTAAGCCGAGTATCGACGTTGTAGTTGGGGTGCGGTGCGTTCAGTTCTGCACGTCGTACATCAGGAATGAACCATTACCTTGTTAACAGTTTCCTGTCCTGATCCATATTTACTGCAGACATCTGTGCGACGCAGGCTCATTTACCCTTAAAAAGACGCCATTTGGAGCGACGGCTGCCATTGGAGGCGGTTTACTCGAGTTTAAAGGCGGGTTTGAGTGCGGAACGCTCCTACCCCTCCTGTGTGAAGTGGTTGAACTCGGCTTACTTGTGTACAGCGTTGCCATGAGCAGAGTGTGGCTGTGCACGTACCAAGGATGCTGCATGACAGTCTGATCTGATGATGATGACGAGGAGGAAGGGAGGAAGACAAGCCCTTAATTATTTAAGGAGTTCTCTGAGGACTCCCTGACATCATTAAAAACTTCTATTACACTATATTAATTCAAAAAAAGACTTAAATATGAATGTTTATCATTTACATGTGAACAGGATTTATAAAGTCGAGGATACAAAACCAGTAAATTTTAGGTGCCATGATATAGCATGTAGATGGTAATTTTTTTTAATGTATGTGTTTGAAAACCACAAAAATCAGATCTACTAAAAAATGATTAATTTCTAAAACTAGTTAGGAATTTTTTCTCTAAGTTTTTTATTTTTTTATCAATCTGATGGATTATTTTCCGCCAGGATCCGCATAACCTGGAAACGAACCAGGATTACAGGTTGTATTATGTAACAACTAACATTTGCAATTTATTTTTTGGCCACTAGAGGTCGACGTGTGCAACTGCATTGACTGCTGTCCATGAGACAGTTCATGACGAATTTATGGTTAAAAACACTTTACAGGAAAGTAAGATGGTATATTTTGTTCACTAAAGTGACTCATTAGTTTTTAATACATGTATTAAGACATTAAAATGTAATGGTTTTGATTACTAATGAAAAACATGTTAATGTGAGCACATTGTTTAAAATAAAAAGCACAAGAAGATCCTTTTTAAATATAAAAAATGTTTTTAATACATCTTGATTTTTTTTCCCTTTTTTTCAAACGGTTAAAATTTCAATAAAACAAAAAAA
>JAOXNZ010000012.1:19310381-19333323 GCA_028566095.1 Kryptolebias brasiliensis | reverse complement strand
TGAAAAGGAGCAGCAGGAGAAACTGTTGGCTCAGAGCCTCCTTCTGCCTGAAGACGCTCGGGTTGAGGCAAGCTTGATGAATGAGTGATATAAACAAGACTGAGAAACATATTTTGTTGTCCAAACAACAAATGTTTCATAAAAAAAGAAGTAGATTTTATCTGAAAGATATGCTTCCTTTTCATAGTGCAGGGTTAGAAATTCTGCATGGATTAAAACAGTATTTCTTCGTGAAAAAGCCACTTTTTATTTCATTGTTTTAATGAGTTTCTGTCTATGACAAGAAAACCCCTGACCTTTTGCTAAGTTTTAATCCTATTTCAAGTAGCTCTTTTTGCTCTAAAAACAACAACAGCTATTTATTTTCTCAGTTCCTAAATGCTTGCTAAGTGTTTTTAAAAGCAGAATTGGGGCAGCACAGCAGTAACAGTCTTAACAACCTAAAACAGCTAAACAAACTTAACTCTGGCAAAAACTATGGAATCACTACTCTGTTCTTTCAATTGTATAATTTTGTATAAAGAAAATATATCACAGACATGCCATAAAACTATAATTTTTCAACATTGAAACAATACATTAAGAAAGAATAAAGAACAGGAAGTAAAATTACAACAAACTAAAACAGAAAGTGAAACACATTTGAAGATCCAATAAATAAAAGTTTATTGATTTTTTTTGACACTTAAGTACTAAATGACAAGGTTATGACACACACAAAAGAATCAAAAACCAAATCCACAAGACGAGATCAACATTAAAGCCACCAATAAGGAACGACAACACGCCATACCAACTGTTGGGAGAAAACATTTGGTACAAAGGTTCACAAAAGTCAGGATTTATTCTCAATGATATCCAATTCACTTCGTTTCAAAGTATTATATATTATAATTCAAACCTCCCCCTCCACACACACGTATATTCACACGTAAATCTATAGTCCCAGGTCTCCCTGCACCCCTCACACTATTATCAGCATATATACTCAGACTTATAGAGTCTACCCCCCCTCCCTGAAACAAGGTAGAAGGAGGATTAGTGAACACCATTTAGGGATTCTTTTCAGCCCTCTTTTTCATTTCATTAGCTTGTGACCTCTCCAGTTAATGATTTTGATCTGGCCAAAGGCTTGGCCTGCTTTTGATTATCCTGACTGACTCACCGCCCCTATTAAAATGCACAATACTTAACACACCCATTGATGGCGAGGGATAGCAGTTGTGAAAAGGAAAAAAAGGCAAGAAAAGAAAAATATTGAAAGTGGCATTTACCAGTCACCAGTGGAGGTTGTATGGAAGGGAACCTGGTGATGGCAGGGTGGCTTAATGCCCTGAGACTTTTTGTCAGAATATGCTATTGTTCCTCATTGATGGAGTGGCTCTCTGTTTTGCTGAATCTTTGAGAAAAGAGGAGAAAATAAAAGACAGAATACAGGGACCCTCCGTCCTTAAAATAACTCTTTAAAACAGCACTTGATCTCTAACTAGCTTTGATTGAATTTGTGGAATTTAAGTGTATTTTTTTTATTTTTTGTCAGTCAGAGGTATTTCATTTATTTTTTGTTTCCAGACTCTTAATGTGGTCTGATCTTGATCAGGAGTTTTCCAGGCTTTCTAAAGGTCTTTCAAAGTAGAAAACATAATGACGTGTAAGGTATCTGCAGTTATGTCTTTAAGAGATAGGAAAGGTAACCTCAGAGACACGTCATTCTTCAGTTAATTACCTTCTGTATGACACGTTTTTACTTACTGACTCTTGGGAATCATCTAATTGGTGCTTAAACACTATTTTATCTCTGCCAAATTGTTATCTTTGGTATTTTTCATTTAAAACAGGAGAAAATGTGAAAATGTAAAATTTTCTGGTAATTGTCAACATAGCACAAGTTGATTACTTGAGTTCAGAATCCAAACTTTTTTACGAGTTAAATGGGTTTTCTCTGAAAATGGTCAGGTAAAAATGCATGAAAAAGCAGACAATATCTAAAAAGAAACTTCAATAAACCAGAAGTCTGAAGAAATATTGATCAAGACCATCAGAAAGTCTGTATCCTTTGAAACAAAACACAAAGAAATGAGGGATGACTCAAGACTTTTGCACAATTCTTTATAATTGCAATAATACAGTAATTAATACTAATAAATAAAGGTGTTATTAACAAATTGTTTGCTGTGTAGTTCCCAATGGATATAAACTCAGGTGATTCTAATTATAGACAGAAAACATCTCCTTATATGCTAATTTCCCTAACTCTCCTCGTCTTCCTCCTCCACCTGCCCTGCTGTTACTGCGATGTGCTATTTGCCTATATTTGTTCATCCTGCGGATGTTTGTGAAGGGATATCTTCCGTTTACCCTCAGCCTCCCAGCTCCATATTGAATGTAAACACAATAAAATCCAAGCAGCTTGTGTCATATGATGCTTTACAAACATGCTGCCCAGTTCATTTCTCATTTCAGCTAAACATGGAGGCAGAAAAGCTTTTAAGGTGGAGCAAGCTGATGGCAGGGCTGCTCATCTTGTTTTTTTTTCTTTTTCTTCTGCTTACTAAGTCTGTTTTGGATCTTGAATTTCTTGCCTTGCTGGCAACACTACTGGCCAGTTTACTCTGTCTGGCTATGCATGTAAAGAGTGTTCCCTCTTTGTTCCAGCCTCGGGCCTTCAGCCAAGCTTCCCCCTTTAAAAAACTTAGGTGCGCACACACACACACACACACACACACGCAGAGCAACCCACTCACCCCTTTTCCACTCTCTCAAACAACTCTCCCCCTTTCCCCCCATGCTGCCCTCAAATTGCTGATAACAAAAAAGGAGGACAGAATCGTGGAGACAAGCCTCACTTTAAAAAGCAGGTGTCCACAACTTTTCAGAGCTTGTCGATTTCAAATGGAGACCCTTTAACCTTCGTGCTTTTCTGGCTGGTGGCTGAGGTAGCCAGTCAGAAGCCTAATCAGTCTCGTCCGACAATACTGGGAGGATGAGGGCTGTCAGTCCTTCTTTCAGACGAGGGCTCCAATGAAGCTGTGGAAGGGGAACCCCTGATTGATTAGTGCCTCTTTATTGAAGTGTGTGTGTATGTGAGCAAAAAGAAAGTGTGTGTCCATTGGGCCCCTATACCAGAAAGCTTTATTTAAATCCAGCCAGAGAGAGTACTATAATTATGACTTTTTCTTTCTGCTGGCAGGTTAAAGCTGACAGAGAGGGTTCTTAAGACTCACTTCACCCTCTCAGCCTCCTAAAGAGCGATTATTACTGCCCGTAAAAAACAACAGGACCAGTCAAGCTAATCAGCGAGGCTTTATAATCTCAAGAAACAAGACCTGGTCTGGAGCAGGACTCCGAAAAAAAAAAAAAATAGGTAAAGGACTGAGATGACTGAAGCCAAGTGATGAACCAGTTTGAAATATACCACCTATACCATTCCTTTCTAAAAACAAACAAACTAAGGGTCACAAACATTTGCAAAAAGTGACAGATCCTGTGTGGCCTTGTTCGTAGGAGGTCCTTCATCTCTCTTCTTCTCTCTAAATGTGTTTTTTTTTTTTTTTACCAGGTCAAGCACTATCAGTATGTGTGTTTCTGCTCTGCTGTCCCCTGTGTGAATCTCTGCAACCACAGCCAAGACCTTACTTTTATTGTTTGCTAAATGCTCCTATCTGCTGGCCATTTTTAGACGTGTGTGTGTGTGTATGTATGTGTGAGTGTGTGTGCTCACCTGCTCTGTGGGAGGGGTTACCTCACATTTTAACTTAACCTATTTCAACTGCAGATTAAATTTTACGACCCTGACAAGAAGATAAGAAGGTAAACATGTTCTGGTTTATTCATTAAGGCAGAGGTGTCATGTGTGGGTGAGGAAGCTAATTAACGTCTATTAAAGAATGCTGCAAAGTCACTAAAGAGAAAGTTTAGGGTTATAAATAGTCTCAGACCATGAGGGAGAATGATTTATTTTTGACAAGTTGACAATAAAATTAATAATGAGTCTCTTTATCAACATGAAGAGAAGAGGCAGCAAAATTACATTTACATTTTATGTAAATGTAATTTATATCATAGTAGAAATATTGTGTTTTGGATCAAATTAAAAATGTAAACAATTTATTGGCTTTATTAGCAGTTTATGTATGTATTTACTGTATTTTTTTAAAATTGGTTTCTGTTCAGGCTGTCAGGTGTTCAGTTACACCTGATTCAAATGGCCTTTCCAGATGTTTATAGGAAACAAAGTTTGCATGTGAGCCATTGTTTTTCATATTTTTATCTCAACAATCAAATCTTTCCTTTAGCCGCTGCAAATTAAAAAAAAAAAAAAAAGAAAAAACTTTTTGCATTGTTGGAAAGAATTCAGTTAGGTTCAACAATGAGCACAGTTAATATTGAGACAGTCATCCATCCATGTTAACAGTTAAATTGAGCAAAGATGCTACAATATCTGACCCTTAGATTATGCTGTTAAGAAGTGGTTTAAAAGACAGTGGTTAAAGCCAAAGTTCTGTATTTATTTCTTAGACTTTTTACTTTTTGTGTTGTATTTCCTGCATTGAGTCTGTTTGCATGATATTTGTGCCATTTTAAAGTGCATTGACAGTCACACACACACAAACACACACACACACACAGCTCTACACTTGCAGGTTATCCTGAGGTCCTTAAAGCACATGGTCTTGTGATGCTGACAAAACCCATCTGAATTACTGTCAACTCCCTAATCTGACTGAAATATTTTCAGTACCTTCATGTGGCTTCAGATGATATTTTTACTTGTTGTAATCATTATTGCCCGCAGCTGAAGGCAAAAGTGAAGTGACAATGTTCTTGCCTGTGTCTTTCTGTATACATGTGTTTATGTGTCTGTCTGTCTTTGTCAGCAAAATATCACATTAAAAGTCAGATGGACTTTAATGAAACTTTCAGGAAATAATCAGTGGATGTACATCTACAACTGATTAACCTTTGAAGCCACCCTATTTCAAGTTGGCCACCACAGTCAACCAACTTTAGAAAAAAAAATGACAATAAATTCCTCAGTTTTAAAGATATTGTGCTAACGTTTGGTGTGGTTGTAGCTGAGGGTTAGTCACAACACATATTCAAAGCGGTTCCCTATTGTACAAGATCTTTGCTTAAAACTTCAACATTAACTGTTAAAGTCAGCCTTATTTGTCTGTTACCAAAATATCTCATGAACCAATGGACAGATTTTATTTAAACTCTCAAAAATAATCATTGGCTATACATCTAAAACTGATGAAAATTTGGAGTTGACCCAATTCAAGATGGCCACCACAGCTAATCAACATTTGCCAACAGTAAAACCGAGCTAAAATTTGGTAACTGAGTAGTAACTGAGAGTCACCCCCAACATATACCCAGAGCACTAACACATCTCATGAGATCTCACAATGTCATATGAGATTGTACTAAACGTCATTTACAATGTTTAACCAAAATGTCCGTAACTTCATGCTTTTTCATCATAAAACGAGTTTAGTTTAAAAATCTAGCATGAAAGGCAGCAGTGGAGTAGTTTGTTGTTTAAACCTTGAGTAAAGAGTCCCCTATTTGCTTCCTGTGAATAGCTGTGTCAAAAATCTAAGCTCTGGTAGCCTTTGAGATCAACATTTACACTCATGAGGATCCATACAAACAACAACATCCTTTGAGTTTTTTCTTTTTTTTTTTACCAACTGTAAGTTTTTGTCTCATGCAGTCACTGTGAGCAAACAAGACAGGTTCTTGTCATTTGACTCTTTGGATTAACTAAGTCAAAACGTCTAATCCTAATACTTTGAAGTATGTAAGTGATTAGTAACCCACATAACCCAGAAGCCTCAAACTGATCCATGTCTGTTACAGATCCAAAGAAAACGTCTTTCAGCTTTGAATGTCACATTTTCTCTTTTTGCCTTTTTACTCTTTGAGGGGGAGGCCAATTAATGCTTTAAAAGTCACAAAGACAGAGTGAAAACAGAAAGGCATGACTCACCACATTATTATAACTCATCATAATGAGCAGAAACCGGGCATCAGTTTTGTGCACATGCAGTAGCTTTTCATGACATGTGGCAACAGGTCTGCTCTCTTCATCATTAAGCACAGCTTTTTGAGGAAAAGGCTTCATTCTAACATTTTCCATTTTATGTCCCATTCAGGTTCACAGTCTCTTCAGGTATCACTTTTAATCACCTTTACTTGCTTAAGTATTAACTATGCCAACGTGGAGTGAGTAAATGCACAGGTACAAATCAGTCACACACACATCCACACACACACACACACACACCTGTGTTATGCATCAACTTTTAGTTAGAGGTAAAAAATTCCAACATGAGCTCATTTATCAGGATGAGAAGCTGAACGAAGAGATATTGGTGATAAAGATTTTAAGTCAACATCCCAGCAGGTGCCCAGCATGTTTTTGTCTGCACATACGAGGAGTAAAGAATGTAATTCCGCTTTTTTTATCTCTTCATCACGGCACATTCCCTCTTGCTGAGACCAGTCTGGGCCCCTAAGTTTAGGATATTATTTGTGTTAGGGTCATTTTTTATACATCTGCCATCTTCATGTTAGGAAACTAGTCCTGTTATTGAGAGGCAGTCAGAAACACTTAAATTCTGAATACACATTAGTTCGGAAGTACGTGTGGTAATTTTTTTGTGTAATAATTTAACAGGTGAAAAAAAAGGTTTATATTACTCATTTGTTATCTTGTTTATCCCTCATAAGCCATCTGTGATGCAAATTAAAACATAATCTTCAATACATGAACTGCATTTTAAAATCAAAAGGCTAGCAGTCCTCGAAAGAATGCTATCGCTTCCTATAGCTGTTTTAGTCAAATCTTGTAAATGATGTTATGTGCAATCTCAAATAGTATTGTGTGATCTGTTAGCACTCAGAGCGTGTGTTGAGGATAACTCTCAGCTACTACCACATACTTCTTTAGCTCAATATCTGTAAAACTGAGTCATAGGGACGTGTGTGTTTTGTGTGCTAATGTTGATTAGCTGTAATTGTCATTTGAAACTGGGGAAACTCCACAAAGTAATCAGTTGTAACTGTTCATCCAATAATCACTTTCTAAGAGTTTTATTGATCTCTGTCCAGTGGTTCAAGAGCTGTTTTGCTAAGAGGAATAGTTGACTCCGATAGATAATGTTAAAGTTTGAAAAACAAATATTGCACGATCAGAGTGTGTTTTGGGAATAACTCTCAGCTACTATCACACCAAATTTTTGCTCAATATCTGGCTGCATTGTAGTCACTTTTGTGTTTTCTAAGCTTGCTTAGCTGTGGCAGCCATCTTAAATTGGAGTGACTCCAAAAGGTAATCAGTTGCAGATGTTCATCCTTTGATTACTTTCTGAAAGTTTCATTCAAATCTGTTCATTTGTTCATGAAATTTTTTTGGTAATGCTACAGACAAATGAACACACACACACACAGGCAAACCAATATCCCCTTTTCACCTTCAGCAGCAGGAGAAAATTATGACTTGTTTAATAAATGACGAGGTTGGAATCTCTGTTTGCAAAATAAAAACAAAGTAGGACAGAGTGTATCTTCTCACTCCTTCCAGGATGGTTGGCTCATAAAACCTGTAAAAAGGTTAAATGTTGAGAGAACGCTTCAGAGGAGCCTGGGAGCATATTCAGACTTTCCTGCTGTGACAGGTACCAACTCAGACACTATTACAGATCCTTCAGCTATAATGACATGACATATATAAAGTTATTTAAAGTTCAAAACGCTGAGATGATTCATTACTCAAGTCTGATTGCAGAGATAAATATTTCTCCTCCAGCCTACAGAAATCAGTGTTGCCTAATGACAAAGACAATCTGCTGCAGGGGTTGGTGTAAACGCTTGTGTCTCTTTGACCTGATGGTGTCCAGGGTGAGAACAGTGATAAGTAATCTTCTTGTACACACAGGAATGTGTGATGGGCTCTCACCTCTTCTGGGGGGTCCACATTCACTCATCTCAAAGACCCACATCAGCAACAGTAGCATCTTTGCACCTCTACCCCCCCTCCCACCTCTCTGAGGGAGCAGAGCGAGCCACTCTGTCAGACTCTGACAGGGATGAAGCCACAGGCTGTGGAAATTAACTAAGTTAGCTATTCATATGCCAGTCTTTGTAGAGGAAACCAGGCAGAGAGAAGCTGCTCCGTTTGTTCCCTGATCAATCAACAGTCCCTTCCTGGTCGTGTCAATGCTTTGGCATCAGAAAATTAGGTTGGATTATCTACCCAGTGATCCGTTCCTGTGATAATTTCATCACAATAGACAACAAAAGCATGACATTTGGTTTTCCTGCAGGGATTCTTTACTATTTTGGACAAACACAGATGGAAGGACAGCATGGATGTGGAACTATTGTTACATGGTGGGAAAGTTGTCCTGCATTTCCTGCCAACTGAGGCCAGACACTTCAGTAACAACCCAGAAAAAATCCAGGAAGGTTCATTTGGGTAATGTAGGTATGAAATAAATTAATGTCTTCAAGTTATACTGAAACTGGGGTTCATTATTTCTTTACAAATTAAAGGCATAGGATTCCTTGAAGGAATACATATTGCCCGCAGCCTTTTATTCCATAGTTTTAGGCTAAATTCTTCTTATGTTGAAAAATAACAAACACAGATATCGTGCAGTTAATGCTCAGAGTATAACTTGGAGAGCACTCTCGGCTACTACTACACTAAATTTTAGCTCAATATCTGTAAAAATGAACTGAGTGATAGTCACCTTTATGCTTCCTAAAGTTGCTTAGCTGTGGCGGCCATCTTGAATCAGGTTGACTGCAAAAAGTTAGTTAGTTGTCAATGTCAAGTCAATAATTAAATTCTGTTCAGTGATTCAATAGATATTTTGCTAACTGTACAGAAAAACGAACACACACACACACATACACCACCACACCCCCAGACACACACACACAGGCAAAAACATCTTGCTCTGCCTTTGTCTTTTGCAATGGGCGATAGTCATGAATCTTTCTCCTAGCTTGCAATACCTTAAGGGACAACTTAATTTAATCAAAATCTTTTCTCATATTTAACACATATATTTTCTCCTCTTCTGTTCTTTTGACCTCATTTAAGAAGGATGTTCTGTAATAACCCTCTTAAGACACCAGAAGGTCAGGAGAGCAAACAGAAATATGATAAAACAAAGAGGAAGCAGTAGTTGGTGGCCTGGTGTGCTGCCGCAGTTTGTTCAGTGTTAAACCAATAAGATAATAAGGAACCATGTTGTCTGGTCTCTGTTTGGAGATGGAGGCTGATCTGGGTGCTGTGTGGTCTCTGTTTCTGTATCAGTCACTCTGATTTTCAGTTAGATATTGGGCTCAAACTCTGTGTGTGTGTGTGCAGTAAGTATAACGATAAAGTTTAGAGTGCCCACTCATCGGCAGGTGTAAGTTTAAAGCTCATTGTGTTACCGAGTGAACTTTGCTCCAACACACACACACAAACACACACACTCACAGGCAAGTGAGACTGAAGTCAACTAAAAAGAATGCGTTGAGATAAAAAAAGGGAGAGAAAGTGATTATGATATAAAAAATAGAGAGCTAAAATATGTTATCAAAGTATGAACTTACTGTACAGTACATATATTAGTACTTTGCCACTCTTCTTCCTGACACGTCTTGCCTCAGGGAAGCTCCTGCATGGCTGAGTGAGTGAGGACTTGTTCATTTCTGACTGGTTTGGAGGAACAGGGTCAGCAGTCAGATTTGATAGACAAATCTGGTACATGTCCACAGGGAGCTTTAACAAATGTGACACAGCCTCATCAGAAAGACTGGGGGCTGAATGAAGAAAAACAAGACAAGTGGAAATAAAAAGTGGAGACTTTTTGTTTTTTAGCCTTGGCTTCTTGAGGCACCTTTGCTTTAAAAATCAAAGCAGTATTAATTAAAGGCCTATCATTCATTGACAGTTAACTAGCTAATTCATTTCTAAAAGTCTGGTTAAAATCCATTCAGTGAGCTATGAGACATTTTGCTAACAGTACATACAAATGAACACATGCAAACAGACACAGGTAAAAACATTTTTGCTCTTCCTTTGCCTTCGACAACAGGCAATAATAATATGAATGTCAGCTTATATTACATTTGGTTTTGTAAATATACTTACATATGTAATATAGAAAAACTCTGGATCAAACTATCGACTTATTCTGTTAGTCATGCACTGAACAACAGTTGAGTTACAAAGTGAACAAAAGAGAGTGTCTCCTTAGGAGAGCAGCACACAAAAACACATCTCCACACCCAAACACTTCATTGTTTTCTCTCAAACATCCTGGGATTTTGTCTTGCTGTGCCACTAAATTAGGAATCCCAAGTCCAAAAAATCAATTTTCCGTTTGGAAGATGGAACACGGGTCTTTGTTTATTCCCTGCTTCATTCAATTATCCCCTCTTTGGTTTGTTTAACATTTCATTCTCGTGATCTAATTTTTTATTTGGTTGCTCTTCAGATCTGTAAATTAATGCCTCAGCTGAGCACAGAAGCTGCATGTGGTGTAGAATTCATTAAGCCTGCTTGCCCCCCCTCACTCCCCATACCCCCAGCTCTCTAAATGTGTGCGCACACAAATCGCATAACTACGGCATCCCCGGAAAGAAATGGGGCTTGTGTGTTGGGGCGTGCACGTAGTTGTGATGGTGCGGTGAAAGGCACCATCTGTTCCATGTGACAGTAATGAAGTGAGGGGCATTGTGGCACAAAGCCTCAGACCTATTCATCACAGCTGTAGGCGGGCCAAGCATATTCCCTCTGTTTTATAGGGATACCTCTACACACACATACACACACACACACACACACTGCAACCCTACACATAACTGTAAGATTCCCTGGTTCCTTCTTGTTTTTGTCTGAATGGAGCATTTATGTAAACACTTGTGGAACGGTTATTCTGAAGGGGAAAAAATGTGTGTAACAAGTGTTAACTTTCCATGAAATTTCCACTCATTCCTGATGAAATCTTGATTGTGGTTTCATTTGTGTATTAGCTGTCACAATGTGCCCTTCAGCCTCATTTACTCATCTTACTGTAGAAGAAACTTCTGAATTTGCTTGTCAGGGATTATTTGGAATTCACAGTTAAATATGTTGGGTGCCTGCCGACTTGAAGAGGCTTCAGGCCTGTAAATCATTTAGATAAAAATAACAGAACAGTGGTGTAAAAATCTCATCGCAAAACAAGTTTCCGTGTGTGGGATTGTTTTCCTTCTTCCTCCTTTATATCAGAGTTATTAAACTGACAGGCAGTGTTTACAGAGTTACAATTCTTCATTCTTAGTTGCATGCAGACAAATCTTTTTCTTATTCTAATTGTTGCAAAAGACAAAACACATTCAAGATTAAGTCTTTGACCATTCAGAACCCTCTCTTATCCATTGTCTTTTCAAATTATGCGTAGGCTGTGTCTTTAATGATAGTGAGAAACAGACCTGCTAAAAATGCTGTATGATTGTAATTTGTCCCTTTTTAATTTGTTGTTTTTGTTTTTGAATGCAGTACCAAATAAAATACTGCGTTGGCTCCAGTTATTTTGTAACCAAACTTATTTCACAAGTTCATTTTCAATTTGGTTTATTTACGCAGCACCAATTCACAACAAAAGTCATCTAAGGACACAATACAAAACATTCACAGACAGTACATCATATAATGACAATTAGTAAAAGTTAACTATCTATAGAAGACAGCAGATAAAGTCAAATCTTCCCTTTGCCACAATCCTCCATCCTAAGCAACACATTGGTGACAGTAGAAAGGAATGACTCCCTTTTAACAAGAAGAAACCTCCAGCAAAACCAGGCTGGGGTTTGTGATGACAAGTTAGAGGCACAGAAACAACAAGTGGTCCAGGTGTGGTTTCTATAGGAAGAAAAAAAAAGGAAAAACACAAGTCAATGAGAGCAATAACTGCAAATACAAAGATGGAGAGTAGAGAGAGAAAGACAGCAAAGTGAGAAAATGGGATCAGTTTGTTCTCCAGCAGTCTAAGCCCATAGCAGCATAACTAAGGGATAGCTCAGGAAACCCATGCCAAGCCTAACTATAGGATTTATCTGGTCTTAAGCCTAGTCTTAAAGGTAGACAGGGTGTCAGCCTCATGAACAGAAACTGGAAGTTGGTTCCACCAGAGAGGAGCCTGATAACTGAAAGCTCTGCCTCCCATTCTACTTTTAAAAACTCTGGGAACTACAAGTAAACCTGCAGTCTGAGAGCAAAGTGCTCTTTTAGGATTGTATAAACCAATACGATCTTTAATAAAAGATATAGCTTGGTTGTTGAGAGCTTTGTATGTTAAAAGTAAAATTTAAATTTTATTCTGAATTTGACAGGGACACAAAGAAGAGACACTAAAACTGGAGAAATGGGATCTCCTCTTTTTACTCTTATCAGAACTCTGGCAGCAGCATATTGGATCAACTGAAAACGTTTCACACCCAGAAAATAAAAAGGTAAAATAGTCCAGCCTAGAAGTAATAAATTTATAGGCACATTTTTCTGCATCATTTTGGGACAAGTTGTTTCTAATTTTGGTGATATGTTCAGGTAGAAGAAAGAGGTCCTGGTAACAGTTTTAATGTGGGAGTTAAAGAACATATTCTGGACAAAATAACACAGAGGTTCCTTACATTAGAACTGGAGGCCAAATCAATGTCATCCAGAGGAAGTGAAAGGCTGCAAAGTTTGTCCCTAAGACGTCATGTCAAATTACACCAAAGTTCTTTCCCATCAGTTTGAAATGAAGGGTAGAAAATAAATCAATTCCCTTTATGAATTAGTTGGTAGTAAGGGTTTAACATGATGCAGGTATGAGGAGGATATAACACCAGGAGCTCTGGTGCATAAATGTAAGCAAGGAAAATTCAGGAAAATGAAGGACTAGTTTCATTGTATATTGTAACAGCCATTGACCTTGAACATGAACTGAATATTGTCATGTATTATATTTGTGAATGTTGATCTCTGCATAAATCTGATATACATCATCAATAAATGCTGCACTTCTTTTACAGCCATGAAATATTTGCTGTTATTTGCTTAATTGTTATTTGCTCACTGCTAAGTACTTTATGAATTTTGTGCCAAAAGGGTTTGGGTTTTAAGCAAAATTCTAGAAAAGCACAAGTGAATCTAATGATTTAGATTTATTTATTTTTATTTTTCATTTTAGCTCTTTTTTTCTTCATTGGTCTGTGCAGAAAACTCTGCAGCCTTTCCTCACTACTCATTCCTTTCTGGTCCCACACTTCTGATCTAAGATCAACTAAAGACAGACCTTCATCTCTGTGCAAATGATTAGAATCACTGTTCAAACATTGACATCAGCTGAAAGCGCTTTATTCCCAGCTCTGTTTAAACCAGACAGGCTTTCCCTAATGCCACCAACACTAATATTGACTCTCATAGTCTAATCCCTCAACGTCTTGCCTTGTCTAAAATCTCTGAATGCTATCATTAAACAGCCCATTTATCATATTTTCAGAGGCTCACTGGAGGTGTCGTCTCTGGTGTGCTCCCTCCTGCCTCCTGCCCACTGATTGTTCAGTCACTGCACACTTCAATGCCGGTGTGCACTTTCAACTTTGTTGTTCAGCTCTAGACACCCACCCCTCCCTGCCACCGCCACTACCACCCCACCATGCTCAGCATCCCTCTAACAGGCATACAATGAGGCTCATTCTCTCCACTTGTTGCCCTCTCCCTGCATGAGTTGCTTGTGTGACTTCCATCTTTATACTATATCAACAAACGCTTTGTGCATAACTGGCCTCTGTGACCCCAGACTGAGGAAACTCCCTTCATCTGACGCCCACACACACACGCACACCCACAAACAAACACACGCACATTTGCATGTTATATGACCACAAATGACTGAGCTGGTGTTTGGGAATAAATATGTCTGATTGTGCAGACTTTTTCTGTCACAAATTGCCATGAATTATTGGTCATGATGTTCTTCTCAGGTTGCCACCTCTCATCGTTCTGATTTACATCTCTTTTTGCATTTCTTTCTTCAACTGTATGCAAAAAATGAAATAATTTGAATGACCACACAAACTTACAGGGATACAGTTTTATTGATCATTATAACAATACTTGGTCATGAAAATCTGCTCTCTTGTTTATATGTATAAGTGTTAAAAAATGATACATTAAAAGGTATGAGCATCTTTTTCATCCCTATAGAGTATTGTTGGGTCTTGGAGTTTTACAAATTGCTTCTTACATCTTTTAATAGTTTTCCTGTTCTCAGTCTGTTGTGTTCAGGTTTAAGTCTACACATCGTCCTCCTTCACTCACCGACCCACCCTCTCTTCTCCCCGCTTCCTTCTCCTCCTTGTTTACCGGGTTGTTGGTGTGGCTCACACTCTGCATAGGGCCCCACTTTGCATTTTCCTGAGCTTGTGTGTATGTGCGTGTCTACGTATATGAGCCCCCCCCCCTTTTTTTTTTCAGCTAGCTGAAAGCATAGAGACAGCGTCCCTCCCCTTCAGCCCTAAAGATAAGTCTACTATCATGCTAATGCCCATGTTCTGAGACTAATAGGCCCTTTTACACTGGAGGTTTTCATTCCTCTTGCCTCACTAAAGGGTTTAGTGCCAAGACCCTTTCTCTCCTTCTTAAACTTTTAAACAGGATAAATATTTCTGTGATTCCTCCGCCTAGACAATGTTTTTTTGTATAATTGGCTCGGATGGTTTTGTAACACTTTCTGTAAATACACCAGGCAAAATGCAATAATAACAAAGATGATGAAAAATTATTGTATTCTTGTTCCTGCTGTTTAACATTACATGTCTTAGATACTAAATTAACCAGAACCACCAAGCAAACTATGTACAGTACCTCAGAAGTGAATGAGAAAACTACAATGTAAAATTTATATTTATATTTTACCAAAGGTTGTGTTTTTAGAAAAAATCTGATGTGTGTCGAATTTCTTCCTATATTTGTAATCCACATTTACATATAGGTTTTCCTGCTGCTCATCTGGAAAGCCTTAATTAAACTGAGCTGACATTTGCACAACTTTTACAAGTCAAGGTGAAACTCATCAACAATGTTAATCCAAGACGAAGTAAAAAGAAAAATGCAAAGTCAGAACGTTTGATTTTTTTACTTTGATGCAACAGTTTGTGACTATGGCATACATCACTGCTAGTTTTGTACATATTTCTCTCTAAGGGGCTCATTCACAGGGGAGCATTTTTTTAGGGTTTTAGCCTTGCATCCTCATGAAAACAGAGTTTTAGGAAACCCCAAAACAATATTTTCTGATAATTTCTTTCATCAGGGAAAATAAAACTTGAAACACCACCCTTGAATTCTTGTGTAAAAAGCCAAAATTCAACCTTTTAAAAATAGTGACGTCAGCCTCAGGCATGAGGGCATGATTCAAATAAAAATAAATATACTGAAACAGCACTAAAACATGATTTTAATGTTTTTGGGTGATCCCACAGAATATTTTAAAATGCTCCAGCATGTTATGAGTTAAAGCTACATGTTGGAGCCATAAACAGTAATGAGCATCTCTGTAGTGTTTGGTATCTTGTGTAATCATGCTAATCATATAAATGTTTGTCAGACAAGCCTGTTTGGTTTCCAAGGTGACGAGTCCCGCCCCAGGCAGTGGTTAATATGCCTACGCCTCTGTGAATGGGCTGGAGATTCATCCATTCAGAGAAGAGCAGAAGTGGAGTTTATATATATTTACCCTAACACTAATCAGGTTTTGGTGGCTAAAGCTAAAAATGTTATTCCCATCCGTCCATCCATCCATCCATTTTCTTTAACCGCTTCTCCATTTCGGGTCACGGGTAGCCGGTGCCTATCTCCAGCAGTCACTCTGCGAGAGGCGGGGGACATCGCAGGGCCACATAGAGACAAACGAGACACACTCTCACTCACACCTAGAGACAATTTTAAGAGTTACCATTTAACCTAACATGCATGTTTTTTGGTCTGTGGGAGAAAACCGGAGTACCCGGAGTAAACCCACGTGCGCACAGGGAAAACATGCAAACTCCACCCAGAAAGGCCCCAGGCCGGGATGCGGTCCTGCAACCTTCTTGCTGGGAGGAGACAGCTCTAACCACTACGCCGCTGTGCCACCCCTATTAAACCATAAAGTAAATCTTATCAGTTATTCATGAGGCAACATTATAACTCTGAGACCAAAGAACAAATATCTCACATAACCTCCTGAATCCAACAGAAAAGCAATATTGTTTGATTTCACAGACTTTTTAAATGTGTCTGTCAAAATGAAATTAACATCTTAAGTCTGCAGGCTCTATTTAGGTAAAAACATTTGTCACCCAGTGTTATTAAGTCAACTTTATGTTCAGACTGTTTTATAAATGTCAAATATATCTACTTTTTTAGTGAGAACTGGTTGCCTTCAGAGAACCTGAGTGGCAGTCCAATGGAAATGCTAAGTCCTGAAGCATGTTTGGCACTAACTATGTTTTGGGTTTAGCTTATCTTGTTGTACAGTAAGCAAACAGACAATGTGCTGGCAGAAGATGATCAAAGTGTGGGCCAACTGCCTCATCCCTCTTGATGAGGCTTGCAAGCACAAGCACAACACTGGAACTGCCAAGACAACCCGGCATTGTTTTATGTTTTCATTAACCACGAAGGAGGGGTCAGGTACTGGCGTGTTTTTGTTGTAACACGCCACAACTGATGATTCAGAGCTGCTGACTAAACACAATGTCAGCAACGACTATATGTTTCCAGTTTTTGATATCACAAAATTATAACTAAATGGGGAAAGAGTCAAATAAGTTTATTTTGGTTGCTGTATTGAGATTGCTGCTTTTCTTGGCATCAGTGCACGTTCAGGAAGTAGTCAGAATCATAGTTATTAATGAACAAAGCTAAATAAATATGAGGTTGTAGTTATAAAGCATGATCAAGATACTGTATGTAACAGTTTAGAGACATGTTAATTTTCAGTTGTATGGGGTATCAGTGCATGACACTCTTGGATGTTATTATTATTTTCTATTGTACAATAGACTGAGGGCATTTCCTGTACCTTTCTGCATATATTCCTGACTTTGCATGTCCCTGATTTGTGTTTACCAACATGAACAAATTGACCAGTGTTTACTGTTAAATAATTTATTTGTGCTTATCTGTTATCCCTTTTCTGAACCCTCCTTCCAGCCATTCTAGACTTCCCAGTTTTCACAAAGTGTTTGTTAAAAGGAAGTTGTTTTTTTAAGGGTTTAATCCTGCATTTTCTAGCAAAGAGCCTTAAAATGTCCAAATGCAGGTAGTGATTGGTCATATGATTTGCTGAACCTGCTGGCTGAGACTAGTTTGCATAAGTTTGACAGCATAGGTATTCTCCATATAATCCAATTTTCTTCCACGGCCCACTGACATTTATGTTAAGTAGTTTCTCCAGACTGGCTGTGAATAGTTGACTGCAGTTCTGTCATTTAGGGTGGACACCTCGCTCCTAATGTGATCGTGGATAAGCTATAGTCTCCATGTTCTTCAAGGCGCAATAGATGAACTGAACTGATAAAAAAACATAGTTTGCATAAACAGAATAAAAACACTTTAACTGACTTTGTGCACTTGAGAAACCTACCCAGTTGACTGTGTACACACAAGTGTGTATTAAAAGTCAGTTGGCAGTTAAGTAAATTTTCCTGCTGTAATTTGGGATGTGACAGGCAGGTCTGCTCTTGTCTCACCACATGCCACTGAATGAAAGTATCTCCATGTTTGTCAGTGTCTAAAGAACGTTGAGGGTCAAATTTATTATTTAAACAATATTTTACATCTTTTAAGAAGACCTCCAAACAGATTTGTCCAACTTTAGTCTGGTTAAATTTGTTCTGCGAAGTAAAAAATCACTTTTTTGTGCACAAGGTTTTGTCTTATAGTGTCATGGTCTGAGAAGATTCAGGGTGAGCAGTGGATGGATGGCTTCACAGGGCCTCAGCGTGCATTCCACTCTACTGATTCACACTGTCAGATCCTGTATGTTTGCAAGTCTACCTTTCTACATGTCAGGAATGTTGTCCTGAAGGATGAAGACACCTCCTTTGTTTTATTTTTCCATTTTGGGACGAAGGCGTATGTGCCCTGTGCTACAGAACGAGAAAAGGACAATTGAATGCATTCTGACAGCTCTGTCAAGCACAAGAGATGGCTGCTGGCTCTCTCTGATGCTGCTGGGTTTGCACAGTCAAAAGCATGTAAAGGTGCATGCTTGTTTCCTGCAAATATATATATAAAATAATCTAAATAGATAGACAGATGGACAAACCTTTATAATAATACAAAATGTCTCTCCATAAGCATCTTAAAATGTTTTATAGCACAAACTGATTTGCAGTGACTTCCTCAAACAAACACAGAAGCTTAAATTAAAAGTAAAGAAATATCTAAAGAGCACAGAGATCAAGGAAAAAAAAAACATAACACTTCTGCTTCTCATTTCCTACAGTCAAAAACTACTTTATAGTCGAGAAACTACACAATGCAAATAAACAGAAAAAAAGCCTGGAATATTTTTACACCAAGTAATTATGCATAGTTGATGTCAGGTGTTATGACTTCTCTAATGTGACCCAGTTTATGCTCCCTTAATTTATTACAACTCTGCAGTTTGGTTGAGTCTGACCTTAAAAAGTGAATTGAGAAAAGTGGGAGGAAAAATGATAGGAGAGTCATAAGGAAGTATTGTGATCCTTCAGGCAATTTTTCTCTCTATTATCCCACAAAACCTTCTCCAAGGTGAAGCACGCACCAGACTCATAACAACGCTGTCACCTCTTCCCCTTTGACCTTTTAACTTTCTCATAGTTTCAGGCTATGAATTGAAATGCAAAGAGGAATTACTCAAGTCTAACAGACAGTAGCCAGAAAATGATTTTGCTTTGGGTGACAAACCAAGTATTTTACAATCAATGCTGCAGCTTTGGGGCTGCTTAATTTACTATAGAAAATAAAAATAAAATCAGTCATAAAGTCCACTATTACATTTCTTTTACCAAAAGTAAAATTTTAATTTGAATGTGATCGTTTAAGACCATTTGATAAATATAGTGTAAATTTAAATAGACCCAGCAAATAAAGGTATAAGTCAGGAGGTTTGACTCTAAAGGGCCGAGGAGAAAAATATTGCAAAATAATGGGTTTGTCTGCATGTGATGACTGCGGTCTGCGGTTACATGTCAATATAGTGAGTGATATTTTTAGTGTAGTGTGAGAACTAATCCTTAATTTACTCAACAGTGTTGAGGCCAGCATCTTTAAGCAGTGACAAGCTGACTGACAGATGACCTGCGGCTGAGGGGGGAGGACATGATTACACACACCTATGCCCTTCAGTTCCACAAATGAACATCAAATCTTTTGTAAAATAAAACTAATTTTGTGTAGTGCGTGTGTGTTTGTGAGGCGACGCAACATTAAAACCAGCAGCAGGAAAAACATTCATTTTCATGTAGGAACACATGGAACACTTAGAAATGTTGTCAGTGGGATTCTGCTAATGATTTCTCAATTTGATGAAAATTGCTGACGGGTTTTTAAAATTCACAGTTTGCCTCCCTCTGTTGACAGAGACTTGGTGTTGGTGGGTGGTTGTCTTTGAGTCTGTTTATAATAAACACATGTGGAAACAAACACACACTCACGTCAACACTGCGACCGTTAACAGCTTCAAGTGTTTGGTTACATGAACTGAGGAGGAAAGACAATAGGAGGGAAAACCAAGTGACAAGGTGTCCTCTTCACCTTAATGAATAAGACAAACATAATGACCCTTACTTCTGACTGATCAAAAAACAGAATGCATGATCTGAATATAAAAGCAAGAAAATCATCAGACCTAACTTGTGGTAAAGTGTCTCATCAGTCTCATTACAAACCGAACACAACTACATGTCCTTCAGCTGATGCCTAGAAAACATTCTTCATATTCTGACACTAACTTTACATGTTAGGTTAGGTAACCTACTTTTTATGTGTTCAATCTCATCTGCAGCTGTCTGCAATCATATCTGTGTTTTCAAGAATGTCATATCTATGTGTCAGGGATAATTTGTGGAGATAAGGACATGAAACAAAGACAAAAAAATGAAAAACAGTCAGAAAAGTAAACAAAAGATTTTTCTATTGGCTACCCAAAAAAATAGCTTCAACATCTTAGCTGATAAGTTTTTGTCTGTTCTGTCCTAGAGGCAACACAAGTTCTTTCAAGATTGCAAAAAAAAAAAAAGGCAATATTTCATTTAAATGACAGACAGCAATAATGTATTTCAGGCCTGTGAGAAAAAAAAAAACGTTGAATCACTAGGCTTGCTCAGAAAAAAAGGCCTTTTCTTAGTTTCTCCCTAGGGGTCAAATCTGGCACACGGCTTTCACTTTTAGACTGTTTTAAAATCTCAAAGAAGGGGAGGCCTTATTAGTTTTTGCTTTCCTTGCACTTTTAAATGGTAATTTCTCTAACAAAGAAACAAAGTAAGATAACTTAGATGTAGTGACTTCAGAAACCTATATGCACAGAAAACACTTTTCACACTGTCTACCAGAATGTTTCTAGTTGCAGCTCTTTTGTAGTTTTGATTCACATAAATTTATCTCTGCTAAACATGAAACAAAATCCTGATTGTTCTGTGATGCAAAAAGAAATTCATCATTTAATGTCTCAATAGTTTCAAGCTCAAGACTCAAACAAACAAACAAAAAAATCTTTGTTCCATATTACATAGTACTTATAAATGAAATTAAAGATACTCAACAATATCATCTGGTGCAGTTTGAAAGTTTACTCTAGTAGTTTTCCATAAATAATGGTATGTAATTCTGAAATGTTGGTATACACTCAGTGTAAACAAAGCAGCTTTATCTTCATACTTTACTCAACAGATCTGAGTGGAAATATGTACCAATACTTCAAAATTGTTCGACTTCTCAATCCATCCCAAACGGCTCTTCCACAGACGTCAGCTTTGATGTCATTCAACTGTTTTTGTAGGTAAACAAACACATGTGGTAGATGGCATCCCTTCACAAATTTTGCTTACAAATCTTTAATTTAAGGACACATTTGCCATCAATATGAAAAAATAAAATGTGCAGAGTTGGTTTCTTACTTAATGAATTTATTTTGACCAGTATCATGACATTGCAATGAGTTGATTACCTTGTAATGATTTAATGTTGCCATGTTTTGCATATGCCACACACGGTCTTGTTCTTTCACTCATTAAAATTGTCTTTTTTCAATTAGCAAAACTCTAGAAATGATCCTGAATGATTTGATTCTTTTCATCTGCAGACCTTTATGTATTTTACTTCGCAAAATAGCTTTTCAGTCCAGAAAATACTGTTACCACTGTGAAAAGTTTTATTTAAATAACTAGTTTTATGTAATGCCAAACCCTGTGGTTTATATTTGTCATTAACCTATTGCATTTTGATATTACCGGTTATGAAAACATTTAACCCTTAAAGCACCACCTGATAGAGTTTTAAGCAGGTTATTTATCTTAATTGCAACAGATTCTTTGTAACGTTGCTGTAGTGCTTTGAATTCCTTACCAAAGACAGAATTTCAAGCCTGCTCCGTTTCACCTGTAGATGGAAAATCAAGCAGAAATGCACCTTAAAACTTGTAATTCACAACAGCAGAATAAGCTGAAGTGGACACTGAAACCTGTAGGTTAATTAGAGTAATGAGTCATGTCCTGAGGCTAAACCCTTTTTTACTGCTGCATTAGGAAGTCAAACACCACACTGTGCCCACAAAGACATTTACTATTTATTTTGTGAATCATTGTGAGTCAGCTTGATTTTCCCAAGTGTACATTTTGACAGTGAGCCAAATTCAGTTGGTTTAAAGCAAATGAAACTTCATACAAATACAGACTCAATTTGTAAGACAGGAAGTACTGTTCTTCTCTTTCTTTCTCCCACAAGCTTTCCTGCTCTCTGTGGTTGATTGAAATGATGTGAAAGTAGACAGATGGGGTTGGCAGCCTGACAACAGTCTGTCATCCTCTGAGCTGCACTCCCTTGCTCCCCAATGTCCTCTACCTCTTAACATCTCGCCATTCTCTGTCTCTTGTAGCCCCTCCACTCTCACGCTGCTCACACATATTTTCTCTCGCTTTTTATTCTTCACCAACATGTGTCTCAAAATCTGTCCTGTTCCCTCTGTTTTATCCCTCCCCACTCTCTCTATTCTTTAACTCAGTGGCATTATGGCCCCCATACTAACGGAGTCCTTTATTAAATGTCAATTATACACCAGAGACCACACAGTGGAAGGAGAGGACACAATGATTTCTGACCCAAGAAGGTCAAAATGCTTATGGGCACTGAGCTCTTGTTGTAAAGCAGTCTGTCTACTATGAGCCATATGAAGATCTTAGGTGAGGTTCTCATTACCAAGAGTGAGACAATTTCTCAACCATGCATCTGGTTCTCTCACTGCTGGATGATACGACCAAAAGTGAGGGAAACATGTGAATGTTTAAACTTTTGTTACAAACTTTTAGCTAATTTTACAAAAAAATAATCACATAAATGAAAAAGTTAGATGATAAACTCTTTTTGTCGGTTGAGACCACATCATAAAGCAGATTTAGTTCAATGCAATAACTTTTTATTGCTTTGGTTCTCTTTGCCATTTGTTTTTGGTAAGCTGTTTTCTGTGCTACATCATTAGGTACAAAGTTAACAAACAGCCCTCCGTATTTTCTCATATTGATGGCAAATGTGTCCTCTGTAGTCATTTTAAAACATTTTCATGAAAAGTTTAATCATTCCTTCCTCAAAAAAGGCTAAAACTTTTTAAATACAATGAATAAAGATTGTTTTTTCCTATTTACCCTCATTCAAAAAAGT
>JAOXNZ010000012.1:19291918-19302125 GCA_028566095.1 Kryptolebias brasiliensis | reverse complement strand
TTTCTTTTGAAGTAATGGCTTCTTCCTGGCAGAGTGGCCTTTCAGCCCATGTTGATACAGGACTTGTTTCACTGTGGGTAATGACTCACTCTTACCAGCTTCAGCCAGCATCTTTACCAGATCTTTTGCTTTTGTTCTTGGGTTGATATGCACATTTCGGACCAAAGCACATTCATCTCTGGGACACATAACCCATCTCCTTTGTCCTTTCTTGTTCCCATCATCCCATTCCCATCTTGTTTATACTTGCGTATAATTGTATGTACAGATGAACGAGGCACCTGGAATTTTCACCCAATGATGAACCAGACTTGTGCAAGTCCACAGTTCTCTTCCTGATATCTTGGCTGATTTCTTTCGAATTTCCCATGATGTTACACAAGGAAGCAGTGTGTTTCAGGTATGTCTTAAATTACATTACATCCTCAGGTGTTATCAATAAACCTATCAGAGGCTTCTAAAGACATATCAAATGTCCCAAATTGTTTAAAGGCATAGTAATGTTAGTGTATTTAATCTTTTGACTTTAAGGAAAGTAATAAAAATTGCCTTAAAAACATTCTTTCTCTCATTATTCTGGCATTTAGTAAATAGAAATCATTTTGAAAATCCTAATTGATCTAAAACGCGAAAGGTTTATTCTGATTTCATGTCAGACAGTGTGGAAAAAAAATATGCATACGTGTCTTTTTATATCACATATGTTAACTTCTGGTTTCAACTGTACCTCTGTGTGGACGTGTAGCTGCCATGGGGTGGTGCCGGGTGTCTGTTTGCCTGGGGCTGGATCCACTATCCTTTCTGCTCTTGGTACTGTAGATGGTGGGCCTCTACTGTTCACGGCACGTTTAACTGTACATCTCCAGGTGACATACTAGCACATATACACCCACATAACATTGAGCACACTTTATTTTTTTTATTATTATTATTTTTGACTTTTTTCATTATAGATATACACACACAGTCAGTCTTTCTGTCTCTCTGTTACACATACACTTAACCCCCCCCCCCACCCTCCTTCATGCACCGATGACCAAACAGGTTGCTATTACAACAATGTGGCCTGCCTACTCTGGTGATAGATTCAGTCTTGATTCAATAAAGTAAATCATGCAATTAGGATTCTCATTGAGAGATATCCTTTTTGTAGAACAAATCTGTTCTGGCAAACGTAGGCAACCATCTTCTCTATATGGTGTGCCTGATATGCCAAAACAGCACAAAAAAAGAAATTACAACTGACAGAGGTATTAAACAAGTCTAATATCCACCATGCAGAGAGACGTGCACAGTGACAGATATAAAGAAGGAAATTCTGCACAGAAGAAAGTGCAAACCAGGGAACGTAGGCACATAGATCCTACCTTGTTGAAAACCCACACACAGATGGTGTGTTTTTTTTGTCCCCCACTATTTTTACCAATTGGTAGTGGCATCTTTAAATTCAACCATTTTAAAATCAAAGCATGATAAATAAATAACTGACACTTTATTACGTTAGTTTGATTATGTGTAATCTTATAGGAGTATCTAACAAAAAAAAAAAACGATCTAAAATCACTCTCAACCAAAACCAGTGCTGAAAAAATTACTTATGCATTTGAGAGATTTTGAGATTGAATGTTTGTTCCAATCTAAATAGGTTTACAAACAGAGAAACAATAAATCTGATTTTGTATAATCTCTGTGCAGTTACTGTAATAAACCATAAAGACTGAACACATCACCTCACGTCTGTAAAGGGATCCCTCCCACCAGTGGGGCTGAGCAGAACAATACATATGTTTGTGTCTGTTTCAGAGATTACAATGAGCTCCCTCGGTGGCTTTACTCACTGCAGCATTCTGCACTGTTACACAGACAAACAGAACACTAGAGTGCTGGCTCTTTATAAACAACATCACTCCTCTCCCATAAGTACCAGTCCTGATCCCTCCTCTCTCCTCTCAAACTCCTCGACCCTCTCTGCATCCTCACTCTCCTCCCTCATCTTGCCCAGTCCCTCGAGGTGGATTAAATACAACCACACCTGTGATCATTTCTCATTTGTGAAGCCTCCAACATCAGTGGTCTAAAGGGACACCAGGCACAAGCTGAGAACAGTGCAGCTGTGAATTACTGCTTGTCTGGCTCATGCTTTAAAACATAGTTCAGATGTTAGAACACATCATACTTATATCACATAAACAGAGATGTAGGTACACAACTGAGCTCAATTGAGGCACAATTGTTCCCACTTAAATTGTCTGCAGCTTATATAGATTATTTTCTCTCAGGAATCTGACAGCTCATCACTGTCCACACACAGCAGAAGTGTGTGAAATTCTATAAAATATTTTTATATTTTCTCTAAGGTCAGTTTGTGCAGAAAAACTAATCTGATTTAAAAATGAGGCTGCACAGTCACATTAATTAAAAATTCCAAAGTGAGAACCAGGTGTCAGATAATTAAACTGAAAGCCTTTGGGTAGTTGACAAGAAAGCATTCAGTCCAACATACAGCTACATTTTTTTTTTTAGCCACTGTCTGAGGTTTAAGATTACCACTTACCTGAAGTGTTGGGTGTGTTTTGTCCATATTTCCCCATGTTAGAATCCACACCTGGTCATGTGATTTGTCATAGAGCATCTTCACTGGAAAAGGATCTGTTGAAACTGCCTATAGGACAAAGTGGGAAAACAAAATTGATTATTAGAAAATAAATAACCTTTGCTCTCAATATTGTTTAAAATAAATGTAAAACAGTAGACATAAATAAAAGCTATAGGGATATACTGAATTTAGGATGATTTTGTTTGTACAGTTGTGAAAGTCTGTTCTTAAAAGTATTGTTAACTTTCAAATTCCTTTTTTGGTTAGAAATTTGTCATTTTGACACCACTTCTCTTACTATAAGATTGCACTCACTACCAGAGTCAAACAACATAAGCTTACTTTTTAAGCTTTTAACCACAACTAAGTCTACATTGTTTTATCTTAGTTGTTAGTGAAGATAGATAACAGGAAAATAATGTGGGTATATTGATTTTGTTTAACACCACAGGAATCCAGGTCAGATTAGCCATCCTTCAATCAGGATATACTGTGCATGAAGTGAAGATAATAGATCTGTTTACTGAAAAGAATACGATCCACTGATGGGCTAAAAGTCAATAGAGCCACTCTTGCATCATGAGAACAAAACAGATTTAGAGATGGACGTGCATCATATACTGTAGCCTTCATTTTTACACTGTTGCTGTTGGAGAGGTTTTAATGATGGCATCTAACACACATCGGGTGAGAGAACAGAAAGAATAGGCAATAATCTACAGACGTGCAGGAGGGAGCTAGGAAAGGAGAGTGTGTGAAATTGGAGAGGTGGGGAATAAACTCAACCTCAGATCTGCTGCAATGTCAACAACCAGGAATAACACAATCCATTACCCTGCTTCTGGCTGAGCGGATGGGGAGCTGCTGACACACTCACCAGTGGAGCGAGACCACAAGCTCTGCTGTCAGTAATGGGAGGTGCAGCCCTCTGCTCTGCACCGGTCAGCCAAGTGTCAACTCAGCATGTGCCCATGTATGGTTTGAGGAGAAGGTGGAGAGTGTGTGCATGTTTTCTGCATGATTGAAGAAAAGGTAAAGCTGAGGCCAGACCCTCAATGCTGCAGCCTGGAAGCTAATAGGCCTCCAAAATACTAACACAATGAAATGGTAGAACTAGATGTAGGAAATATATGTTGTGGTCTGTGTAAATTGTCTCAGCTTTTTGTTTTAAAAAAAACAACCCGATTTTAAAAGTTGTTTAGCACTTTTGCCTCACAGCAAGAAGGTTGTAAGTGTGAAACCCAACTGGGGTCTTTCTATGCAGTGTCTGCATGTTCTCCCTTTGCACGTGTGGTGGTATTTATTTATTTATTTATTTTGGTACTTTGATTTCCTTCCACAGCTCTAAACTGAACCTAGGTGTGTACGTGTCTGCATGGTTGTTAGCCTCTTTGTGGCCCTGTGATGGACTGGCAATCTGTCGCTACCTTTCGCCTGTTGCCTGCTGAAAATAGGCACCGGTTATTTCTTCCTTTTTTCCCCTTTTCTTAAAGAAATTAGTGAAGACCTTTGCATTTTCTCCCTCAAGGCAGGGAGGGCATGTCAATGATGTGACCAGATTCCACTGCTCCTAATGGGTTAATGAAATAATAAGATCTTTCAATGTCTATCAGACAACTGAAGAGTGCTGGAGAAAATATGTTGCCCCTAGTCAAATATGGCAAAGAAAACAAGCAAAGTCTCGGAGAGTCAAATATTTTACAGCAAAATGATTTCAATGATTTCAAATGATTGTGAGTCACATGTTAAAATGATGGCAATATCATTTCATGCAAATGCTGTTTTATAAACCTTTCTGCCACTGTCAGTTTTGCATGACATAAACATTGTTTAAAAGAATTCTGTGATTATTTTGCAAATGCAAAAAGCAGCAGCAACAGCAGCAGCTAGTTGTAGCTCTTCAAGTGCAGCCTGTGGAAATTTTGGCTGGAAAATCATGATATTCCTGCTGGAATAAGCATGCAATACTCAATGGACTGCGATATAAAGGTTTTTGAAATATTTTTTACTTGAAATACTATGACACTTTTGAGAGTAGAGTTGTTATCAGACAGCAAGAATCTGCTTTGATCTTGACCCTGCTCAGACTAACCTAAACTTTATTTCTTCAAACTGAGGTGACTCAAAGGGCTACCTACAAATAAACTTTTCAGAAATCACTTCAGAAAATCTGAACTCTCTTTACTGTGTTAAGCCTGCCCAGTCTTATACATCACACGTTTTAAAATCCTAATTAAACAAACAAGAATGAATTACCTCTTTCAAATGCCGTGCATGGGTCTACTTTTCTATTTGCACAGACTAGCCTTCTTTTTAGAGCATTTATCCATAGTGATGGCCTGATTTGTCAGCTGTTTGGTTCTGAAATCAATATATTCTTGTGATTTACATTTCATAAACCTCACAAAAAGGCAAGTGGAAGACAGTAGTGTGCTTATGTGGAAGAATGCTGTTTTTGCACGTGTTTAGAAAAAAAACCCCCATCTCTTTTAGGAACTACTTCCATTTGCCATGGTTACAAGCATTCTCCATGTTATTTAAATCACAAGGTGAGCAGAAAATAGCTGGGGGAGGTTCATAGGACAGAGGGACATGCACATGCTAGAGGCGATGCCTGGGTGGCCAATTAGCAAAAAGAAAAGAAAGACCCTGTGCTATCAACCAATGATGGTTGGGGGAGGAAAGAAGGGTAAAGTTTTTGTGTCTTTTCCTCTCTTCTTCCTCCCTCCCTTCATTCCTCTTTTACTCTCTAGCTCTGTCTGTCAACTTGGCGTCCACAGCAAAACTCTGTCGGAATACCCAATGAGGATTACCAAACTGGAAGCAGTAGGATTCCTTGAGTAGTGTGTGTGTCTGTGTGATTATGTATGCATGCGTGGCTGTGTGTGTATATCTCACTTGTTTGTGGAACAAAAATGTCCTAGTGTGTCCCCCAGACAGACATTTGGCTGCGTCCCATTGGCTGTAGAGGATTACAAACCCTCTTTTTGCCTCTTCACACTGGTTCACAGTGCTCAATTCCCCTGGCTAATGACCCAGTGAGACACATTCATTCCTTCAAATAGACATCAGATATTTGGCTCATACCCTGATAGCTCCTCTGTCCTGAACAATAAACACCAGGGGCTGATTACCAGGAAACCCAGAAATCACATCTTTTAATTCATGTGCCCATTAAATGGGAGTTTTACAACCCCAAAAAATGTTGCAGGAAGTGATTGCTAAAAAGTTCTGTTGATTATTTTTGGTGACTACAGCAACTAAGATATTGAAATATCTTTAAAGCAGAGTTAGCTGAAACACAAACTGTTGAAAGTAAAGCTAACGTTGATGCTAGAGTTACTGTATTTCCAAACTTATGAACCCCAGCTACAGTTCAGTACCTTGCTGCTTTACTGTCTGAAGGGATCAACAGGGTGATGGTTTAAGCACCGTTAGCTGTGTTCCCAGACCTGCTCATTAGTGAATCCGGAAGAGATGGAGTGTAAGAGATACCTGTGGGAGCTTGTCTTTTACTTTCCTTCCCTTCAGCCTTCATCTTTTAGATGTGCCCCTCAAGAAATTAAACTTCATTCATCCTGCCTGACGCCACGCCAAGTCATGAATACATTACCTCCAGCAATACAGTCTCTATATACAAATCACTTCGGAGTGGTGCGAATTATAGAATTGAAAAAGTATAAAAAAAAAAAAATTATGCAAGAACTGAATATTCTTATTGTTATAAATTTTTACATTTCTACATTTGTTGCCAGTGAGGCATTGACTGGAGTCTTTGTTATTATGTATCATTCAAAACTGATTGATTTTACTGCTCAGAGTGATCAGATTTGCTGCATCACACATGAGGCTAATTTTAGCTGGCGTTCAATTTTCCCACTAACCTTTCCAACAAAATGGTTGCAAATCATCAAAATATAGTGAAGTGCAGCCTGTGCATGTGTGTATAAGAATGAGTGTGTCAGTGCTTTTGCACAAGCAGCCCGTTTTAATGACTGTATAGGCCTGTTGAAATTGAGAATAACTAATGAGTGTGTGCAGTTGATGTGCGAGCATGCAGTTTTGTGTGTGCTTGTGTGTTCTGCTGTGTGTTGAGGAGCGTAGACCCTGGAGTGGGGTGCTGCTTCTGCTTTCGGGTCTTTGTGGCTCTCTGTGAAGCGAGGTCGACCTTGTGGGGCTCTCCTCTGGGGCCCAGACAAAGCTGGTGCAGGATTATCCACCCCAGGACAAAGTGTATGATTACCATGAGAAAACAGCTAGCTCCAGCCTCGTAGTCAAGAGCTGCCAGGCCTGCTGGAGAGGTGGTCCGCCACTCATTAGCTGCAGGGAGAAGCTGAATGAAGGCGCACACTCACTGCTGTACATGCACACAGAACCACACAATGACACAGACGCACGTAATGACTCGCAGGCTCATGCTGTTACTCGTGTGTGTACGTGCACAAAATGTTTCTGGTTCAATGCATACAGAGCTTTACAGAAACATCAACTGTTCATGATAGATGTATTGTGTAATATGTTTATGTGAGCTTCTTTTAGGAAAGCTGTACTATCATTGTGCTGAAAAAGTAATAAACTGGCACATTAGTCGAAATATTTAAAAATAAAACTAATTTATTTTAGCTTTGACAATAAATGGCATCAATAATTCATTTGTAAATCCTACTTCTATAAATGTTTGAAAATCTGTTCATGGCTGTAGTTATGATTTTAGTAGGCTGTAGTTCTACAAGCAAGGATTTAAATTAAGTTGTCATTTACTTACAGTGAAGCACTGGTCACCAAACTGTGCTCAGGTTAGATGTTATCAAATGTATTTGTTGACTATTTACACAAGATGCAAGATATATCAATGCTGGAAAGGTACTGAGAGTGATTTTTATCTTTACGTCTGTGTTTACATGATGCATGTTGCTACTTTTATTATGCTTTGCATTTGCTAGAATGTGCATTCCACAATGTAAGGAATAACAGCGTCACACCCTGCAGATGGAAGCCCCAATGAGAGCTACAGGTCATTTGTAGCATTTGCATCTTAAGCTCCTGATCAGTGGATTTCCCACCTCTTCACTGAAGAGTCTCTGTAACTATCCTGGATTAAAAGGATGAGCTGATACTCTTCTATCTCCTCGTCTGTCTCTCTGCCTCCTCGGAGGAGGATGAGAGAAAGATGTCTTTTGTTGGCAGGAGGCAGCCCACTTGAGTTGAGCTGAAGAGGGTCTGTGACGGAGGAGGTTTGGGGGAGTGGAGAGGTACAGAAGGAAGAAGGATGAGAGACATGATTATTGATGAAGTAGATGTTTTTCAAAGACGCCTACCAGGAGGTATCTCAGTGCATCGGCATTAGAAACCACAACCAAAAGAGATTAGTGTATTGTTTTAAATGGGTAGCAGACCCAGGTCACTGAAGAGGTCGAAAGTTCAAACCACAGCCAGGCTGAAGCCTCACTGTTTTACCTCCCCCCCCCACACACACACCTTTTTTTTTCTTCAGCCACTCTTTTATATTTCTCTGTTTTTACAACTGTGTGCTGTTTTACAACCTCTTTGTTTCCTTTTTGTGGAGAGGGATAGACTCATTAGTAGATAGGATAGATTGAGCTCCATGAATCTTGGGGAAACTTTCTTACTTTGCTTTATTTCTCTACAACTTTCCAATCCAGTTTCAACCTCTTTTCCCTTTTTATTTCACATTCATTCACTTAAGGTTGCGTTTATCCACATTTATCTCCTTTTTTCACTGCTGTTCTGCTCCTTTCTGTTCTGTTCCCCACCAGGGTGGGTGACAGGTCACAGCTTTAGGGTAACGGCAAGTCTGTCACATGTTGCTTTGTCTCGGTTTTCACCAGAACATACCGCCCCAAGTTAACCTGGCAACTGCCTTTCCTTTTTACCACCCGACTGTAAACTGTTTAGGAGGAATAGTAGCATGCTTTCTCATCTCCAGTGACTGCAGAAAAAGGTCACTTTGACTTTTAATTTCCATCCTCTGAATATGATTCATGATTTGCTCTTCTATAAGGTCCTGTTGATGATGACGTTTGACTTCTAAGAGTGCTAAAATAAATTTAAATCTGATTGGGAGCTCAGCTATTTATCTACCTGGAGATGGCTGCCAAGGCAGTATTCGCTGAAACAGGAATTAGTGAATGTCATGAGAGAGAAATGAATGCTGGTGTGCAGCTCTATAAATATTTGACTCTCCTTCCTCAAGCCCTTACTGTGAAAGAGGGCTCTGCCTAGTCCTGCTCTCCTTACCAGAGGGAACAGGGTGGCAAGTTGTCTGATTAATAGACTTAAAGAGAACATACATCATGTTTTTAAGGAGACCTAGAAAAAGTTTGGGCCTATCCTATATACCCTACAGAACATCTTATTCAGCAGGAAATTTGAGCTTGTTTTTAGTGAAACATTACACCGGGAAAGCATGCCCTGCTTCTTCCAACATTCCTTTGCAGTTGCATCTTCAACTTGAACTCTGCTTGAATGCAAAAGTCTTCATCTGTGTGTCAGTTCCTTGTTCTTATCAATTCAGCAGGTAGGATGTTTTCAGCCTGCGTTCTCTTCAATCAGACTATGGTTCAAGCTGACTCAGCTTTTGACTTTGTTGTTAGTATAAATATCCATATCCAAGTCCAACTGTCAGATACATGAAACATTATGAAACACGTCACAAGCTAACAAACAAAAAAGTTAACACATCTCTATGAATGAACCTTAAATACTTTCAAACCCTTTTTTCTATTTTCGTCTAAAGCTGAATTCCATTTTATATTGTTACTCCTACCCCTTATTTAAAGTCACAAGAAGTGGTTAAAATATTTCATTATAAAACAGGAGACTTTCAGGGAGCCAGTATGTCATTAATTGTCGCAGGTTCCTTTTACATAAACAGATATGATGTCAATAGAAAGTATGCCAATGTATGGTGTGTATAATAGTTATCTACCTTGCAACAGACTTCAGGATAAAACACATTTTTGATTACTGTTTATTAGGAAAAAATCACAATCATATTAAATGTAATATATCAAAATACACAAAATTAGATATTACAATTGTGGGTTTCAACTTTTTTAAAACTGAGAAAATACATTTGTGGGTTTATTTGATAGGGCTGCTTGTTGTTGTTTTAAATGTGTTTGAAATCAATTGCTTGAAGAGCCAGAAACCCTTTCACTCTCCTTTTATATCACTAAAAGAAATAGGACACCCATACCCCTTGGTATACATTTGCAATACATAAAGGCAAGGTTAAGGGATATTGGGAAGGGATTAAATATATTTCAGAATCCAACAAAATTTGAGACAGATTTTGCTAACTCCCTCAAATTTACTTCAGTGTCAGCAAACAACACAAGCGGAAGAGTTGCACATCCATTAGTCTAGAAATTGAATGTCTAAATATAAATAACAGTAATGATAACTGAAGTATAGCCAAACTGTCTTGTTCTATGCATCAACATTTCAGTGCAAATTTATTTAAAACAAACAAACGGGTGGCACAGCGGCGTAGTGGTTAGAGCTGTCGTCTCCCAGCAAGAAGGTTGCAGGATCACATCCTGGCCTGGGGTCTTTCTGGGTGGAGTTTACATGTTCTCCCTGTGCACA
>JAOXNZ010000012.1:19256136-19282331 GCA_028566095.1 Kryptolebias brasiliensis | reverse complement strand
ATATAAATGGTCCTTCAAAAATGTTTATCTGGAATTTTACAAAAAAACAGGAAAAAAGAGGAAATACTGTAAAACAAACAAAAAAAAAAAACACTGAATAATTAAAACAACCTTGTCTGATCTTATAGAAACATCTGATCTGAAGCTGCTGAATAATATTTTGTCTCAGATTTTTGTCTCATATTATGATTAATTTTATCATTAGCAAACCCAGTGGATGAAAATCTGTTCATGTTTCAACTTATTTCATAAAATGAATTCAGCAGGTATTCAAGTGTACTGATTTCATGTTAAATGTTTTTTGTTTTTTTTTACTATATCAACAAAACAAATCTCCACAGTTCTTGGAAAATCTTGTAGATGTGAAAAGGAACACACAGCAAGGTATTACAAAATACTGCTCAACTTCAATTAAGCTCCCAAAAGCTTAAAATGTTGACCAGATAAAGATGACTATCAATAAGAACACGTTGCTGCAACAAACTACTGAATATGCTAATGAGTGGTTGATTACTTCTTCCCTCTTTGGAGAAGTGTATTTTAATTCAATCACTGGGTTCATACAGACTATTTCTTTAACAGGAATACGATTCAGGTGAATAAATCAATGAAAGTGCAACAAACTATAGTGTAATAAAGACATGATGCCAGCAGGGGGAGCCAACACATAAGGTCAGTCTACCAGGAGGCGCTGGTCTGAGAATGAAGCGTCAGTATGCAGCCACTTTGGGACACTGTTAGAGCGTTTCACGTCCTGTGAAACTCCTCAAACAGGTCTTTGTTGTGGACTGTCCTGTAGTCTCACACGGGTCTACAGCTGGATTCTTGAGTCCTGCAGTTTTTCTGTTTTACAGTGTCAGCAGTCTACATGAAGGTGGTTACAGCTGGTCTGACTCTTCTCTGGGGCTGCAACTCTGCTGCGTGTCTAAAATGACAGTTCTGGCTGTTGTGGGTTCAGAGTGATGGGATATGGGGTGACTCTGATGGTCCACAGGATCATCGTATTGGGGAAGATTTTCATCCCTGTCTGGGAGGTAAGGCGGAGGAGGGAGATCAAACCAGGGAGGCCGACTATAGAAAAACAGGAAGAAAATGCTTTTTGTGAGCTATTACATACAAATGATCTTTTTAATACTTTTGACTGAACTCATAAAAAAATAGAGCATTTTTTTTTCTAAATGTCATTTTTATGGTTAATTACAGTGTTAATTGGATCTTTTTATTTTGAGAAGTTAGATAAAACAAGACAATGAGTAATTCCCCAAAGCTGATTAGCTGTAAGCTGGAAAACAGCAAGAAGTGATCTTTTAAACTAAAAAAATTGTCTCTAAGCAATCAAGTTTCTTCAACCATTGTTCTCTATTTTCAGTTTTCTTTTATCTGAGCAAATTTTTAAACTACAACATTCTGCCTTTGTCTATTAATAAATGAGAACCCAAAAGATTAGAGGATTAAATGATTGTTTGTTACAAATGACATAAACACACCACTGGGACTGTAGTTGACGAATAGTTCTGATAAGAAGCAGATTACTCTTCTGACAACAGAACACTTTCAGCACCACTGTTTCTGCTTTGGCTTCTGGTTTATTGTTTGCAATGCAGATAAACTGCAGCCGACAACATCTGCACAGCTGCTGGAATCATTATTCCTCTCACCTGACATCCAGAACAGCTTCTGAGTACGATGGAGGCGAGTCCAGCGAAAGTGTGGAGGAATACAGGGTTCCAGACAGCAGCTGCAGTGCTTGTGGCGTTGAACTGTATGAACCTGCTGCAGTGGCCGACCCAGGAGAGAGACCTGGACCTCCAGGATGTATGTGGCTCCGGTCCAGGATGACCAAACGGGACAGCAGGAGGGGCTGGTGGTGATGTGAGCTTCCTCGAACACTTCTGGGTAACAGAACGCTGCGTTTCCTCTGGTGATGAAGAACCAGAGCCAGCAAAGCCACCACCAGGACGAAGATGACTGCGCTGCCGATGACAGCGTAGGTGATGCTGGGGTAATAGCTCAGATGATAGTCCAGCGTCACAAAGTCCTGAAAGTCCTGGCGAGGAACTTCTGTGAAAGAGAGGAGGGAGATGACGAAAAAAAAAATAGATGCATGTTTGTTGGAGAAGGAAGAATAAGGTTTAGTGAAGAACTAACATAAGGAATAGAAGAAGAAAGGGTTGAACAAGGGAGGCTGACGAAATGGGAAGATGAGTTGTAGAGCTGAACAGCCAGGGGGAATGAAGACAGGAGTAGAGGAGACAGGCATGAATACCAAGCAGTAAATTGTTTTAGGTTTATTTTAAACTGTATTTTGTTTGATTTAATAACAACAGCTCCTCTTGGAGATGAGAGCTGCACACAAGAGGCATAACTGCCAGACTCCCCCAACAAGCCATCAGTGCAGAGGCAACTTCAGAGCACCTC
Source organism: Kryptolebias brasiliensis (assembly GCA_028566095.1). NCBI lineage: Eukaryota > Metazoa > Chordata > Actinopteri > Cyprinodontiformes > Rivulidae > Kryptolebias > Kryptolebias brasiliensis. The sequence continues at coordinate 19,279,913 of JAOXNZ010000012.1, read as the reverse complement.
TCCTAAGATGAAAAGGAGGGACACAACATTTTAGTAGGAAAGAAAGAGAAGTAACAAATCAGCTGAATGATTCTTTGTGAGGGCAAATCAGCCTCTGGCATTTTATTTAATTTAAAATGTGACTTGAGTTGTTCTGCATTAAAGATGAGAGAAGGCCCAAAACCACCAGGGGCAGTCACACATTACTGTGTTTGTCACAGGAACAGAAAGAGTCTGCAAACCATTTAGAAGTCCAGGGAACTCAGCGCCCACAATGAGAGCTGAGATTCACAGTAACAAAATCAGAACGAGCCACTTTGCTGCCTAAAATGAGGTAAGGGGTGACCGCAATGCCGGAGAACACCGCAGCTTATTATTCCAGATAGGATGAGGGAATAGCACTTAAACATTTCCACTGACTGATATTACAGTGAGAGAATTTCAATCAGGCACTCGGGATGGAGCTCGTATAAATGTGTTTCAGCTTATCAGCTGACAGCACTGTTATATTAAGGAGAGAGGAAGAGAGACGGGAAGGAATCCTATTTATTACCAAGCTGCAGAAAGGATGTGCTAATGAGGAATGAGCTACATAAAAGCTTTTTACAGTTGCTGTTTCAGTTCAAATTACACTTATGCCTCAAGGGACCGTGAACATCAAACGTCTGTGTATCTCATAAAAATCTTAAAACACTCAGCGGAATACTTTCTGTCTTCCAGGCTTCCATCATTCTACTTAAAAGTTGATGAGCATTAAAAACTGACGGCCTTGAACGTAGACCTTTCCCAGTCTGCTGGCCGTCAAGCAGGCAGGATATTGTGAAATTGCTTGCCAGGAAATGACCATTACCAGATATTTGAAGTTTGAATCAATAGTCTGAAAATGCTTCCATCTGTAAGGATTAGACCTCAAGAAACTGCAAAGCCCACAAGTCCTTCTGGAGCATTTTAAAGTATTCCAGGTTTAGAGAAACTTACTGGCTCTTTAGGGATGAGGTGTTCAGTCCTGCATTAAGATTCCTCCCACATTTACAAGGTAGACGTGTGGAGTCTCAGAGAATCAAAACAAACACGCAGACAAAAGCACAAACCAATGTGACCCTTACACAGCAACCTAAAGATCTGATTCACACAGATATACCAAGTGAAATGTTGTTAAGCGTTGTAGGCTGGAATTGAAAATGTGTTATACAATGCAGGGTCTTCAGATCCTTTAGAGTTAGACAACGTGTGTAACTTAAAAAAATAAAAGCATAAATCCAATTTAGTGCCAACTATCTGTCTAAATATGTTATGAACTGTTTTTCCATCACATTTTATCTCTTTTAATATTACTCTAGAAGAGTTTAAAACTGAGGACACCAAACTGAAATCAGTGATGTTCCTCACTGGCTGTCTTGACTTGATGTAATTAGTTTTAAGAGATTCCTTTTCCAGGCTATTTTTGTTGCCACATTATGTTTTATCAAACAACAATCCAAATGTTACCCAAGTATCAAAAACTAGAATAGACAGCAAACCAAGAAGATATATGTTATTAAACAAGCTTGTGTGTGAAAAATGGATTTTTCTTTCTTACAGGCGTTGTGGCTCTTTAAAGTGTAGCTCTTGCGTGTGGTTCCCAACAGCATGGCCACCTAAAATGACTTTGCCTGACCTAGAATCAGTTTGGCACAAACTACCTGTTACATTGTTGTTTCTACATGCTGGCATGAATATTAAACAAGATAAAGGAACATTATGGTTGATGTTGGGGATTTTCACATTAGTATGAGACAAGAAAACTGGATACTGTAGTCTATTTAGTATATACTTAAAATATCTTAGAACAAAATTAAGAAGGTATGCTGTATATATCCCTTGCTTGTGCAACTGTGGTTATACAATCTATAATTTGTGAGAACACTGTGGATAAAGAAGCATGCTTACAATACATGTTTGTGGGTTTTTTTTCACTTGTTTTCCTTTTCTTCTAGACAACATGTTGTTTGTTTGCTCTGTCTACCTGACCTTGAAGCCCTGGGGGAGCTTCTGCAGTGTGTGTAACTGTGCTCACACATAATGTTGAATTCACAACAACAACTAGCCTGGCATACAGCCTATTTATGTACCCGTGTGCAGTCAGGGGCCCCATGCCTTAATTAAATTTAATCTAATTCAGATGCTCCACCCGCCTGCTGCCCCAACTAAGAAAACCAGCCAATAAAACAAGCCCCCCACGACCCCTCCCTTGTGATTTAAAATTGGCTAGTCCTTCACGCTACCAATTAATCATGGACCGGACTCTCAACAGAGAGAGACAAAAACAAAGAATTATTTCCATAATTACCTAGTAAAAAAAAAAAAAAAAAGAGAGCGCAAATAAAGAGATCCCAGCCCTGCCAACCTGCGCAGCTTTTCAGGTTTCAGAGCATTCCTCTGGGAGCAAAGAGAAACACACACAAAAGAAACTCATAATGCTGTAATGTGAACAATGGGAGCGTCTTCGGAAGGTTCGTGATAGAGAGCTGAAAGGCTGTCGCAAATCACAGAGGGGATGAAAAGACAAGCAGAAAAAAGAAGGGACACTGAAGCAGCCTCTCTTTTTTTTATCCTTTGAGAAGAGGGGTCCTGTGTGTCTCTGTCCCCCCTTACTGTGTGTGAGATTAAATTTTAGGATCTGTTTCACAACACCTTTACCGTTGTAGAAACAGTGCAGAGAAAAGTATGAAGATTTAAAGCCAATATATATATGACTACTGCAACAAGGGTAATTAAAAGTATTGGCATAAAGAAATCAGGTGTTTATGACATCTTTGAAGTTTATTTTTGCCTCTTTTATGTTTGGCTTTCATTTAGAATAAATTTTGTCTTTGTCTCTGTTACAAGTTTCTTGATGTGTCACAGCTATTTGTGTTCTCATTTTCCATCAGTGTTCATGGTTTGTCTTTTAATAATTTTTATTCTGCTTTGCATCTATTCTTAGCCATATCATTGTTAATAGTCTACTTAATTGGATTTATTGAACATATTTGGTTCTTAAAGCTTTTTTTTTTCCACATCTCCCTACAGAGTCCTGCGTTAAAGCTCTAAAACTTGAAATCACACCAAATCAAATAAACATTTGCACATAAAGGCCGTTCATTGCAGAACTCTGTATTTAAACTTGTTTTGAATTGTGAACCTTTCTGCAAGCTGCTTGTAAATTGTGTTTCTGTAAAAATAAAAATAATAGAAAGAAAATAATACAAATAAAAAAAATGTTTTTCTAAATCTAAATGTTGACTCTAATTAAAATGTGCATGAAAGGAAAAAAAAAGGTTTTGCTCTCATAATTCTGGTACTTCATAGATCTGATTCCACCACAGTGCAGAACTATAAGAGAAGTAGCTTATTAGTCCCAAACTAATTAATTTGCAGAAATAGTAAAAAGATGGCAACAAAAAACAAAATGTCAAAATTCATCACAAGTTTCCCTGTTTTGTAGCAGCTGAAAGGGTCAGAGACACAAACACTGTCCAACAACAGCAGAGCTGCTCAGTCACTGTTGAAAACGAGCTCTGAGTGGCATAAAATCCAACATAATCATCATTTCAGATACTAATTGGAGCAGACCAGCCATTTCCAACCAACAATACATAATATATTAATATATAGTTATAGTTCCTTAGATAAATAACTTTTACTAATTGGCTTTTATAATGTATGTGAATGTTTTTGTACAGTGCCCTCAGATGACTCTTGTTGTGACTTGGCGCTATATAAAAAAACTGAATTGAATGGCAGTGTAGTGACCAAGCAGAAATGTTTAAGCTGTTATTAGCAGATAAACTACTAAAAACCAATATGTAAAAAGTTTAACCATTTAGATGCATCTGCTCTCAGAGGTAGTGATACATATGCATGTTTAAGCAGCTGCACAGATGCACCGTGGCTCTTTAATAATCTCACTTTGCAGTTCCCTCAGTGGCCCCAGCACCTCTCACACTACATCCATACTGTATTCATAAACTCCCAAACCTTCCATATGCGCAGGCTTGGGGAGAGGGGTGAGGTGCAGCCTTTCAAATAGGCCACTTTAATTACATCAGAGTGCCTTCTACCCACATCTCAGCCTATCCACTCTAACCTCCACTCCACTACTCCCAGCGCAATTTAGGTCTCTCTCTTGTTTCTCCTCTGCTGTCTCTCTTGCCCTCCCCTCAGCTCTCTTCTTTCCTCTTCACCCACTATTTCATGATTTGCTCTCCTCATATTCCACATCTTTTCCTACTGTTATGGAGATGGCATGCATCTAGCCTTTATAAAATACAACAACTGAACTAAGTGTGAATTAGGCACTCAACAGAATATTAATAAACTATAAGAAGTCTTTTTATTTTTTTTGTATTTTGTGATTCCACTAACACTGCACCAACACTCTCTTAGTACCTTTTTCTTCCAGCAATAGTTATAGCTATATTACTATTATACAAGTAAAAAGAATTACAGAAACATGTAACAGTCACAGAAGGCGTAACATATAAAAAAGGGAGTTGGATAAGAGATATGTACCATCCCAGATTGCGTACTTTACACAAAGTTCCCAGAAACTTAACACTGGTGGTTTCAAACTAGACTTAAATCTATTACAAGAGGCTGTGCAATACAGGCCCCCACTGTGGGCTTTATTCAATAGAAGGACACACTCCTTTCAGCCTGCATGTCTGGGTACCATCTTTTCCAAACCTGGAAATGCTTCCTTTTCTCTTCTGCTTTTGTGTGAAATGAAAGGAGCTATGAAAGTACTTTTTCCATCTTTGTGGCAACTCACAGTCTAATTTTTCTATTCCACTGGCAATTCTTTTGCACGCCATGCAGAATGACACAACCACAACTGAGTAGGAACATGATGGATTCAGGCTTTTTTTTGCTTATATATATACACACAGTACACTTAAGATTAAAAGAAAACAAGAAAGCTCAAATTTAAGTAGCTACATTTCCCTCATCTGTTTGTGTGTCTGTATGCTTAAGATCATCATTCTGCATTAGAAAGGGTCCTCGAAAGAAAAGATCTAATTTATAATCTAGCACAGCCCATGAGCAAAAAGAGAGGAAGCTTTCATATCAAAATCATCAAAATATGCATTAGCTGGAATTTTATGAAAGAAGAAATTCACTGAGAGATGCCACAGCACAAGATGAGGCAGAATACTGGTGCACAGAAAACCATTTGCAGTTACTGAAGCAAAGCGAGTGCTGCTGTTGGTGCACAATGAGCTACTGAGCATGCAGTGATTAATACAAGATCTGAAGCCCTCTTTTGTCTGCCTTTAATCAAACTGTGCTGCAGATCAACAGCAGACTGGCCGTTGGGTTGCAGAGATACAAGCTCGCGTTTGCTAATGAGCCAATCCCTTTGTTCTGATTGGCTACCTGCCATTGAATATGCTAACTAACCACTGTCAGACTACCTTCATCTGAAGGTGGAGAAGCAAAATAAATTAAAAGAAATCATGCTAACAAAAGACTCTACAGAGCTTTAATGCCACACTTAAAATGTATCTGAATATAGTGAATGAAGATTTATTCCCCCTTCTGGTTTGTTTCAGCGGGAGGAGATAGGGGCTGGAATGATATGCTGCACTTTTGTTTTACATTAAAGAATATTTTTGCATTCACAAAGTCTCTGTTTTAAGAGAGCCCAGAGTAGGATGGGGGTAGAAGGCAGTGAAGTAATCATCTTCTATCTGGCATTCCTGCCTTTGCTCCTAGGAGTGGAGTAGAGTGTCTTTTAGTTGCTAAGCGTTGGCTACAGCAGTGCTTTCCTTGACTGATACTGTTAAAAAAAGTGGGAGTTTTGGCTGTTGGGAAGTACAAATCTTGAAACATTGCTGATTGTGATTGTAGTAGCAGGATAAAAAAGAGCCACTAGGGGGCAGGAAGATCACATTTTTATTTGGCCACACAGAAGCGTTAATGTTGGGAGGGTGGAAGAGTGTGAAAAGAGTGGCATGCCATCTGCCTTAAAACATATCCATAAACAAGTCCAGCATTAATGTACAGGTTTTACATATACACTAATGAGGAACATATACATTTTGCCTGACCTGGTGTAAAAATGTAAAAGGGCACTTTAAAAATTTCATCTGTCTAAAAGAAGAAGGGAATAAATGATCCAACAGTTCTTTCATCTTAATCCAAAATGAGCTCATTAAACAGCTGCAACATGGTGGTAAAACCAGAAAAAAAGGTGGAAACTATTAACAAAAACTTGTGGCTTGTTTGGTGCCATCATGTCTTTACTGTGTTCAGGCTCCACATTAAAGACATCTCTAAAGTACAGAAGTTTAAGGGGTGAAAAAACAAACTCTTAAATGACTCCAGGGTATACAGTCTCAATAAACAAGGCTACAAATGAAAAACTGAAACTGTCCCATTTTCTTTTTTTAATTACGTCTGCAATTACACCCAAGTCTACATCTGGAAAATAACATCACTAGGCTGCAACTACAGCTAGCAATTTTCTCTTTTACTTCTAGTTAGTAAGCATTTGGTCTTATTGTGAATCACAAAAATGCCAAGAGATGAGAATGTGGCTGATTTATTTGTCAACAAAAAAACCTGCTGGTGAAGTTGCAATTCTATGCACTTTCCTTTCTCTACAATTTTTCAATACTTTAGAAACATCCACAGTTTCTGTTGCAGAGCTTATAGTGGTTTTTATTTCTGTCTAATTAAACTTTCTATTGGAATCTAATCATTCTGAAATCCAGATCACTTAAGATGATTCAGTCATGTGGTGCAATGCTGCTCTTGAGATGTCTGCTGTTTGCTTCTGTGTTGTAGCTTCTAGATGAGACATGTCCACTCAACCACAGCTGATGAATGGCTTTTTATACAGGTATCTTTGACAAGAAACTACACCTTTAAAGCATATTTGATGTAAAAGATACTGGAACAAGTTTTATTCAAAAGCTATTGTCCAAAATCTGCCCTTGAATTTTTATTTGATAGGTAATTGATAGGTATGAGGTATTTTTCAGTCGAATAAAAACTTAAACACTCTAATCTGATCTCACAATAAAAGCTTTCTGAATAACTGCTTTCATTCAGTCACTGAGCCAAATATCTTAAATGTTACAAAAAGGTAACATGGTTTTGTTTTGTGATGTTTGAGGTAAAGACATGTCACCTTGTAGATCCCAGAATAAAACTAACTGTAAAATTTCATCAGACTATTTGAACCCTCAAGAATTCCCAACTAACTTTTAAACCCACTGCTCCCTTGAGATCCTAAGGACATGCATGCTGTAGTTAAGTGTCTAATCACCCTTTCTGACCTCTGTTAAGCATTAGAGTTTGTCGCTGCCAACCTTTGCTGCCAACAAACTTCCCTTTGCTGGAACATGAAACACTGACTGATTGAAAGCCGTTCTGCCAAAGCACTCTCAAAGTGAAGCACACAAACCGCACTGCAACAGCACTTTTCCAGATCCCTTTGGCAGCATACAATTAATATTCATGCTGAGCATTGCCAGGCTGTTCCTTCAGCGGTGACTTGTCATGTAATGTATGTCAGACTGTGGATGTCTACTCTCATTAATTCACCTGGAAAACAAATGAATTAAATCTTGTTGGTGTTTTAATGCTTCCTTGGGAGAGGGGGAGCAGGGAAAGATATATTCCTGAAGCTACGTTCTGCTTTTTTTTTCTTCTTCTTTTTGGGTTCTTTTGTCTGCGTCCACTTCTGTCCTCCTATCTGCCTGTTCCTCGTGTGTGTTTCTCTGTGTGAGCAGTGCTTTAAGGAAAGGAAAGTTTTCATGCTTCATCAGGCCTCTATTTGCCTGTCCTGTAATAACTTTGCTCGCTCCATTGCCTGCCACTATCAGACCCCCACCATAACACTCACTCACAGCTTACTCAGTCACCACAAGAAAAGTGGAGGGGTGGTGGGTTAGACTAATGAATGACTTCAGGATCTGGAGAACATTCACACAGAAGGAGAAAGAGGGAGAAGAAAGTGAATGGTTACTTTTAGTCAGGTGTCAAAGAAGTATGCAACACTGTTAATGCAAAAAAATTGTCATCCATGAGGAAAAGTGGTGACATCAACTGAGACTGCAGACAGTCAGCTGACACACGGGGAAAACAACTCAGGGGCAAAAAAAGCAGGAGCATGTGCCAAATGCCATGTTACTGCATGTTGGTATATTTAAGACCTCATTCGTGTCTGTGTGGGTCCTTGTCAATGCAAACACGCTGACATCCGTGCTATTTTTGGGTCTGCTGTGCTACAGTGTTAGATTTAGGGAATCATTAGTTACACTCCAGACTAATAGTTGGCAATAGTGCAGTGGTTTGTAAATTGTCTGTTCAAAAGAAAAGAAAAAGCACATCAAGTGATATCTCAACAGAAATTTTGGTGCCCGAGTGATAAGTTGCCCAAATGTGGATAACAACAATCTCCTCACGTTATGTCTTCAAAACAAGCGACTTGTTGTTTTTCTTCCTTTACTCAGGATTTTGACTCCCAGTCTGCTTTATCTGTTTTCTAGTTAACATCTTTTATACGGGAATCTTACTATTGCTGTTGGTCCTTTTGGTCACAAAACTCTGCACTCGGTCATCTGAAGGACCTGACAAAACCTCACGATCAGATACAGGTGACATTTTAAAGACATATGGTAATGAGCTAACTGATGGTATAACTAAAGGTTATTCAAAAGGGTGTTCTCCCCTGCTTTAAGATAGTCACCACCATCTGAGCATCTTAACATCGAAGTGTTCAGTTTAACCTCCACCTTTAAACATCTGCACCATGATTAGGAAAGACCAAAACCCATGGTACTTTCCAATTAGGAAAACCTAATAAGGTTAAACTTCAAAGCTAAGTGTATTAGTGTTAGCTCAAATCAATGTGTAAAAGATTTTTGTAATCAATTTAAAAGAAAGGCATAATAGAAAGAAAGACAAAACAAAACACACATCACTTTTTAAATAAAGGAATTTGATCAAACTAAAAAACAAAGCAGTGGTAAGTGGGACAGAAGAGCAGCCACTGTAGAAGCAGCTCAAAGGTGTAATCATGGCTAAAATACTTAGGTTGCTGGCGAAAGGAAGACAATAAATTTCATTTCTGTTTATGTGTCTCACAGAGTTAGACTAAGCAAGAGAGGTGACTTTAGGGACACCCAACCTATTGTTCTTTTGGTAACATGTTGCATGCTTTAGCTGAGGCACCCACAAGGGAATTTCATGTCTTTTTTGGAAAGCTTTTAGTGAAATGATGTGGCTGTGAAGGGTTTACTTTTTGTCCTGGAGGAAAAAGGAAGAATGTGGAGGGTGAGAGGTTGCTCAGGATTGTTCAGGCCCTTTGAATAAAAGCTTGTCCCACTAGTCCTCTCAGGCAAAATCTCCATGGCAACTGTTCTTTGGCACTGAAAGGTAAGTTAGGAATGAGCGTTGAGGCAATGTGTAGCTTGAAAACTGAACTCGCAAACAGAATGCATGCGCACAAGGCCATAATGTGAGGGAAGTGAGTGTTGAGGCTGCAGAGATTCTTGTTCAGGCCAGCATGAATGGGAAAAGATACCTACTCAAAAGTTTTGATCAAGCTCTGCAGGACAGACAGATGTTATAAATTATAGCCCGAAGGCTTCACTGAGGACATGCAGAAGCAGAAACCCTGACTCATCTGACACAATAGGTGACAAAATGATGATATGGAACAACTGCCTAGAAAGGCATGAATGTTGAAAAGTTCTTGAGGCCAAGACATATGCTTTCTGTAACAAAGGGAATGAAAATGTAAACAAAATACCAATGTAAATAATGAACATAAATATAATTTAAAAATGGTTAGTATTTGGTTGACTTGAAAATCATGATGAAAAAGCAACAAATGCTGAAGACGGTATTTAAAGTCCTAAATCAATCACGTCAATATTCCAGTCAAAATGCTCCTTTGATGCCTTCATCAGCCATCTCATCTGTTCTGCAGCTTCAGTAGATGTAGCATTAGTTTACTGATTGAAGATTTGCCTGATTAGAACGTCACAGGAGTACAAGATACTCAAGGTAGTCATCATAAATATGAACACAGTTAGCACAAGAAAATGAAGAAACAGACTGGTTTTTAAAGTATTCCACAGTTTCTGATCTAAAAACGGATCAAATGTTGATAACATAATTTTATATTTATTTATAGGATGTGTGTTCTGAAGCAACAACATTATAAATTATAAAAATTTTGTAAGATATCAACATTTTTGCTGCAATGACATTCACCTCTAATATAAAGTAAATTTAGCAGACACCAGATACAAGCAGGGGTTAACGGCATAGGTGGCTGATGCTTTTAGCAAATTAGCTGAAAAACAATATGAAATGAAGTATTTCCTACATAGAATGGCGATCCAGTTGCATGGAGATTTGTTGAAAATACCTTTCTGAATACACAAAGTAAAAACTGTTTAAAATAAAAACCAATTACTGAGAATAGTGCAGCAGCAGAGTTTTTGTTCTGTAGTGAGACTAATTTAATAATGATCAGATAGTATTGTTGTGTGAAAAACCTCCTACTGCTAGCATCACACACATTTTCTTTCAAGTACTGTACTCATTTTTATCTGAGATCCCTCCACTCCTGTCTTTCAGTCAGTATCTACAAACTTTTGCTCTTTTCACCACTAACGTCTAATCATTCTGAAGTATTTTTGTCATCAAGAGATTCAGATGAACTGATTTTCACCTTAACATACAACAAACATGACAGAGATTATGTTGAGGTACAATCTCCTCAGGAATAGGAGTTGAATTTACTTAAACATTTACAAGAGCAACTAGGTTTCAAGACGAAGATTTAGTCTCTCTCTCTCTGGCTTCAGGGGGGTTAAAGGTTTGATAGATAAAAGAATAAAGGAACACAAATTCAAGGAGATCCACAACTAGAATCAAATCATAACTTATGCAACTATTAGGTTATTAACTTTGAAAGATATTTTTTGGGATCTCAACCCTAAAAAACAGAATAAAGATCAATTTCTTCTAAAAACATTTGCATTTAGGCAAAACAAACAAACAAACAAAAAGCCAAACAACAATGTACAAATAGCCAATTTCATGATGCCCCTGAATACACTGAAATGAAAAGTTCATGTATTGCTTCAAAATAAAATATTCTGCAGGAAAAGCCTTGAAGAGTTAAAAAAAAAGGCTGTACTTTATTAGGAACCTACCATAAAATTGCATTCATGTAGGTGTCACAGCTGTCATAATATATTTGCAAAAAATAATAAAAATAAAAATTCTGCTGTAAGATAGTTAGTGCTTTTTTTTTAACTCTGCAATGGGAGCGGTCCCAACATTCACACACAGCAGTGAGTAAACCAGTAAAAAACAATTGCAACTTGTTTTAGGTAGAATGTGTTTCCTGTGTAAATGCCACTTTTAACACAGCCATTTTAAGGCAGCCAGTCTGCAGATTTATCAGATTAGTTTGTCACAAATGACCCCGCATGCAAAGTTAAATGAACAAAGCACCAACAAAAAAAAAAGCGACGAGGTTCTGGTCATGTGTGTATCTATCCATAGTTGAACTTGTATAATTTGTCAGACAGAATTGATCACAAGAAACAGAAAAGAACATTTAGTAACATGCTGAAATAGAATATATACATAAATAACTATCCTATCATAAAACTACAGTTTTACTCTTATTTTAGGTGATTTTCAACCCAACAATCCTCATATATCTATGTTTTTCAAGACCAGAGCTAAGTATAGGCAGACTGCTAAGGATTGTTAAAGGTGCAATAAAAAGCTGGTCACCTTCCACCCACAGCACAGAAGCAATTTATTCTGGCAGCCCATGCTAAAAAAAGTCTGAGCTCTGTAAGAGGAGAGTGCTGGTGAGAAAAAAAAAACTAAGATATAGCTTCAGAACAAGTGGGTTAAACCTTGCCTAAACACACCTTTTCATACTGTATACACAGGTACAGTCATTGGTATACAATCCTGTTGGGATGGACACACTAACAATGTCTTCAGCAAGCACTCACCAAACACCAGTACCCTCACACACTGCCACTCCCTTTCTTCGCTTGAATTCTTCACCTGGTTAAGAAAGAGAACAAGACCCCCTGGTACCCATTTCACCTTTTAATCCCCTCTCATTTAACAATAAGCCTGGCCAGCCAAGTGGAGGCGTAATGAGTCCCTGCATGTTTTATCAAAGTTAGACAACAGAGCAACACAACCCACTGCTGAAGGTCTGTGGCTCCTGCTCATATCTGTGTTTAGCTAAAGAGGAATCAATGACTTCTGCCTGAGTGATAAGAAGTGAAGCACGATGGTCAGTTGTGCAGCTTGTACACACCCACTCCAAGTGTGACAGTTTGGCCTGAGGAAGAGTACAATGATGCCTCTAAAGGGAGGCTTGTACTTGGAGGCCAGAGATAAGTCTGGTCCCTGAGCATTTTCAAAGGTAAGTGATTGACCTTTTAAGAATGGTAAGTCAAGGTGAAGCCAAAATGTGAAGGAGACCAATAATGAGAAGAGGTGATGAAAACTAGGCAATGTTATGGGAAAAATCAGGTCCTATTAAAAGTTTGATTTGCCTCATCAGGGGTAACAACCTTGATCTAGAATTTGCAAACTCTGCACATCCCAGCTTATCCATTTTTTCCTCTAGATTTGCATCTTTCCACACTTCCAGGATTAGAACAGCACCTACTTTTTAGGCAACCGATCACATGGGGAGAAAGTGTCCCCATGATAACCAAGAAAATGAAGGAAATGTGTTTGTTGTCGTGTATGTCTGCCTCATGTTGAACTTGTTTGATTTGTCATACAGATAAGATCACAACAAACAAAAAAGGCCCATTTCCTGGGACAGCTCATACTGATCCTGAATATGGGGTAGTGTTGTGCATTTATTGCTATACTAGCTATAAGTTTCTTGGGAGCTGTGTTGTCAACACTGACATGAGTGGAAGCATTTCTCCTCCTTTGTGAGGTTCTGGAATGAAGCACTGATTAGTGTTGCAGGAAAAAAAAATACTATTTGGAAAAATAAATAAATAAATACAACAACTTAATCTTCATGATTTTAAAAATGGTCTGTGTTCTGAAGGTTATACAGTAGATTTAAAATCAGTGAGGAGGCTAATATACTTATCTTGGTTGGAGAGATTTCAATCCAATAAACCTAAAAGCTCCACTGCTGCTTCTTTAAATTAATTACACCACCTCTCCAATTCCTACTATTACCTTTTGAAACCACATCTTCCATTTCGGCATTTTCCCATTTTCTTTTTATTTTCATTGCGCAAATGTAAACCTTCCATTTCACTTTCAACATTTTCCACAATTTGTTTAATAAAGTTGAGCTGCAAAAACTGAGACAAACAACCCTTAATAAAAAAGAAGCATTTTTACAAATTTGTAAAGATGAATCACATTAGAATTTAAATAAACTTACATTTTTATGATTTTTTTAAAAACATTCTTTCTTATTTTAAGAGCTTTAGATAAGAATTCCAAATCATTAACGATAAATGCCAACACAAAGTCAGGCAATGAGACGATGTTTATTTAGGAATTTTGTTCAACTCATTATATATTCCATCATGCCGCAGCAGCACCACAGACATTATAGTGTTTCTCACCACGAGAGCATCAGCAAAAGGATTCAATAAATAAAACTAAATATTGTTCAGCATTTCTGTGTCTATATTGTTGTAATTGTAAAAGGCAGATATGATTTTATGAAGCTTTTTGACTGCTGTAGACACTCTCTTTGCAGACTGTTCTCAAACCTCTGTGTAATTACCTTTACATGACTGCACATTTCCTTGCAACGCTCCCCTATTTTTTAATGCAAGAATTCTAATATAGTTCAGTCATCTCCTCTCTGACCTGCTACAGACTGTCAGCTGTGTTTTCTGTATTCAGGCCACAACACTGAGTGCATCTCCCATGACTTGCCTCTGTACGGCATAGTAATAGACATGAAGGTGTCTGCTCCTCTGTTAGTGCATAGATCAGATGTGCAGGCATAAAGTGGTTTATCTCTGATATGTTGCTCTCTGTAAGCTTTCTACTTTCAGAGCAGACTTTGGGGATCTCTAAGTACATGAGGAAAAAAAAACAACTACTCGCTATCTGGGAACAAACTGTTCAAGCATTTGCTGGAATCCATATTGCTGCTGTGTAGATGGAAACTTGAATTATGCATTTTAAATAAGCAGTCTACAGTTTCCTTGCTTCATCTGAAGTTTTGTCCTGTTTTCAATATATTTGAAAAGCTTAAGACACAAACGTCTGTGTGTGTTTCTCTACTTTGTGCTTTTCTTTCCCGCTCAACATCCTCCCCATGCTTGAGCAGTACAAAGAATGAGACTCAAACAAACCACACACTGATGGCTAACGCATACATACACACTCCACTATAGCTTGACAAGCTGAACATTAATAACTGTAGCCTGCAAACATTTTGAACCGCACAAAGCTTTTATGAGCTTTAGTGTACAACTCTAATGATCAGCATTTGTGTAGATTGTAATGTATGCAGAGCATTACTACACCAGATAACTGTCTCAGTTCACATCAACATAAAAACAGAAAAGCTCTCACTTTCAGTTCTTTGTACAAATCTGGATGGCTGTTTTTCAGCCACTTAGACTTTGAGAAGCATGCTAATTTCTTCCAAATGTTTTGTCACACAATATGAGCAGTTTCTGTATAACTCCACCAACTGCTCCATTTACTCTTTCTTTCTAAAATCTGTTTTTTTTTTCAAGTACACACAGATACACTAAACACAGAGTTTTTAAAAATCTCAATTCTGAAAAGTGTTTGTAATATTATTAGAACTCCAATTCTGAAAGATTCTTTGTGTAAAATGCAAATAAAAACAGAACGCAATGATTTGCAAATCTCATAAACCTATAGTTTAGTCACAGAACATAGGGTGGATCATAGTATTATAATGAATGTTTAAACAAAACCATTACACATTTTTTTAAAATAAGTTAATTTTTAATTTGATGGCAGCAGCATCTGCTAAAAAAGTTGGGACAGGGCCATTTTTACCACTGAGAAGCATCCCCTCTTCTTTTGACAACAGTGTGTAAGCGTCTAGAAACTGAGGAGAACAGCTGCTGGAGGTTTTTGAGGGCAACATTGTGTCATTCATTTCTGATATAGGATTCTAGCCGTTCAACAGTCTTCAGTCATCTTTGCTGGATTTTTCATTTCATGATGTGTTAAATGTTTTTAAGTGATGAGAGGCCTGTTTAGACGCTGGTGTTTCCGGGTGGTGTTCACATACGGCCTTTTCTTTGCATGATGGAGCTTTAACCTGCATTTGTGGATGGCATGGCAAACTGTGTTCACAGACAATGACTAGTAGAAGTGTTCCTGAGCCGATGCAGTGATGTCCAGAACAGAATCAGACCAGTTTTTTATGCAGTGTTGCCTGAGGGCCCAAAGATAAACATCCAAAACATCCAATATTGACTTTCTGCTTTGTCCTTTGATTTCTCTAAGTTCTTAAAATCTTTTGATGATATTTTGAACTGTAGATGATGGGATATTCAAAGTCTTCCCAATTTTCTGTTCTGTTCTGAAATTGTTCCACTATTTGTAGATGCAATTTCACAGACTGGTGAACCTCTGCCCATCTTTACTTCTGACAGATTCAGCCTCTCTGAAATGCTCTTACTGTACAGTCCTCTTACTGACCTGTTGCCTATTTACCTAATTAGTTTCAAAACTCCTCCAGCTGTTTATTTTTCATACCTCTTACTTTTACAGCCTTTGTTGTCCCGTTGTAATTTTTTGGAGATTTGCCGTCAAATTCAAAATGATCTTATTTGTTTCTAAAAATTGCACATTTTCTTACATTAAACATTGAAAATGTTTTTTGTTCTATGTTCAGCTTTGAATAAGATATGGGTTTTCCACATGTTGCATTCTGGTTTTAATTTAAATTTTTTCAGAAAAGCTGCAGTTTTTATTATTCTTACTTTTTTATATCTACAGTCACATTTTCAAAACTTAAACCTAATTATTAGTTCTATTATTAGTTCTACTGATATCACAGGCAGCAGGTCCTTAGGTGGAAACGAGGTTTAGTTTAACACCCTTGACCCATTTCTTCCACAGTGTCCTTGTTCCCACTTTGCCGTGAGTGTTTTTTATTTTTTTATCTATCTTCTATCTATTAACAGCATTCTTTCTTGTGGTTAATAAATTCAGATCAATTATTTTTTCTGGTTTAATCTAAAACATTTTTTTTAAACAAACTTCTATACATCAATTTATTTCTTTAAGTGTGTGGGTTTTTGTATACTTCATTTTAATAGGACCTCAAGTGACTTCCACATCCACATTAACAGATTATTCCACACACATAACACCCAGCTGGAGCATTTGTTAAGAAACACAGCTGCGTCACCATAATCAATCCTCATCCTTTTGCTCACACACACTTTTGTTTCATCTCTGTAATTAGAGCTTTTGAAAGAACGCACATTTGCCGAGGATCCCATCCATCAGCAGCAGGCACAGACATGCATGCTCTTATTCGATAACACAGAACCACAGCTGCGACAGATCACACGTCAAGTTGTGGCGCAGAGTGCAGGTGAATAACTGTGTGCCTATCTAATTAATAATGCAGCTTCCAGCTTTGCACCATCCATTGCCTGAGGGAATCATATGACACTATGTTAGAAAGAATGATAATGAATGGTTTGAATGTTGCAGGCACAACTTGATGCAGTCTCGTGTAAAAAGTAGAAAATGTCCCAGTTCCATAAAAATAACCGAAGAGGAGTACCTGCCAGGCATGTTTGACAATTTCATTGCCCAAATATTTTGTAAATTATTTTTGACCTTTAAGATTTCCTTGTAGCTGCCTCTCCATTTTTCTCCCAGTAGAAGTGAGTTTACTTCACTTTTTGCATGCACAATTTGCTTTACCAGGAGACAATTGGTACCATAAAACAAAGAAAACCCAACATTCTCAAAACCCTTAGTTATTAAAAGGGTCATATTTTACTAGGTTGTAGTTTTATAACTACATTCTTTGCATCTATGAGAGTAGGTTTGCATGTCTCTTCAAAACGTTCCTAGTAATCTCTAAGGTGATTTTTTTATTTGCTCAGAACTCTTTAAAGCTCCTGTAAAAGCCCAAGATCTCAGAAGACTGAAGAGGTTCAGCATTCCGTGCACGACTGCACCATCAAATGGTTTTATGATGGTTACAAACTCTAAACCTACTAGGAGGCATCATTTCTCAACCTTCTCAAACAATAATTTCTTAAATCGATCTGTTTATGTTCCACCCCAAATCTAGTTTGGAATATGAACGTGGAAACATCTGTAGAAATTTCAAAAATAGCAGGTCTCCTCTGGTCAATTTGCAATCAAGCCTTTTTAGAAAGAAAATAAAACAGAACAAAAAAAGGTCTATTTAAGTTTATGATACATCTAACCTAACCACACTAAAACAATCCACACTAAAAACACTAAAAACAAATACCCACATCAGTTGTGAACAGTCTATAAGGTGTCATTTATACCTCAGAGTGTACTGAGCAAAAAAGGGTTTCATAATTACAGAGGTAAATAACCACAATTATTGCCTCAGTGAGGTATCCCTTACAGACAATAAGAATCTAACATTAGTACACTTGTTAAAACTGGACAATAATTACACTGATCAGCACTTCTGTACAGAGCTCTGCTGAGGCTCAAACATCTGAGAGGAAGATATTTTACAGATGAATTAAAACCACAGTTTTAAGATAAAGAATGCATACTTTTTATGACTATGAGGGTAGATCAGGAACACAAACACATACCAATGAAAGTTAGGTCAGAATATTTTCATCTGTCAGACTACAATTTTGCTGTTAGGGGGATTCCTGGAAGAAGCCTCTCATAGATGTTTGTCTTTAGAAATTCATAAAAAATCTCCATAAACCAGATCACAATACTGCAAACTCAAATTACTGTATGAACTGAATTCTAACGTGATAATGGCAGTATATTCTACAGGTTAGCTTACACAGTCTTACCCAAATATGGTGTATTAACAAAGGGAACACAATAGGAAAATGCTATATAAAACAAAAGCCGATGGGAAAAAAATGACAGATAACAACAGAAAATAAAGAAGATTCAGCTGAAAAGCAGATGATTTTTGGCTCTAGACAAATAATCAAAGTAAAAACACCAACAGCTAAAATTTTCTATACCAAGGATTTAAACAATATCAAAAGCAAATTCAGTTTTTTGTTATAAAATTTCACCAAACTAGTGAATATCATTTTTTGTTATTTATAGCTTTTTCAAATCTCAAATCACAGGGGTTCATATAAGGATGAACGTTTGAGATGCCGTGTGAAGATAAGGAGTTCTATAGTGTCTCAACAGACTTTGACTAAGTTTTTTTTCTCCAGCCACCTTTCACATAGCACAAAGATAATTCTTCAAAAACAAACATGATAACTTATGTCTGAACTTGTAAACATTTTTGAATGTTCCTGTTTACCAAACAGCCATTATTAGAAAAATCTGTTCAACAAAGCTGCAGCAAAATCCTGCAGGGATGGGGATAACTATGAATGCTGTGAAATGTACAGAGCACTGCGTGTGCTGTTCTTTTCCACGAAACAAAAGTAGTAGTAAAACAGAACTGATTTAAATAGCAGTTTAATGTGCATTCATGGCCAACACTGATCTATTGTATGTCATTTCTATAGGGACATATTTCATGCATTGTATCTTTCAAGACCAGTACTTCGTTAAACTAAAAAAGCAAAACATAGCAAGACTTATAATCAGTTCTGTACATCACTGTTGCAACAACATATTGTGATTGTACTCACCCAGCAGCTTACATACAATATGTATACACAGATTTGCACACAAATTTGTCCTACAGGCACATTTGTCCTCCCGCCCACCCTTTACACGTTCCCTCTATCAAACAAAGCTGCTAAGAGAGGCACTAAAAGTGAAACACGCCATAGAAATCTCTTTCAATTGTTCTCCAAATCTATTGCTGCTTTTGTCTTCCTGTCCCCAGGCTTTCTCAAGCCCCAGCATGGTTTCAACATGCCTTTAGCATGTGGGTGTCCTCCCGGCACTATCTAACAATTAAAACATGAAAAAGGTTGGATTTGGAAAAGACAAAATAAGAATGAAAATGGGGGGTGTTTGAGGCAATGGAAAACTGCAGGAACAGAGTTTTCAAGTCAAGCATTTCTTTTAGGCTTAGTAGATCTGAACACAGAGTCCACAACCTGTCAGAAGAAGACTGCACAGAGAACACAGGCAAGACAAGCCGGCCCTTGATGAGAGGAGTTAAGACAGTGGGGCAGCAGGAGGTGAAATTCAAAACAGAAGTCATGTGAAAAGGGTGGAAATAAGAGCCAAATGCCAAAACTGACACAAGTTGATGGGAGGCTGAGGTGTAGAAAGAAAGCATGAGAAAGAGTGACAAGAACATATGAGAAGACATTTACAAAAAGTGTTCAAAAATAGGACAGTTGTATAAAGGCACTAAAATTGTCCTTTATTGACTCGATGACCCTTTCCTCAAAAGGTTTCTTCAGAATGTCTGAATTTTTGTCTTTTCTCTCCACACTTTTCTACCATTGTTCAAACACTTGTTTTCCATTTTATTTGTTGTTTTCATCCTTACCTTCTCACTACTTTTGTCTAACCTGCTTTGTTTCATTCCCACCTCACCACTCTGGCTCATCTTCAATCCACTGATCCTGCTCCTTCACTTTGTTCTCTCTCTTTCCCCCGTGCTTCTTTCTGTTCTGCTCTTATTTTGCTTTTTGCACCTGTCTCTCAGGTTTCTGCCTACTTATTCCCATCTCCACAGATATTTTGTTTTCTGCTTGCTTTTTCATCTTTTCTTGCCCTGTCTCTCTCTCTCTGCCAGCATCCATGACCTTGTCCTCATTTACTGTTTTCAGATCACCATTTTTTTCTTCAGCTTCTTGCCAACCATCTTAATTCCCTGTCTCTGTAGAAAATGAATCCAGAAGGTTTTCTTTTTTTTCCCTCATATGCTTTGCCACCCTCCCTAATCTCTCATCTCCATCAGTTTCCCTTTCATTCTCTATCACTGTCCCCTGTGCTTTCCTTCGCTCTTTCACTCCGTTGTCTTCACACTAACACTTTACCTTTTCTTTGTTAGCCAATATTCTATCCCCTCGCCTCCTATACTGTCATCTCACACATCTATTTCTCACATTCTCTGGCATGCAATCTCTCTTTTCTCACTCCAGGGGACTCTTCCATTTCCCTCATTCCATTTAAGCCCTCCTTCATTTGGCAGCTCCCTGATGGATACATTCAAGCCAAATGCATACACAAATGCCCTCTTAAACCACACACATGGAATCGCATTGCAACACCCTGCTGCAATACATCAGACCTTTCTAATTGCAGGGGAGTTCTGTTTATTTTTTACAACCATATAATGGGAAACCATATAATGAGGAAATTTATACTGACAGTACTGGGAGGAAGGAGCTCATCTCATTACAGAGTAAGCTGACTGATGCTCCCTTTACTCATGAAAGGTGCAAAAAGCTTCCACTTTGTAATTAACACTTGATCAGTTCCTGTCAGATTAACCAATAAATAAATGCAAATCATGGAATTATAGGTAATGTTAAACACCTGAAATATTCAGTGACCCAAATCTCTAATACCTAATAATAGCGAGTTAAACTAGTTGGTCTGACTCACTGGACATTGGCAGATGATATAAGCCTAGCTGCTGGCTGCTCCTTTAAAGCTACAGTTTTCCATGTTTCTGCTTTCTGCACAGTACTGTTTTCAAAATCTCCTTAGCTTGTGAAAACAACCTCCAAGCAATCAGCCAACACGCTAAAACATGGCAAGCTTTGATGAAGATTTGGACTGGGTAATAAGTAAGTCTGTGTGATTTGTTTGGTGAATGGTTGTAAACACCTACAAATTGTGTATTTACAAGATTTGGAGTACTTGCATGTTTCCCCACCAGAAACACCTACATTAGTTCTCTGCTAAGTAACTGCAGGGACTAAATCATGTGCATTAACACAACTTTTTTTTTTTTTCTGGTTTTTAAAAAGGTCCAAACAGGCTGAAGTGTTTTCTTGTTCTTCATGAAAGGCTATAGTGATGCAGCCAACTTTCATGTCTAGAACCAGGACAGCCAATCTGTCTAAATGAGTATAAATGAGCTATTTAAAAAGCCATTTCTTTTGATAAACAGCACTGAAACACTAAATTACTTTGTTAATTACTCAATTAGATTCACTTTTTATGCAGACAAAAAAAAAAACCCCTCAGAAATCGTAGGTCATGAACAAACAGCTGTATTTAGAAGTTCTTGATATTTTCTTTTTTTATCAACCTGCAATAGTTTCCAGTACCCAGTGTGTGGGAGGACTATAGGGAAAATAGTTAGTGAAATAAACTGTTAGTGAAATTACCAAGATATCTGCCTTTTTAACCTGCCATTTTAATGTAAATGACAATAAAAACAACTGAGGGAGGACCTCCTGACTCGTTAAGTTGTTTGGCAACAGGGAGAATAAGCTAATATGGTACAATAGAAGCAAACCTGTTTCAAATTAAATGTATAATTGAGAGGAGGTCAATACTCTAGTAAGAAAAAGGAAAAAAAAACAGTTGGCAAATCATTCACAGTTTAAAAGCATTTTCTCTCAATGTAAAAATGCAAAGTACTTGCAGAGCTACGCTCTCAAACACCTACTTTCTTGCAGGTTTTCTGAGTACTGGAAATAAGAGATGCAGTACTTGTCGCATGTTGCACCATATGTCTATGCAGTATGGTTCGCCTCTCTCCAATTGGAAGAATCTCCAGGAAGCACATCTACACAAAAATTGTTTTAAATGTGGTTTAGATGGAAATTTGCAAATCTAATGTACACATGCACGCGGACCATCTGAGATGGTAAACTTTTGAACTTGTTTCAAAAGGAATAATAATTATCAATATTGTGACCATTCTTTATCAATTTTAGACACTTTAATATATGTGATAACTCACATTTTACCATAGCAGACATTTATTATTTTTGTCTCTTAACAGCTATTCATGCCTTAATGAATTTGTCAATTTATGATGTGAAGAGTACAACATTAAAACACTGTAAACTGTGTGAGCACAAGTGTGTGAAGCAGCCTCGTGTAACTGCACCATTTTGTAATTTGTCTTCGTCTTTTATGCCTTCTTCTCTTGGTGATGACTCATGTCAGATAATTTTCCTAAAATATAATAGCTTTAGGCTTCTGGCACAATTTTCTATCTTAAAACTCAAACAGGCTAGTGTTATAAAGCAACTGAATGAGTCTGAGCGCCACTCTACGGATGAGTACGTCAGACTAGCTAGAAAAAAAGATAACATGGTCATAAAAATAGTGTGACGGAAATTAAATTGAGCTCTGTACCTATAACCATTTTTTAAAATGTCCAAACTTCTAAAACTTTCATCAAAGCTATCCAAGATAATTAACTCCTATTCATATAACTTCTAAATGATGATCTCATGCTTTTCTCCATTTTCAATTCAAACGTACGCAGATTAAAAATGCAAAAACAGCATTAACTCTACTCTTGATCTACAAGAAGCGGAAAGATTCAAAAAATAATGTAGAGACTAATGAAAACATTTCAAGGAGAAACCAAAAACAAGAAGTGATTACATTTTTCTTTAAAGTTCCTTTCACTGCACACTGAACCTGTTAGGGACTTCATTAATCATTCTTAAACTTTGTAAAGAAGCAGCCTTGCAAAGAAGTAGTGTCTGCCACAACTTCAGAGCAATTAAGTATTTTAGCAAAATGACTAATGTGCTGTCAATATGCAGTAAGGCCGTGGCCAAAATGCTTCTTGGCCTTTATTCTTCCAACACAATATTAAAAAAAAAGATAA
Source organism: Kryptolebias brasiliensis (assembly GCA_028566095.1). NCBI lineage: Eukaryota > Metazoa > Chordata > Actinopteri > Cyprinodontiformes > Rivulidae > Kryptolebias > Kryptolebias brasiliensis. The sequence continues at coordinate 19,256,992 of JAOXNZ010000012.1, read as the reverse complement.
TAGCATTGTGAGCCTTTTTTGGAGTTTGCCCAAGGCTGACGAGACACCATATTTTCTCAAACTGCTAAGTGCACCATGAAAGGTGCTATAAATGACAGAAGTAATTTAGATGCCAAAATGAAGGGGAGGTTCACTCAACCCTCAAGCACTTTACATGGTGATCTTGGCACCTTTTAGCTGTCAGCCAACTTTTGAGTTCACACTGAGTGGCCAGAGAAGGGAACGTCTTTCAAGCAAAGTGTGGCTAGTGCAGCAAAATGCAGCAGTCAAAGCCAAGTTTAACGCTTTAATGCAATTCTGATATTTGCACTGGCATCAATTAATAAGCTAATGAGTTTGTTTTGCTGTTTTATTAAATTTTGACAGTTTATAGTGTTACTTAAGTATCCTCGTGGTTTAAAATCAGACAACTGCTTACAACAGATCAGGCACGCTCTACAAGCAACTAACACTTAGGCTTTGTTAACTTTTGAAGTAAACCAAAAAAAACAAACAAAAAACATCCTTTCCCGATAACCATCAAATCAAAACACAAGCAGATTGGATCAACATCCAGTTTCACTGTAAAATATTCCACTTGAGACAACAAAAGGAAAAAATTAAATCACAAGAAGGTCCAGAGACTGGATGTACTTGATTATTAAAATGACTCTACCCAATTGGTAACAAACAAACAAACAAAAAACTCAAGCTTCATTAGATCAATCATCTTAATATAGTATTTGTTTTAAACTTGTACAATGTACAAAAGCAGTAGCTTTGAGAGGTAAATTTTCTGAACCACCAGCCTGAACCATTGTTACAAGGCAGGATGGATCCATGCTTTCATGTTGTTGACGCCAAATTCTGACCCTAC
>JAOXNZ010000012.1:19242097-19255567 GCA_028566095.1 Kryptolebias brasiliensis | reverse complement strand
TTTAACTTTTAAAAATACTAAAAAACTTTTCTTCTTGCATAACAAAAACATAGCCTCACCCACCACAAACCACTGGCTGCAGTTCCCAACTTGTTCCAAAAGAAAGATGTTGCATTCAGAGGAAAATAAACATGAAAATGAGTTTGATCATCCTCCATTAGTCCCAGATTTTCCCGAAAGAACTCGCCCTGCACTGAGAAAGCTCTGCAGGCTGTTCTGCTGCATACATAACACCTACTTCCACGCTGCCTAGAACTGCACTCCTATCCAACACTTTGGCATTAAATCTGTTTATCTCTACACTTTGGATCCTACTATCATCTTCCCCAATATCTACAAGTAATCCAACAGTAAACAATATAAATTGTTTGGTGAATCTTTTCTTAGGATGCTAGCGACCTCCAGCTGGTCTGGCTTCTTCCTGCAGGTTAATCCACTGTCTTAAAAGTTTATAACAATGATCAAAGTATCTAAAATGACAAAATTTCCAAAAATACAATAGAAATGACTTTGAAATTAGAAAAAATACACAATATTAATCATATATTTATTCCTATTGTTAACTGTTTTGAAGTTTTGTTCTAAAAAAAAAATGCCATGTTCTAATGCAATCACCACTGAATCTGTGTTGTTTGTGTATTTAGTTTGCAACAACAAAAAGGGAACAAATCAACCTAACCACAACAGCAGAGCTATTGTTCAAAGAGAAATTCCTTTACCAGTCTGCCGACACTGGTCATCACTTGACTAGCATCACCATGGTGACTAAAGAAGGACAATAGCTTTAGGAGGGAAAGGTTGTTAATTTAAAAGAGCCTCAACAGAGATGGCTGACTGATCCGGATTCAAGGACGAGGATGAATCATGCAGGCTCCGGTCCCCAGAGTGACCTCCCTGCAGTCACAGTCAATGGCTGTGAAGCCCTTAAACATCAGCAGCTCTGAAAGGACCAACACTTTGTCTTGACGAGTGGGAGGGTGAGTGGACAAATGTCTAAATTTAACACAAAAACACACATTTTTAAAGCTAAATGAACAGTTGGATCTTAAAATCGAATCTACAGTATTCGTAACACATTCCCACACATAAAATACAAGTAAAATCAAATTTTATCCACGGCTTACATTAAAGAAACAGAAAACTGCACCAACTCTGCTCAACATTGCCAGCAGCAGTCACCAGCATCTTGCCAGTCACTTGACCTTCTTTTCTTGTAGACTAAGAGTCCCTCAGTGCTGCTTTGTGAACACGCCTTAGGCCACCAGAAGCAAAACCCCAAAACTTTTCCACAGTTCAAACTCAAGCCCACTGACATGTGAACCCACCACCCCCTATTTGTACTTGTCAAGTGAACATTGGCTCTGATAAACTGGCACTATTACATTCCACTCCTACACCTCAGTCTTATGCCATTATATTCTCCTACACTATTTCATGCTCCCTCCCACACCTTTCTCTCACTGCAAGCTGTATGAGTGCTGCTGACAAAGGGCTGAAACAGATCAACATCACAGTGTCACATACGTCTCTATCACAAACACAGTACATAATTTGTCATTTCAATCTGTAGCGCCTATATTATTTCTTTGACAGCAATCAATTGAAAGGATGTGGCTGTGTGAGCAGCTATTAGCAAGCTAAAATGATACCAATATTAAAACAGGCTGAGGGACTTTTAATCTCTGACATTCTTTGTTCTATATATATCAGAATGACACAATACATTAATGTCTAGTTTACTGGCAGCAGTAATGGAGAGACAGAAATTACTGCTAGGTGTCAGCACACAGTCACTGTACATGTCCCTTTTTGAATTACTCGTGTTTATTGACCCTGTAAATGGCAGTGCTGTGAAGACAGGTTGCCGTATGCAAAGTACTTATGCAAAACAGCAGATGCAGTGGGAGTGAATCTATCACAGAGTTCTTACAGGGCCTTAGGAGGATATAACAAATAGAAAGCTGGAGATTACTCTGTGGGAGGGGAGCATCCCTGGAGTTTAAAATGAGGGATTTGACGTCTCAGAGTGCATGCTCACTACACAAATCAGAGGTTAAAACTTCTCATTGTACTGTTGGTGGGGACAGAAAAAGTTTGTGGAAATGTGCCGAGGTGGTGAGCAAAAGAAGGCTTTTTAGAATATAGGGTTTGAGTTGTAAAGTTACTGTTACACCATGTTCCCCAGACAAGCACTATGAAAAGAATTAATTCTCACTTTGAGGCTTATCAAAATTGCACAAAAGGAACTGGCAGGTTTAATTATCCAGTCATGTTCTTCAGGAAAAAAGACCACTTATTTTTCAGATCTTAGATTATGTTTACTTTGTGAGGTAATTTTCTAAAAACTCATCAGAGTCAGGCATAATGTCAGCCTGCAGTGTTCTGACATTATACTCCTAGTGGACTAATGTTACATGTCAGCTGAGTGCCTAAACTTTTATTCTGACAGACAGCCAGTGACTACACTGATCGAAACAGAGGCATATTAATATTGTTTTTAATCAAGTGTTTAGTTTATAGGTATATATATATATATATATGCACACACACACACACACCCACACACCCCTCCACACACACACCCACCCTCACACACACACACACACACACACACACACACACACACACGCACACACATATATATATATGATGATGTCATGGTTTACATGCAATAACATTGCTTTCTTTTTCTCTGCTCTTACAATGTAAGAGCATTTTAAGGTTGAGTTCAAATACAAGTCTTGGTTGAGTCTTTGCCTCAAGCGAACAAATTCAAGTATCTGGGAGTCTTGTTCAAGATTCTGGAAACAACAGCAAAAATGTGCTTCTTCTGTAGGGTGGCTGGGCTCAGCCTTAGAGATAAGGTGAGGAACTTTATCATTCAGAGAGCGCTCGGAGATGAGCCACTGATCCTCTGCACTGAAAAGAGTCCGTTGAGATGGTTCTGGCATCTGATAAGGATGCCTCCTGGGCACCTTTCTTTGGAGGTTTTCCAGGCACATCCCACTGGAATGAGACCCAGGGGCAGACCCAGAACTTGCTAGATAGATTATGTATCCTCTCTGGCTTGGGAATGCTTTGGGATCCACAGAAGGATCTGGGGTCTCATTTATAAAAGATTGCGTAGGATTCATACTAAAAGTGTGCGTACGGCAAAAAGGCAAAAATGGCGTAAGCCAAAAAAATTCAGATTTATAAAACCATGCGTACACACACCAGCAAGCAATTTTCCTTTATAAATCACACCTGTACCTGAAAGTTTGCGAACAAGATCCCACCTCGACCATAAATGGTCGATGCAAAGCACCTCATGAATGTAAAGGTGTATTTAAACGAGCCAGCTGATCAACGTTATTTCATAGTTACTAATGGCAACCACGGAGAAAAGAGCGAAGAAACAAAATTTCACAGAGGCAGAACTTGATGTGTTAGTGAATGAGGAGAAGAACAGAAAAAATATCTTTCTGGGAGCCACAGTAGTGGCGTTATAAATAAAAGGAAGCGTTGTGAGCGGCGACACGTGATTACCACTGTTAATTCAGTGAGAGGGACAGAGAGGATCGTGGCCGAGGTGAAGAAGAAGTGGTCAGATTTTAGGGTGGAGGCAAAAAAGCGACTAACCGGCCACCGCCAGAGCATGTCAGCCACAGGTGGGGGTAAAGGTGTACCCGAACTGACACCTTTGGAAAGAAGGATGACAGGTGTTGTGCTGAAAAGTGATGGTCTGCCAAGAACTGATCGGGCGCGCCCCCGCGAGGGAGCGCACAGGTGTGAGCGGTATTAAAGTGCGCCTCCTCTGTGCTCTGGGGGTTTGGAACGATGGTTAGGAGGCAGCGCCTGAGGGGGGAGCCACTGTCCCCTCGTGTGTTAATCTGTGGTACACATCACCCTGGTGATCATCCAGGGAGAGGAATGTGATGAGGAGAAAACTTTGAAATGTTGCGTGAACTTTTATTTAAGATTTAAGTTGAAAGGTCCTTATGGCTCATCAGCAGAAGCATAAATAATTCTGCTGTTCTGAAAGCTTATGATAAGGTTGATCTAAGATTACGGAGTGAAATTAAATATCTGAGAGGAATCATGATGCAGCGTGGCTTCATTTCCACACTTCACCATCTGTGTCGCCAGTTTCCCCTGTCTCCAAAACAAGCGTTTATGGTACGCATGGGTCAGAGTTTGCGTAAGGGATCACACATTTTTCCGTCAAGTTTGTGTTTTGTAGATCACAAACTTTGCGTGGAAAGTGACGCACGCAAGTTTCAGGCCCCGTTTTGTGCGTACGCCAGTTTTATTAATGAGACCCCTGGTGATTGTGGATGGGAAGTTGAATGTCTGGATTTCCCTTGTAAACCTTTTGCCTCTGTGACCCGACCACACATAAGTGGCAGAGAATGAATAGATTGATTGAGTTCAAATTCATTGTTCAAATGTTCATTTTCACTTTAACATGTTAATACAAATCTCCTGCACTAAAGTTTGAGCTCATCTTGTTGCACGTGGACTATTCTGTGCTTGCAAACATTTTATCCTTTGATTATCTTGAATTTCTGTCAACCAACTCAGTTTAAACCATTACAACAACAGAGTGCCAAATGTGGCGATAGTCAGTAAAATCATTACAACCTTCTTATCAGTGTTTTGTTTTACTTCACTGTGTCCCGAACTGGGTTCAGCAGATCAGTTGACAACATTCATGCAAACAAAACAAGTATATTATTGTAATGATGTATGATTAAAGTTGACAGTATGCCAAGATAACTGACTACCTAATGACTGCATAACATTTAGCAATTTATCTCATAAATTCAAACATATGTAGATTAAAGAAAAAACAAATAGGACATAATTAATGTGCTAAAGAACTTGCATATCTCTGCAATGGACTGGACATACAAAAATATGCCTGTAGTACATAAAGGCAGTGTGAAAATAAAAGCAAAGCTACAAAAGTATATTTAGTTTAATTTGCAGTGCAGTGCAATTTAAACCACTTTTAAGCTATTTTCTCCCACAAACAATCTCCTTCAAGATGGGTTCTGCAATGGCAACATTTCTAAAACATTTTGGGCTGCAGAATTGATTTTCAGCATTTTTTTTTTTTTTGCTCAAAGAACGAGCTCCACTAAAGTTGTAAGGCTCTAAATGTGGTTTTGTAATGCTATCCCCAGTTGTGCAAGGGTTCATTTTTCTTTTAGTTGTGCAATTACTGCAGTTTTATTGCAACAAATCTGTAAAAAACAAGTAAGAACATAAATTTACATATTGTGAAAGACTACAGTTCATCATAAAACTTTTTTAGCTTTACAAAGTTCAGATGTATAGAAAAATATAAAACAAAACAATCCTCTGATTGCCTTCAACTCCCTCCAAATCACTTTTTGAAGCCCTCACATCATCTATGGTCCTCTGTTCTTACTGTCATCTCATCTACACTTGCCTTCTATGTTACTTTTCTCTCTTCAAAGCTGCAGTCACAAAAAAAAAGTCAAAGGCAAGGTTTCTTTGAGATGAAGGCGGTGTTAGCATTAATCATCATCACAGTTTGCAACAGTCACCACAACATTTAAAACTGTCTCCACGAGGTAATGTGCAATTAGAAACACTGATTTGGGCATTTTAAATCAATTATGACCTGGAAAAACTCTGGGAGGACCTCCCTAAATCTTATGTCAGCTGTAATCATCACTTTTATTCCTTAAGCTTGTCAGTGCAATGACTCTTTGAAAATTTTATTTGAATATTGCAACATATTATTTTTGGCAAGTGAATTTGCAGAAAAAACACTTTTCAGACATGTCAGAATGTCTTCCTGAGTTTCTGGATGTGTTAGTATGAGTTCTTGTTCTCAAACACAGGCTTCTTTGTTATTTTACTGTACACAGACTGGGAAGAGCAAAGAGAAGCTCAGCTTTGCAAAACTTGCTTGAATGGCATGTGTGTTTCTTGAGTTGCACCACTCGGCCTTGGGGCTCGGTTTCAGGCGGATGCGGCGCTCATCCTCTCCAGCTTATCAGTATCCTTCACTCACTCCTATTCAAATCCCTGCATTTCACTGACAAATCACCTGTCTTTCTTTGCGTACCTCCGTCTCCCTGCCCATTGCTATTCATTGCTTCTTCTGACTCTATTCCAGGTTCACAATGTTATGTTTCTGTGGTGCTCTTTTCATTTCTTTAGCCAAGATATCCATTTCCCACTCCATCTCTTTTACTTTGAGATGATTCACACAAATGCATTTATGTACAATTCTACATGCCATTTTGTTACTTCCCTCAAATTTCAAGCATCATTTATCTATCGTGGTGCTCTTTTTGAAGAGAACTTAGCTACAATGGTAAAATTATTCTGACCATAAAAAAAACTCTGCTTCTGTAGATTTCTTTGTTTGAAACTTTCAAAGCAGGATGGACAAACCATCATTCATAAAAGCCATGATGGTCTGTCCATCTTCAGACTGCAAGCTGGGCTCTTAGTAGACACTGCAAACAGCTGAAACAAATGTGGAGACACTAAAAAAGTAAGCAATTATGAATAAGAAGAGGGAGGGTTTGAGCAGATAAAGAGAGGCAGAGGCAAAATTGAGGGAGATGCTATGCTCAGGTGGCTTAGAGCGGATATTGTAAGCCTTATCTGTCACCTGCAGGTCTGTGCTTATTATAGAAAGAGGCAAAGTCAGAGCAGAATGTGAGGCAAGTGCATGTGTGTTTAAGTGCCAACAGTAGTGAGACCCTCACTTCAACCACATCACCATGTGTGATTATAGAAACAAATTAAAATTTTTAAAATACTGCATTTTTTTTATGTTTTTAAATGCCACAGCAATATGGAACTCATTCATTCCCAGCCCTTGTAGTTTATGGATTGTTACAAAGGTTTTCAGCAGTGAAAATAACCAGGAGAACATTTAGGTCTTTTTGCGCTCCATACATACAAACACTGTTATAAAATCTGAGCTGACATGGAGTCTTTGGGATCATAACAGACATTTAAATCTTCTGTGCAAAAAGCTAATGCCTTGAAACAGTTTTGTGCAGACTCAATTGAAAATTCTGCTGGATGGTTAAAGATTTATGCATTTCCATGATAAGAACCAGGTAAAACTCAGGGCTCTAAAGACATTTTAGGAATGGAAGCATTTTGAGAAACCTCTCTGTCAACGTTATAAAATCTTTCAGTAAAACTGCTTCTGGGCACAACGCTTTCTTTTTGTAGAACATGAAGTGAAATATTTCCACTCAGAACCTCCTACGTCATGCATGATAAAAACCATTCAGTGGGTCAGAATTGAAGCTAAACTGGTGTGCATGAACATTTTAGAAGATAATGTATCAGAGAACTGAAAAAGACTGAGAATGTTTCCTCTGCCACTATCAGCAACATTGGCTTGTTGTCAATACTGTTTATTTGACTGTCAACAAAATTCTGCAAACACTGTTGAGCTGAATCCTACCAAACCTGGCAGAAAGGTGAAGCATTGCTGTTGTAAAAAAGATTCTACTAAAGTCTGATATAGATTCAAACATGTTTTTTAAAATGTTTTTCAAATGTGAAAAATGGTGTACATCTACTTTAGTTTCTTAACAAAAGCTACTTAAAAAAAACATCCAGTGTTGTTTTTTACTGCCAGAAATCACTTGTTTCATTTTTTCAGCACAATCCTTTTGTATTTGTTGTAAAGACTAATTTCTGAGTCTCCACTCCCTTGAATGTTGCAGTATAAAGATTTGCAACTACAGTACATTCTGGAGTTCGTATTGTTCACTTGTCCACAAGGAGACAGAGTGCAGTGGACACAGATATTGATCAAAAATTCTACATCACAATAAAGCTCCACTCAGCATTCTGAGTCTCTGCATTGAGTTGTAGAAGCTGAAGGGGAAGGGCTGGTAATTAAAAATTGACTCCTTTACTTTCTCCCACAAACACAGAGGAAGTTAGTAATAGGCTCACTAATTCATACCTATCTAATTATACAATTAAAAAAGACCTATATCTAACTGTAGCATATTAAATTTAGATTACAGAGGTAATGCATTACTCGACAAATTATAATAAGCAGAATATTTAGCCCATGTAAGCATGATTTAAAAAGTTTGTCAAAGCTACTTTTTAAAGCCAACAAGATTTTACTTTAAGAATAATTAAAACTTTCAATAACATTAACTATGTTTATAATTTAATGTTCTGTGTAGGATTGCTGCAGAGGCTGTTCCTGTGGAATAGAAACATTTCAACTTTTGGGTTTTAATCAAGTCATAGAAGAATCATATCACTGGCTTCTGGGCTATGATTGCTAGCAGGTTTTTGACATTTTGTTTCTAATATTTTGCTGTTAGCTTGGTTTATAATTAAAATAATTCTTAAAGCATTAATCAGTGTGAGAGAAGCACAATGACACTTGGACGAAGATACATACAGTATACTGTATACAGCTATCTGGGATTATACCATAATGTGTTAAAGTATTTCAAGGTCTACCTGAAGGTCTGAAAGATCTTCAGAAAACCTAGAAATCTATTGATGAAGAGCCTTTACAAAAATACAACTCTGTCTCATATAAATAAATTAACTAGAGGTGGTTTCAAACATTTTGCACAGTACTGTGTGAGCACCATGTTAGAACTTTCTGGAGAAATTACAGTGAAAGTACAGGAGAAATGTTGAGAGAAGTCACTTGCTGTGCCAATATTTCTGCCAGACATAAAAGTACCTGCTAGTGGATAAAATATTCTGTAGCAGAAGGTATCACAGCCGTCATCAGGTGTCTGCCATATGTGTTACAAGGCCCAGCAAAGTGTCATCAAACATCACACCAAAAAGACCACAGTGTGTCTCGGAGTTAAACAGGCATGTTGAGGAATGATCTTCAAGGTTAACAGAGTAAAATCAAAGAAGCATATGTCTTATTTGCCTTGAAGTTTAATCTGTCAGTGGCTTTGCTGGACCTCTATGAAGCACAGATTGCAGAACCCATTTTCTTCAAATTTCTCCAGAAATATCAGATAATGTGACATGCAAACTTCACAGAATATTCCAACTCAATTAGCTTAATTTTACCGAATTTCATAGAGAATCAACAAGCTTCCATCTGCTTCAAAGTCAGATGTTTTTTGTTTTTTTTATCATGCATACATCACCCTTAGAGATGCACCTGCAGTAGTGAGGCAGAGCTCCTCATCACTGTTGTCCTGACAGTTGTCCTGGCCGTTGCACAGGAAGCTGCGGTCTACACAGCGTCCATTTCGACACTTGAAGCGAGCCTCCGAGCACACCAGGGGGTTGCCTGCTGTGGATGAGTCAAGGCAGAGGTCAAGTGGCAACAGTTAGCTCACAGTGAGTATGCTGAGAAACACTAGGCTATTTGTCTGTGAGTCATATTCTAAGAACCAAACGTCAGTGTATAAAATAAATTGTTAAAAGCAAATGTGAATTATTATTTTAGGGCCGTTGGTTTGGCAAGTTACTAAAAAGATTTTGTATATTTCTTGATCTCATGCAGTAGGTTTCTCTAAATTATACAATATATATATCTACATTTAAACATTTAAAATTGTGTCAGATGGTTAAATATTTGATCGGTGAAGTCTGATAAAAGATAAAAGTTAAAAGCCAGAAAAAGAAAAGAAATATTCCAGATTCTGAAGAGCCGCCTTGCTTCTTTTCAGCTCATGTTCGCATTTTTGTCTTGGTTCTGGCTCCTGAAAAATAGGGCAGAATTATCTTCTGAGAATATCTGGACAATTACACAGTCATGACGCAGTTTGTGCTGTGAACATAGGGCAAAGCTCTGTTTTAATGGATATGTTAGATTTGTGAGCATGAGCCCTGCAGGCACAGAACTATGTCTCTGATGATGTCAAGCGACGTGTCTGATTCTCATATCCCACTGGGGAGGCAGCAGAAAGGTTGTGTGTGAACAAACTGTACACGTTCTCAGCCAAAATAAGTTACTGAGACTTAAACCTAAAGGTAACTAAACTGTACAATTTACCATTACCAGCCTTGCCACCACTGTTACTATCTGTGCTTAGTTTTAGATTAATTTAATATTAGAAGTGAAAACAACACAACATGTTTTGTTGTTTTAAAAATTATTTCACAAGGACCCTCTGAAATGAAGAACATAAATGAATATGAAAAGAAACAAGCAGAAATATAAAAAAGTTATCAGAGGACTAAATTTAGAGTGAAAAAAGATCTACTTCCACAGCTGAAATGCATTCTTGACAGAGCAGAACATGGTGCTGCATTCAGGCACATGCTCTGAAAAAATGATCAAACTGCCAAAGGTGAGGTCAGATGGCAGTTCTCTAAGCAGTAAGTTTCAGTTTGTTTGCTGATGGTGACATTCAAACAACAATGAGTAAAAGAGCAAGAAGAAAAAGCAAATACTGGTGAGAAGGAAATATGAATGGTTTTCCTGAAATAAAATGTGACAGTGACCCTCTTAGTAAGTGCTCATCTCAAATTAACTCAAGTCAAATGAACACACAAAAACGCAGTTCATCACTTAAATAATTTTTTACTTTAATCAAAGTGAATTATTTTGTTTTGAAAAAAAAAGAAGCTCTACAAGAGACTTGATGTAACTAAAAAGGTTGTGACAGTGTAAAGTGTCTTTATGCAACTCTCCCCAACACCCCATCCGTTTTATTCTTTGTGTCTAGTTTAGAAACCAGCGTATAAGATGGTTTGGAGATGTAATTGTGAAGGGCTGAGTACAACTGCAGGGCTCTGCAGGAACTAAAATATTGAGCTGATCACACCGTATGATAGTCAAGAATACAGAAACTTTTTTCATTTCAATACAACAGAAAAAAAATCAACACTGAATGTGTTATTTTTGTTCCAATGCAATAAGCAAAATAAACAACTTGGCATTTTGTTTTTAATGACGTTTTACACAACATCCAAACTTCATTTGAAACTAGGTACCAAGAGAGTTATTTATGCAGAGCTGTGCACATTGAGTGAGAAAACTGATATGTAAAAATGCTGGACTCTGCCCTTAAGACTTTGCTGGAATATTATTTCATTTTTTCAAGTCAGAAGCAAGAGTTTTGGTAGTCTTCCATCCATAAACTGTTATGACTGGAGGACAGTACATCTTGGAACAGACTGCTTCTGATTGTGAATGTGGCCTGAAGCATCTGAGTGTGACTGACTCTGCATGTTGTGTGTATGTGAGACTCACTGCAGTTCTCCTCGTCGCTCCAGTCGGGACAGTCGGTGAAGCCGTTACAGCGGAATCTTCCAATGATGCAGTGGACACCATTAGCACAGGCAAAGAATGTGGGAGCACACTTTGACTTGACTTTAGCTATGAGAACACAAGGAGTATGGAGAAGTGATGGAAAGAGAAACAATGGATTAGTCTGTGAGTTATGAGGAGAAAGAACAGCAATTTTCAAAGCAATACATCATGTTTTATGACAGTATTAACCTTGACTGAGACTCACAAGGGAAGGGAGAACCAACCAATAATGCCACCGCTGTGTTTTTCTTTAGGTTTTTATTATTAAAATACAACTTATGCCATACATTTTGAAATACATGTCTTATGTTAATGTTACTTAATGTTCAAACCCTGGAAAAGACATGTTGTTGCAGAGTCACATTAATATTCAGCGCATACTGTTCTATAAGGCTTATCTTTACTTTCTAATAAGTATGACGAGGAAAGGGTGAGATTCTGAAAGCAAAGTTCTGATAAAAGAAAGCAAGTTAATGACAAAGACAAAGAGAGCAAACTGAGTGGGAGAGTGTTTGTATGGATCTCATCATTGATCAGCCTAAGTAGGCCATGGGTCTTATCTCTAAGGACAGGCCTGAGACTGAGTGACAAGCCTGTAGAACATCAGTGTCTGCTGTACACAGTTTAGCACTAACCCCTAGCTTTTAGCTCAACTTCATCTCCCGTGGCAGAAAGGGGAATGCACGATAACAGGTCCACACAAGCAAAGACATCAGGAAACGAAGGCCCTTACTTGAGTTTGTGTGCTGTGATATTGGAAGATTGTAGCAATAAGTTAAAACATACAAAATACACTGCATTTGAGGCGCTGCACTTTATTTTAAAAAGTGTGATCTGCTCAATTTCTAAACTTCTTATTTGTAAGTGAAAACTAAGCTGTTTCACAAATTAAATGACAATACCAAAAAGATTGTCACCTCATTTTTTTTTTTTTTTTTGCTTTTGGATCAAGGATTGTCCAAGAACACATGAATTTTAGGCTTCAGTGTTTCTGGAAGGTGAGGGTGTAAAAGTTTCAATAACTAAATTGGTGCTATACCAAGAAGACTTTTAAAAACAAGTTATATAACTTTAAACTAGACCTTGAAATGAACAGGATACCAGAGTAGGGACGTCAGTACACGCATGATGTGAACATTAACTTGAACCACTGCTGGGTGAAGAATGACAACATATCAAGGCCAAAGAATAACTACAATCCAAACCAGATGAAACTATAAAAAATACTTTAAATGCCCCAAAGTCATTTAATAGTAGGCAGTCCTTAACTTTATTAAGTTGCCTCAGGAAAAAAAAAAAAAATTAAACAACCACATCTTGAAACTTGAGATAATCTGCTTATCTAATGAAAATCCAAAAAAGGTTAAAAACAAAAACAACTGGACTTCTATTCTGTAGACGAAGACGTTTCTCTTCTCATCCGAGGAGCTTTCTCAGTTCAAAAAACAGAGTGTGGAGTTTGAGCTTTTAAAGCTGAGATGTTCTGTAAGCTGGATTCACATGCAGATTAACTCTCTCTCCTAACAATAGAGGCTCGTTAGGGTGGCAATAAGCACCTCAGACTAGAAACAGTCATAAAAGTTACAGACCGAAGAAAAAAAAATACTGCCATGATACATAAAATTAGAAAAAAGGCATGATAAAAAATTCAACACACCATGACATAACAAAGGAATGAAACATCCTATACATACAAACACACAAAAGGGGGAAACGTGAGTGGGCACTATATATATCTTAAAATAACACACTGAATATTCTATATATATGTGTTTTTTTTTTCATTGCACTGAATACAATACAGGGAATTGGCCTTCTCATAAGTTGGGGTGGGGCCGTCTCAAATGCCAGGGGCGCACATTTTCCCCTCAACAACATACTGCGGCAGACTGATTCTCTTCCAAGCAATGTCGATTTTGTGTAGCAAGAGGGGAGGGTGAGACATAACCACCATATGGGTTGGAGCGCCCACCTATGGGATGAAACATAATCTATTAAATGTGAGAGGGAGCCGGGCCTGCACCCAATCTATGCGTATATAGTCGAGGGAGCCTTTGTTTACCTGGATAGGCGAGACACCCAAATCACATTTTCCATGGTATATTACGTTCATTGGAGCCCAGGGGGGGAAATAAAGAACATGCATGACTTACATTTTGTAGTAAAAGCTAAATAAAACAAAATAATAATAGTAAAAATTATTTTAAAAATATATC
>JAOXNZ010000012.1:19231066-19241997 GCA_028566095.1 Kryptolebias brasiliensis | reverse complement strand
ATTTTAAAAATATATCAGCTGAAAAATAAATCTATTTTTATTAAACATTTGTTAGATCATCTTCTTTTTCTCAATCATTCTATTGGGTTCTTTAAGAGAAATGATGGGATTTGGGTTTTGTTCACAAACATTTATACACATAAATGTTTTGGCTATAAGGACAGCAGCGTTATTGCTGTGACTCCTCAGACAGTTTCTCCATCATTTGAATCCTCATTTTCTTTTCACTGCTGGCTAGGATTCTTCTGACTCAATGTTTGTGCTTCAAATTAACTCAAAAGACAAATGAAGGACAGAATCATGAAGGGAGAATTGTGGGTGGGAGTCACAGGACTATTTGGAAAGATAGAGGTGACGTGCTTAGATATGTTTTTCTGAACGTTTAGCCTTTTCTAATCTGAGCTGAGCAGGCTTTAGAGCAGGAAGACAAAACAATTAACTAAAATAAAAAAATGACAATAGAACATATGGCAAAACACAAGCTTTTCAAATTTCTGTTGATAATCTTGTAAAAATCAATTTAATGAAATGACCTGGACTTTTAGAGTTCAGATTTAGGCACCACTTCTGGTCCACGTATTGCTGATGAAACTGGGCTCTTTGCCTTGTTCTTCAGTTTAGAACCATTCATTTCATCCTGTCTTCAAGCCTTTTTGTCATCACTCTGTTTCTGCCTTCTGAATGCCAAATTTTTCTCCTCTCCTCTCAGCCTTTTTAGAGGTTGTTTACGAAAAGCAGGCAGGGTGTTGGATGGCTTCCAGACTTAGTTCCAGTGTTTAGCTGAGCAGCACAAATGAAAACGTATGAGGTTAGCAGTTGAGCTTATTCTTTGAGGTAAGACTATCACTAGCAAAAAAAAACATGGCTGTTTCACAGTGAAGCACACAACAGGAGGACACACAGGCACACAAACAAACAGATAAACCTGTCCATCTGCCTCTGTTTTTCCAGTCTCCTTGTGTCAACTTTTTAATTGAAAAAAACTTTCTTCAAACTTTCAAATATTCTTTATTTGTTTTCTGAAATTAACAGAAATTTTAAAAAAAAATCAAAGGTAGCTTATTCATTCTACTATTTCCTTAATTCCAAAGGTAAAATGAAGTTCAGAGTGACTTATTTTGGAATGGAAAATTAATCTTTTGCTAATCTAGGGCAAAGTTAAAACAGAATACATCTGTTTGTCTCCATTTCCCCTGTAGCTTCAGCATAAATTTCAGGTTAGTATGCAGGATAGCATGCTCTGCTCTTCCCCAGTACACACCTCTATGCCTTCAACACATCAACCCTTTTTTCTCTCCTTGGTTTCTCAAAGAACTGAATAACTGTTTCAGCACAGGTAGGCTCAGTCAAGATGGGCATGCGAGATTGACAGAGTGAGAAGAAGGCCTGGGAGAAGAGAGCAAGAGAGAAAACATGGAGAGCAGGCATGAGATAATAGAGGCCGAGAAGGAGTGGAGCCAGATGAGGACTTCAAAGGATTCTTTGACCTTGCTAGGCATTTCTGAGGGGAAGAAATCAATAGGTAATGGAGTCGTGGTGTAAGCAAGAAGGGCATGGGTAGTTTCACTCAAGCGGGCCCAGGGATCAAAATAATCACTCTGTACATTTCACTGTCTAAGCCCTGCACACTCATTGTAAAATACAAAAGCCTCCTGTAAAAGGCATTACATTATAGAGCTTCCTTCAGCTCCAGAGGTGAGCCTTTATACAAGTCACTGGTGTTTTGCAAAGCCATCAAACTTCATGGTAAATGAGATAGCAGGTTTGGCTCGTATGCCACATAGCAAGTGTATGAGGGGGGAAAAAAAATCAATTTTAACAATTTCCAATAAAATAGATGCAACAGAAGGCAGTATACATAAAAAACCTTGAGTGTGATCAATCAGCAAACTAAAGTACTGCAATATTCATCACTGAGAGAGACTGCAAAGATTAGTTATCTAATTTGAACCATTACTATACACCATTTCTTTCTTAAAATGTTAGGAGATCATTTTTAATTCCTTTGAACATTTTTAAATAATTGCTTTTTCTAATTTCTAACCATCGTTAGAAAAAGACAGAACTCAATATAGAAAAGAAAGAAAAAAGAAAAACAACTAAAACATGCAACATGAGACAGAATCAGAGCAAGACAATGAATTAAATATTTCATGCCTGTTCCACAGTATTAATTTCACCAGCTTATTGATCACTAAACTATTAGGCTTATGGTATCCACCAGACACTTCTCTCATTTCCAGACTTTTCCCCACTAGTAATGCTGTGTTTTTTCATTTTTTCTCTCTTGACACAAATCAATATGTGCTTCAGTCTAAGAATTACATATTGCAATTGCTAATGTCACTTTATCTTTGAAGGACTAAAATTGATTTTATTAGTCCAGTTTAATAACTTGGATGTCTAAAAAAGTTATATACACCACAGCATTTAGTAAAATAATGTGATGAAGATGGAAGAATAAAACCAGCAAAAAAATAAGAAAATATATTGTCCACAGATATATAATAATAATAATATAACAAAAGACATTCTGGCAAATCACAGAATAACAACAACAGTTTTAGTGTTTTAACTCATTAACACTACAGGGATTTAAGGGGAAATAAAAAAATCACTAAAAACGATTGTGTTTCTGCTTTTGAAAAAAAACAGAAATATGAGTTAATGACGTTACACTGACTGCACACATTATCCTCCAAACCACACATACTTGCCAGCTAGGCTCTGTGATTACCTCCAGCCAGTTCTGAGGCATAGCAGCATTATATCCATTTCAAATCCCCATTTTGTTAATTTGTTTGGATCATTTCACATATGAAACCGAGGCGGAAAAAAGGCGTCTCAGGCCTGGCTTGAAAGAGTTGTTTGAAAAGGGCTTTAATGTTGTCTCTTTTACTCCACAATTGAAGGAAAAGCAAGGTCCTGCTCCTGCTGTTCAGTTCTGGCAGGTAATTGTCACAAGCAAAAAGTTGCAAAATCCTCCAACGTTTTGGACAATCAACAATCAGTCATTCAGGTCCTGCTGTACTGAAAATCCAAGCGTCAATCCTAAAACTGAAACCTAATCCTGCGTCATAAAACACAAGCCTCTGCTGTTCCTTCCTGACACTCCATATACTGAAAATATAAACACATTCAGCACAAATAAAGAGAATTGAAACAAAGTAAAACTAAGCAAAGCTGTAGGGAGAGGGAACAAAGTTACTAGCTGGCAATCTTTCCTCTTTAAGTTAAGATTCGATGTAGTGATCACTTTTCTTATCACATGAACACACACTCTTAATCCTAGCAACCCCTACCATGGTGAGTCTGTTGAAGAACTGGCAGTGTGCAAGTCTTAATATCTAAATTTTAAACAAACCATCTCAGCAGTATTTGAAGTCTTTTCCACCCCTGCTGTTGAGGAGAACTTTGCTGCTGATAAGCATTTAGAAGCACTTTTCAAATGAGCATCCCACAAGAATTTGGTGGCAGTAAGTAAACAGGAAACACGTAGCCCTATTGATGTTGCTGGGGACTTTTATTTGTGTTTTAACTGCAGAAGGTGATAATACTGTAATGATCTTTAAGATGATTAAATCATTTATTAAATAAACACAATAATTTATTTCCCTTCTAATGGTTGTGAAGAGATTTTTGGATCAATGAACAGAGAAACAGGTAATCGAAATGTCACATAATTGTATCCCTCACCGTTGTGAAGAAGTACAAGACTTTAAAGTAACTGACAAAACAGAAGTTCCTGTGTAAGGTTTACTGTTTTTCCTTTTTATTCATATTGTTTTAACCAATTGAAAGGTGCCTCAAGTAAACCCACTATCAGTCTGCCCAGTGAATTTCACATTATTTTCTAACATGTCATTTATTTCAGTGCTAACTAAATGCCATAAAGGAAAGCTCACTTTTAATAACAGCTATAGGTTATTTTACCTCCTTAACAAACTTTCCATTTTATGTTAAAAAGTTCACTTTCAAGATTAGCGTCAGCTAATGGTTTGATCTATTTTCTGAGCTCTAATATGCTGGTTGCCAGTAAACAAACTGGCAACCAACGTAAACCTATGAGTTTCCCTTTACCATATTCTTTTATATCTGCAACTGGTGAAAAGTTCAAAAGTTCAAAGTTCAAAAGTTCACAGTTCAAAAGTATTCTTCTTTTAAATTGTAAACTTTTAATTTAAACCAAAACAGCCGTCACAGTCAAAGGAAAATTGAAAATGCTAAAATGTGAAGCAGAGAATCATTGTTGTGTTTAAAGGCAAACTGCCAAACAAACAACTTTTTGTCTCACCTAAAAGTTAGGACACAATCTGCTTCTTTTTTTTTAATTTTTCTGCTTCTTTTTTTCTTACATTCTCAATTTGAATTGTGAGGTACAGAAGTCTTACTCATGGTCCTTTAGAGACAAGTAAAAGCTGAAGTTTTACAGATGGTTGTGACTGAAGAATTTTGAACACATGGATTCTCCCACACAAAGAGGCCACGGCCTTGGCTTGCAGGACTGCTACTTCAGAACAATCATTGCTTTGAAAAGTGCCTCTCAGTCTTTTATCTCTTCCCGACACATTTCTTCACTGAACTCTGTCCTCGATTCCCTACTTCTTGCTTTATGCATCATGTCCACTCCCCCTTTCGGCCCTGCTGTGTCTCTGCTCCCTTGCTTGCTCATGCTTTGCT
This sequence comes from Kryptolebias brasiliensis, assembly GCA_028566095.1. Lineage (NCBI taxonomy): Eukaryota > Metazoa > Chordata > Actinopteri > Cyprinodontiformes > Rivulidae > Kryptolebias > Kryptolebias brasiliensis. The sequence continues at coordinate 19,237,317 of JAOXNZ010000012.1, read as the reverse complement.
CCGACAAGGGCAAAGAGGCTAATCCTGGCTCTGAGGCCCAGTAAGCTCAGTCAGCTCTCTTCCTTCTCTCTTCTGTCAGCAAACATTTCATCTAACACTCTCCCAGGCTGGCGTTATGGACACCAGAGAGCAGGATGGTACGTTTGACCTCTTTGGAATTATTCAGCACCATGCCTCCAAAATCGCCGCCTGTGGTCTTCTGGAACATGCCAGCACGTGTGCAAATGGTCCTTTTTTATCACAAGATAGGGCTAAACAACTTCTTTTGTTTTTCCCCAGTGAAGGTGGAGCATTGTACCAGAGTATTTTTAACTACCTTTGTTGAGGTTCCAAGCAGTCTGAGTTAATACTATTGTGTGAAGTGAAAACTCTGCAGACCACTGATCTGAAACAAACCCAACCTGCGGGCTTAATATCGACTTATCTTTCACAACATTGCAGTCCTGCACAAACCAGCACTCTTATTTGCCCTCTAAAGCTAGAAGTCATTTCTTATTATATATATACAAATATAAAAGATCAATCAGCCGAAACATCTGACATCCATGTGCATGAATTACAACTCCAAAATCATAGTCAACTTAACCAAATATGGATTTACTCATTGCTCATGTTTTTCCCAGCTGACAGAACGTGAGCTCTGTATTGCATGATTAGGCTCAAAAATCTACTAACCAAACTCAGATAAGGCAATTACCACTGTCAACACACGCATATGTAAAGGTTTTATTTTTTTTTTTGTGAGTCACTGCGGTTTCACATGCTGCTGCAAAAGATACACAGCTGATTCCGCCCACACTGAAGGGAAACTGTCTGCAGTAGAAAACAAAGCAAAGAAAAGCTGAGTCGAGAAGAGTCAAGTCAAGCGATGCGCTGTAACTGAGAAATGGCTATACAAGCTGTATCAACAGGGAACAGATATTCTAGACTGAACAACATGCCGAGTCTACAGGTAGATTTTAATCTAAAATGTAGGTACATTAAATAAAAAGGACAAAGTAGGGGTTGAACTCCATTTAAAATAGGACAAGATTAAATAAATTGTAGAAATCTCACGCCTCTGTAACGCAATATGTTGCCTCTTTTATTACAACCTGATTGACTTTACTTATTTTGCCTCTCTTCCCTGATTGTAGGATCCTGGGGAAAAAAGTATTTACATGACTCAAGTTGACCCTCGTGCTAGAGGGAACCAGAATATTAAACAAGCAAGAGAGGAGCAGCAGGTTTGGGAGGAAGATAGAAACCTGCCTTTTCTTGGTGAATTAACATTCCTGACCATTCAAGAGACAATTCCTTGTGGCCTGGCTTTCCAGGCAAAGCAGGCTGGGATATCTACAATAAATAATAAAGTGAGGAGAGAAAACTCAGTATAGGTTTTTGTGATTCTCCTTAAAACTTCTGCACTTGTAGATAGGACTGGAAAAAATACAGTCAAGGTCAACAAAAAAGGCAAAAAGAGAGTTGATTTTTGAGGCAACACAACTGCCTGTAAAAATACACAAAGTGTCATCCAAAGTTTATGTGTGGGTGAATTCATCATGAAAAAAATACTAAATTGTTTACTGGATTGATGAACCCCTGCATGTGAAAGAGTGTGTGCCTGTTTGTGTAGTTTCAAACCTACTGTCAAACTGCATACAGATTGTGAATGAAACTAATATTAGTCTGTGTTTTTGCAAGAATACACAATGCAAGAATAAAAACTGCTACAAGGCCATATTTTATTCCATAATAGCTGCTTGGTTTTCAAAAACCACATTTTCGTTAATGAGCCAGGCAGATATTGCCACATTTGACCTTTAGTTCAGGCACCATCGTTTTCCTTGGATCAGAGACATCCATATCAGCACAATCTGTTGACTAATGGGCTTAAAGGGGATCTACTACAGCTGTCTTCTGGTGCAAATGCATGTGCTAAAATTAACATCAGATAAAGGGAAGAAAAATGTTCCAGAGATTTTTCTTAATGTTGACAAAAACACAAGATGTAAATGCATGCATAGGAATGCCTAGTTCATGCCTAGAACTTTGAGAAATCTAACTCCAATGTGCCTAAAATCTGCAAACAAATTACAGTTTTAAAATTAATCTAAACATTCACTCTGATGAAGATTTACAGCACATATTCCTGGAAAGTTTCTGGTAAGAGCTAATTGCTCATATTACATATGGGAGGAAATGTAATACCTGGTAGAGGTCAACACATCATAACCTCCTTAGCAACAACTGCAATAGCAAAGGACAGCAGAAACACAATGTATGACACAATATCTAATTTGGGGTTACATAACTGTAAGAAAAGTCAATCTGACTGCAAATTTAGGTGATTTTTGTTGAGAAGTCTACATAAGAACACAACGTTCATGTAGCTCACAGACAGAAGGCGAGTAAGCTAAGTCAACAAACTGTCATTCACATGAGCAAACCTTCCATCCCCCTCTGTTAAATAAATATATTATCTGGAGTTTGTGTGTGTTTTTCCAGCAGGGGGTGACTAATTATGATTCTGCTTGCAAAAAATCAGAGCTGGAGCCTTAAAAGTTTCCAGGCATTGTGTTGTCCTTAGATAATACACATCCTGACAGAACTCCTGCTGAAGCCACCATAATGAGTCCCTCTTCTTCCTTTACTTCCCTTTTGTCTCCATCCTTCCATTTGTCTGTCGGTCCGTCTGTCTCAGCAGAGCCCCAAACTGAGCCAGAGCATTTTTGTGCAGCAGCCGCCTGACAACTAGCCATCTATTTGTGGATAATAAGGCCCACTTACGCCAGAAGAGATAATGTAGATGTCTACAACAAGCGCAAATAGTCCCCTGACAGCAGAAGCAGGCTGAGTATGATGCCTTGAGACAACTTTTATCTTTGGGAGTAGATGGTATTCATGTAATATGAGCAATGGTCAAGTTAAGGTATTGAAATTAAACATATTTACTGTATGTACAGTTTAAAACATACCAACTATATCCATCTGAATAATGTTTTTTTTTTTTTTCCAGGTCAATCTGAAGTTGTTGGCAGTTTAAGGCCACAGAGTGATGAGAATCTGGGGCACAGAATCCACCTGTGTAAGTAGTGCATTAATGCAACATGGTTGTCAGGAAAAAAGGTAAACTAAAGGATTGGTTTACTGAAATATTTTCCCATGCATGAACATAAATATGTACATAAATAATTAGGGCAGTGCATATTAAAATGACTCATGACAGCAAAGTTTAGCTTTATGGATGTGCGTGTGTGTCGAAATGCTATGGGACATAACATTGTCAGGAGTCGTCTTCCTGCTCTCTGAGCTGCCAACAAGAGACAACAGTGAAAAAAAAAGACTGCTTGAAGGGAGATGAAAAAAAAAATGAAGAGAAGTGACAGAATGGAGTGGAAGCCATATGCGATTTTGTTCCAGGAGAGTGTTAGCCAGGTCAGAAAAAAATAAATAAATAAAAATGTTGCAAGAAGAGGCGTCTTCTACAAAGCAAACTGCAAACCAAAAGCCAGAATTAGATCAAATTAGATAAACTGCAAGGGTGCTTGGAGGAGTGAATATAGGAGCATGAGAAATTCTGAGCTATGATTATACTGAGGTTTAGATTCAGTGTGCCAGAAACTCAAAGTCAATCTTCATCTGCAATCCCATCTTTGTGTAGAACTGTGGCTGAAATGGGAGGGAGAAAAGGAGGAGCAGGAGACCAGGGAGATCAAAGGCAGCTAAATGTGAAGTTTAAAAATGAACTACTATAGTAGCTTTACAGTAGAATAATGTATGCGTTGCTCTTCCTCCACACAGAAGTAATAGGCCTTTGCTTTGATGGTATTAAGTTTTGCCCTGGTACTAAACTGGTCTAGGGGGACGATGAAGAGGGAGGAAGCACATGTGCTGGGGGAAAGAGGAGGGAAGTTAATTTATATTGTCAGAGAATTAAGGTTTACTAGCCCTTATGGCTCTGTGGACAAGAAAAAGAGAACAACTAAGACTGGAACACTCTGTAGCAAGAAGAGTTCAAGAGTTGAGAGAACATGACATGAGTCTAAATAGGTAATCTGGCTTTATTACTTTACAGCAGAGCTGCTGGACCTAAAACAACATTCGATAATGGTGTCTAAACTTGAACTTACGACAGTCTTTCTCGTCGCTCTTGTCAAAGCAATCAGGAGATCCGTCACACTGCCAGGCACTTGGGACGCACTTCCCATCTCCACACATGAAGTTTCCAGGAATGTTACACTCGGTGGTGAAGTTATTCCCAGGAAGAAGCTGGCTCTCTGATTGACAAACACAAAGAAACAGAAGACTATTACAGAAGACTATTACAATCTCTTGCGTCACAAAGAAATGAAAGTTATTCCAATGATAATTATCACCACAGTCAAAATGCAAGATTGTGGTTTTATATATTATTATTTAAAAATAGAAGCATTAGGGTGAATAGTTCTGTTAAAAAATAATAATAATAATACAATACCAATCTATGTGCAAATAAGAACAGGACACACATTAATACTAAAGCTGAGAAGATTATTAATTGTTCAAACGGACCAGTTTAAAGCAAGGCAGTATCATAATAGGCAAGATAAGGAGAAAAACACAAAGAAACACTTGTATACAAACAAAGCACATATTTTACACCTTAAACATAGATATTCACACACACACAGAGACCACAACTAAACACTTTGAATACAAAGAATGTGCTCTGAACGAGGTTGGGGCATATCTAGTTGACGCTGTGCAGCTGCAGCATAATGAGCTGGAATGTGAAACATGACCTTTTGGCTAAGGTTTGACACTATGCGGTAAGTGGTTTAGCTCGTAAACAAAGCTATGTGGCAGTAATGAGAAGTTCAGGCCAGACTGGAGAACACTGATGCTGCAACGCTGTGACTAAGTTCAGCTGGTAGACCCATTCATCTGAGCTGAAAACAGGAAGCAGAAGGTGAACCTGCTGCTCAAAAAAAAAAGGGGGGGATTTACACCTTAAATGATGGTTAAGTTTACTGTAGCAAGTCAATTTACAGACCCCTGCAAATTTAAGAGTGAAGTTAAAGAATATGAAAAAAAAAGAAAAAGAAATAAATGTAGGATACTCAAAACTTTGGAAGTTATTGCTTTTTTCCTAATTCATTAAGTGTTGTTAAAAGTTTTATCATTTTTAAAAAAGGCAGGAACCTTAGAAATAATAAAAAATGCAGTTCTGTGGTTATACTTGGCTGTACAAAACGACCATTTTTAAGTTCAACACAATGAATTTACTCACAAACTAAAGGTTTAGCTCATTTTTATGACATATTCATCAGCAGTTATTAACATGGCCATTAACAAATTTGAGAATTTGTTAAAACATTGCATTCAAAGTCATAAAACTAAAATGTATCTAATGTTTTATTTTACACATCTGTTACCAGCTGCTAGTCTTGGAGTGTTCTAATATTCAACCATCTGCACTTCCACTGAACATTTATTGACATGAACATAAATATTTCTGGATGATTTGCACAGCAAAGCACTATATACATTTTTCTAGAAACATTTTGATTTTTAACAAAGCAAACTTAAAACCAATTTTTTAAATTAATATAGCAGAGAAACAATCTCAAAGGGCAGTTTTGATCTCAAAATCTTAGTTAAGACACATAAAAACCTTTGACATTTCATTTTTTAGGACATTCTAACCAGAATGTCTTGTCTCTCCACAGTTAATTGATTTTAGTTTAATAAAAGCTGGAGGTTTCAGGACAGTTGAGTAACTGACATGTCAAAATAGTGCATTCTTACATCACTTTTGTCCTACTGTCCTGTCCTGTTACCACAGCAGGTAGAAACCATGTATCAATCTCTTCTTAAATAAAACAGCACATCCCCTCTGGACCTCCTGGTAATGATGCAAACCACTATTTTGTCTTTTGCAAGACAGAAACATTTCCTTTAAAGTTAACAATAGCATAATAGTTTGCAATTATTGCTCTCACAAACTAAAACAAACAGTGGATTTAATTCAGTTGTATTGCAGCATCTTGTTGCGTCAGTCACACAAAATGTTGCAGACGATTTCATGTACAACACTTTACAAATGACAGAAAGAGATGGAAAAGAAACTATGAATGAATCCAGAATGAAGCAGTTCCATGGCTGTAAGACAAATATATATATGTATATATATACATATATATATTTACTATTGTTATCATTTGAGGAGAAACAAGGTCAAACTTGGAAAAAAAAAAAAAAAAAGTTATTTGAAAAATCTGTTTTTCTGT
>JAOXNZ010000012.1:19207870-19229376 GCA_028566095.1 Kryptolebias brasiliensis | reverse complement strand
ACTGCTGTCTTTACACAATTCTGCTGCCTTTTTATTTTTTTTTTTTCCACACAAGATTTACAAAAAACACGCATATTCTGAAAAATAAAAAGGTACAACAAAAGCATACCATTAGAAAGTATGAGCTAAAAATAGGTTTGTTTCCCATAAGTGCCCAAACCGATTCGCTATATATTTTTTTCAGTTATGGATACCTGCTATGCACAGAATGTAATGCCTTGTTTTCCTTTTCTCTCTGTTCCTAATAACACAGCAACAATACTTTCCATCATTCAGCAGCTTTCATGAGCATTCACAGGCCATCAAACTTACACAAAGTAAATGTGATTAGGGCCTCTCAGTGTTGACAGCACCGCAGAATGAAATATGCCAGAAATGTCCATTCAGAGGCATGCAGAACAAATGTAGGATACAAGCATTGAAAATGACTTCAAAGAGCTGCTGGAGAGGGACAAAAGGTTAATTGGAAAGTTGCTTTGAGGGTATGGAAGGAGAGCAAAGAGATTGGCTGTAACCAAAAAATGTAAAGCACCAAGAAGCTTTTCCAGTGAATTCTTAAGATAGCTTAAAACGAACCTTTAGTAGGTAATCTAAACACATCCTATTCCAATGCCCTTTTTTGTGTATGGACAAACATGAATACTTAAAGTGGTGTACCACTGTGGTAAACAATTCTACCTCATTACCACAAGCTCATAACAGATGGCTCTATGACACAAACACTATTCTTTGTGGGCACTGCAACACTCCCATCTTGACAATTCTAACGGTCATGACTTCACAGAGCTTAAAGCTACAATCCTATATGCTCTTACTGTTATGCTGAAAATAATAGGAAGCATTGTGAACGGCAGCACAACTCTGCTGTGTACAACTGTGGTCGCACAGTCTAACGGAGAACAGAAGGAGATAAGGTAGGGATGACTGGGGACGGCTGTGTATCTTGCAGACGGCAGTGTAGACCAATTACTCAGAGTAAATATTGACTATACTATCTTTGCCTTTCCACAAATATAGTCTGACCCCTGTATCCTTTCCAACCCCTCACCATGTCTGTGTCCACTCAGGCTCCATTTAGATTGTTAGATCATAGGTGTTAGAGAGACATTGGCTGGATACTTTTTAATTTTCATCTACATTTCCAATTTGTGCTTTTTTTTTAACCATTCAGCAGCTCACCAAGGGTAAAGTTCATCCCTCTCCATTTTTCAGCTCATCCTCTTGCTGGTGATCTTTATAGAGCACATTTCTCTTACCTTAATTATAATTTATAATTAAAAAGAACTCCCAGCATAAACTCAGGTCTAATTTCCCAACAGTTCTGCACATTACTCATACCAATACTCAAATTAAATAGGGAATATTTTTGCAGAATTCTGTATAATCTTTCATTGTCTGGTGTTAAATCATAAATGATATGCAACATCAGGACCTCTTATCTATTGTGTAAAAGTTAAATTATCTTGCACAGAATTAAATACTCCAAAACATTTCACTATTGTATTGTATTATATTGTATGTTTTTGCTGCCAGGTCAAGAGTTGTCTACTCATTGATATCTGTACCTAAGTATTGTGTCAATATGAAATTGAAGGAAATGGTTAGTAGCAAGGTTTTCAATAGATTGCAATCTGAAGACAGTATAAAACCTAGTGTGCACTGTTTGATTAACAAAAAAATAAATAAAAATCTGGATAAGGTTTGGCAAGAAATGTCACACAACAATCCAGAGTGACCCTGAACCTGTATTCTGAAATTAAAAGATTGTTGTAATTCACGAGAAAGATCTGGTGAATATGTGCCCGTTGTAAATCATTCAGTGTATTTTGACCACTTTTGCTCAACTAAACAAGAAAAAAATTGCTTAGATGACAAAGCCTTCCATTTTTATTCCTATATTTTTCCACAGTTACACTTCATACATCATGATTCTGTAAATGTCAGCCTGAAGACTTTAGTGTCCCCTAAGCAATTTGCAGAATATGGACAAACACGTCCTCATACTGTGTTGCAGGTATTATGACTATTTTCATACCAATTGCCAGTTTGCTGGTCCAACACTGGACAGCCAATGTGGCAGTACTATCTAAATAACTCCTAGGAACAGTTACTGAAAAAAATAATAGGCTTTAAAAACATACAGGAGGACCACAAACCCCTATTGAACTTTTTGGGGTTTGTAGTCACTAGGTTTTGCAACTGGAGGACCAACAGTGAACGCTGCAATACTCAAAAGGGAGATAAAGGAAAGTAATAAATACAATTTTAAAACGGTCCCGTTGCTACAGAAAAGGTGGACAAAATATGTGTATACCAAAGGGAACAAACAGAAAGGGAGAAAACAGTACATGAGTTGCATAAACAATTAGGGGAACAAATGGTTGAAGAGTAATAGTATAAGAAGGTTCACTATAACACCATTTCCTGTCCTTGGATTCCTAGTAATAGCCGCCCTAAGCAACTTCTACTCCCTGTGCTCCACAGAAGAAAGGTCAGTGATATAAATCTAAATCTGAGATGACTGTTGGCTGGGGTGTTATACCTTTAACCCCCTGCTCCTCAGCAGACTTGGATATCAGACCTGCATTGATTAGCCTTGGATTGAAGGTTGAGTGTCTGACTGAAACAGCAGCAGGGAATTGATTGACTTGTCTTTATTTACTCTGTGAGATATAGTAAAGTAAAAGTAAAATCATTAAAGGACTATCAAACTGGCAAAATGAGTCAGAATGAGCAAAAAAATGAAAAATATTGATTTTTGCCGTAATTGAGATTTGCGTAAAAATAAGTCTGTAAAGACACAATCTAGCAATCCCAGTAACTAAAATAGCATATAATTTTCCTAAACTACATTTAAATCATAGTTGTTCAATAGTTATGTCTTCAGAAATAATCTTTTATCTTATAACTCATAATTTTCTTTGAAAATGACTATTTTTCTTTACTGGCTGCTGTAGCACCAGGAAATTTCTTTGTGAAGCTTGGGGATTGCCCTTTTTAAATACTGGGCTGGAACTCCTGATGACATCATTCTAGACTAATAAAAACCGAGTTTGCAAATGGTGCTCACAAACAAAACTAGCTTGTTGCCACGTCAGGTGATGAAACGCCAAATTTCAACAAACTACATATAATTTTAAAGCTTTTGAGATGAAGAATTTGAAAATAATAATAACTCAATATTGACAAATCCCTCATTGTGACTTATTCACAAATGTTAGCAGCTGAAATTTGTTGAGCTTTCCCGGAATTAAAATAATTTTGTCCTCGGATTTAATCTAATGAGCCAGCCTTGAATGTGTCACTTCTTCAGCAGTACACCACTCTGTGTAAAAATATCACAACAGAATTATGTGAAATTCGTTTTGCACCTGAACTAGAACACAGCAAATTACATTCCAGCCTGATAATATCAATTCAAACATGGACAGCAAGGTCTGCTTGCATGGACGATAAGAGGAGTGAATCGATAAAGCCTAGCTCTGAACACTTTTGAGTTCAAGGATAAAAACTTATTTTTTAATAACACATGACTACTATTGGGTTGGCTGTACAAACTGAAGGCTGTTCCTTTCACAACATGTGCCACATACAGATACACATTTCATATGTCTGTAAAAAGCACAGAATGGAAGTGCTTTATATAAAAAGGGAAAGACTCTCCATCCTGTTTCTTCGGTTCACTGAAGCATCCAGTATAAATAGGCACAAGTATAAAGAATCTGGTCTGCATCAATTAGACCCATCCTTAAAAAAAAAAAAAAAGACATTCAGGAAGTGTAATATAAGCACTGAGCATCAGAGCAAGCAAGGCCCTAATGGGTGAGAGATAGAGAAGAAGCAGCCATGCGTGGAAATAAACAGCAAGTCAGAAAAATATGAAAGCAGCCTTAGTGTCTTTAAGCTGCTGTTCAGAGTCAAAGGGCAAATCTTTTCTGTGTATCCATTTGTTTTGAGAGAGGCAGCTCTGTGACCTGTCATGTGTTAGTCTCATTGGCAATAAAAGCTAAATAAGCAAATGACAATAATGCTAAATTGAGCAAGACACACAGTTAATTTAGGCTAATTTAATTTTACTGTGAGAAGAACACAGAACAAATTTGAAAAATGCTCACATAAATGCTATGTTCTCTAATATCGGTGATTAATTGTTAGGATATGAAGCATTGACTGAAATAGAATTTCTTGTTCTTTTCTTGTACTGTATAGGCTATGCACACCCACTCCATATATCTAAGCTACAATGCATCTTCATGGAAACAATTATGGTGGACACAAATATCTGGGATGTCTCATTAACGATTCCTCATTACTTACACAAAGATATTTCGGTGCAGTGGCTTATAGAGTTTACACATCCTGGAAAATTATTTCCACAGCAATATCTTGAAATGATGGAGTAACTGAAATAAATCTATAATGGATACAGAAAGTAAACAATGTGGTAGGCTGCATTTTAAGTCACTTTCCTCACAGAAAATTCAACAAATTCAAGATATCTTTGTCCAAGATGGAACAGCAGAATAAGAACATTAAAAAGTAAAAATTACAATTTAATCTACCACCAACTATTTATAAAAAGACCCCTCTAATTTCAGATAAATGCCTCATTAGTGTCCCAATTTTACATTCATGTATGTATGTGCTGACCTTAGTGTACATGTGGTTAATTCTATATGTAGGTCATCTCTTTTATTTTAGCCTTTAATATGCAACACACTTCTAAAAAGAGGACTTCCTGACAAAAAAGTAAAAGTCATACTGATGTGAGTCAGTCTTCCTGCAGTAGCCTTTGTTGCTCCACAGTAAAGAAACATCTGAGAGGTCAGGGAAGCAATGTTTTCTTGTCTCAGATTCCTTTGAAGCACACTTTTTATATATACCTCATAGAATTCAAAAAACAAACATGACTTTTCCCTCAAGAGATACTTCCTGTTTTTTGCTTTTGCAGTGTTTTTGAAATTTTCACAGGTTTGACCGTTTTATCGTGTTTCACAGATCGGTTTCACTGATGCAGCTGGGAGCTGAACCACACTGCAATCTGAAGTTTAACAACATAAGGAATCCTACAAGCAGACAGCTGCATACAAATCCCAGAGTTACTGAAAAAAAGCACATAAGCAGGGGGACAAACAATTCAATCCATCCATTTTTTTTTTACCCGCTTCTCCTTTCCGGGTCGCGGGGGGCTGGTGCCTTTCTCCAGCTATCCCCAGCCAAACATGCATAGTTTTGGTCTGTAAGAGAAAACCGGAGTACCCATGATTAACCCACGCATATGCACAGAAAGAACTCCACACAGAAAGGCCCCATACCAGGAGGCAACTCTCTGACCTTTGTGCTGGAAAGCGACAGCTCTAATCACTGCTCCACCGTGCCGCCCACAATTCAATCCAATGTAATGGGCCACAGCAAAACAGTACACTGACTGGGCAACAGCAGCCTGAAATAAACATATTTCAGCTTCAAAACCAAAAGTGATGTACAATGAAAAGGTTTGATTCTGATTTTTATAAATCTTTCTTAATATTGTTCAAAATAATCTTAAAAGTTAGAGTAAGAATTTGTCACTTAAGAAAATAAACAGAATCATTTTGTACTGCATAGGTAAAAAAAAAAGATACAACTGGTGCATTTGAATTGCAGAAACATTTTTATACTTTATGGTATTTTATAAAGAAAAATACCCTTTCTTTTTGACTGCACAGCACAAACTGACAAGTCTTACTTTAGAGGAGGAAAAACACCAACAAAACATCAGCCAAGCCAACAACAGCTGTTGAAGCACAGATGACGAATGGACCATGACATCTGGATGTTATGGAACCTGAATGGGGCAAACCACCAAGGTGGCTGTTATAGATGGAACCAGAGTGGTTGACTAAAACTGTTAGGTTCAAAAGCACAGTTTGAGTCCTTAATTATAATTTCTGACAAGTTGAGTAATTATCTAAGTAAGAACCAGGTGAGTCACAGTGTCCTCATAGAAAAACCCAACAAACTGAACATATTTTTTTTTTCAAATTGGAACAGCAGGATAAAAACATTAAGTGAAAATTACAACTGAATCTATTATAAATAACTGCTGGTAGATTCTGGCCCTGTGATGGACTTGCGACCTATCCATGGTGTCCCCCGCCTCTGGCACGGTGATGGCTGGAAATAGGCACCCGCTCCCCGCAGCCCAGAAAGGCGAAGTGGGTAAAGAAAATGGATGGATGGTGGTAGAGTCAATTGATACAGATGGGAATGCTGTCTTTCCAAAATGATCTTTTTATTCATAAACATGGCACTGTTTCTAGAAATGTTTTCATCCACACAGAAACACAGAAAATGACCCAAAATCCTGTAGTAACCATGGTTACCAGGCCTGCATGTGGTTCAAACTGTAAACAAAAGAAGAAAAAGACAGATGGCAAATGCAAGAGCAAAAACCAAATCCATTTTGGGGACTAACAGTGAAATTGAACTTCTTCTTTGTGTCACAATAAACTATTATTTACTGGGAGTCATGTCTGTCCAAATACTTGAACATAATCTGATCTTTCAGGCAGTGTCCAGCGAGGGATTGCTGGTGGGAAGAGTTTTCCTCATAAAGTTCAAAGCATATCAGGGTAAATTATTTATACACAAAAGGATCTTTTAAAACTACTCTCAATTCTCAAATTTTTAAACACATATAGTATTTATTGTATATTATAGATTTTTTTCTTTTTTTTTTGCAAGTAATACAGAATACAACAGTTTTGCAACTGGTATCTGCAACACAAATGCAAGCTTGTAATCTGTCATTATTGTTGTTGTTACATCTGTCACGCTTGGGGTCGTAGGTTAGGCAGAAGGTGAGACTATGACATCGTTTTAAAAAGGTTGTGTTTAGGCTGTTCACAAAAAACTGCAACAATGGCTTTTTAAGATGTTCACACTCTGGAACCCAGTTTAGAAAAATACTGTTTAGGCGCTCCTAAAATGCGAATCATGTGTGGACGCAAGGCTGAAACAATAAAAACCTTCACGCATCCAGAAAACACCATTCCTGTGTGGACTGGGTCTAAGTGTTATACCACTGCAATCTTTCAGTGCTTGGTTCATTTTCACAATGCGTGCTTTTCACAATCATTAATCCTACTGTGATAATCAACTTGATTCAAATGTACAGCAATTAGAAGGATGACAAGCTGCACATGCTGATGCAATGAGAGTGTAATAACGCTGATTAAAAAGATATATGTGTAATTTGTAAAATAGGATTTTACTAATTTCAGATATTAATTTTCAGCTATTGATAACCATGGTGTTTGGGGGAGTATGTTGTATCAAAATTTAAATTAGTGTTTTTCTATATTAAATTTCAATTATTTCTTTCCTGAATTTAGAACCATTTTATCTAAACTAACAGTTTATAATTAGATGACCCTTCTTTGGCCATAAACATCTTGATGGACTTGATGTTGCTGTTTGATTTTGCAAAGTAATATGGTATAGCAATATATTTTGCCAGTGTCATGTAAACCACAGTCACGCTATCAATTCATTTAACATCTAACAGAGTACATACATATAAACAGCCAAGAGAGACTTCAGGCAGAGAGATGAAGGCATACTGAGTCGGAAAGTTAAACAAAAGCAGCGTGGTTTCTGCTGAAGAGCAAAGTAATGTTGAAGAAACCTCCTCCATCAGTAATCACTGGTGTAGTATTGTATTTTAACCATTTAACATGCCATTCAAAATTTTCACAACACAAAACAGTGCTGTTCTTTTTGAGGCAGACACACACTTGCCTGTACGGCTAATGATATGAAAATGTCAGTGGCAACATCCTGAGAAAACAGGATTTAGTAAAACTGTTACTTTCCCAACCCACTCACCCTGCTGAGTTTAAAACTCACAGACCAACTGCAACATGTACGCATAAGAAAAGCAGTTAAAATGAATAACGTGTGATTTGAGCAGTTTGCTCGGGCTGAAGTGTAATCAGACCATCAACACAGCAGCTGTGGGTGTTATGCGGCGTGCCACTGCGCCTCGAGGCATCCTCTGAATATTAGCATATTCATAAGGTTTGGAATTTTTGATGAAAAACATGGTGTAGATGTACTTTTAATCCGTTCCATTTGTTCATCAAACATGTGTTTATGGAGAAAATCATTAGACAAAATCTTATTCATTGCAGACTATTTTGCATGTATCTCTCTAGGGGGGATCTTAACCATGTAAATAGGTTCCATTCTTCATTTTTAATTCAACTTTAAAACTGCAAAAGAGAAAGTAAGGTGAAAAAATCTAATTAGTAGAAGAGCATTTACAAAAGGAGAAAAAGAAAGTTCATATTTTTATGGTGAGGATAAAAACAGCAACGCAAAGACAATTTAACTTTAACTGCATTTAGTGTGTTTCAACATATGTGAGGTTCAGAAGAAACAACCTTGAAAAAGTCCGGAAAAAAAGATGTTTGTAGTAAATGCATTTTGTCTAGAACAAAATTAGAGATTCTGTCATTAAGATGAGACCACAGAGAAACCAGTAGGCTTCTAGATGGGAGAGATTTTGACTCTTAAAAGCCTCAGCTTGTTAAAAAGGCTGCATTATTTATAGTCCATCTGTGGGCTGAAATATCAGAGTGAATGGAGTGGGCTAGAGGGACTACCTAATGTTTGAGAAAAACTAAATTTAGCAGAAAACAGCAAGTGTTTAAAGGTGTGCATTAAAACAAACATTAATATAAATTTATAGAATTTATAGTCTACAATACTGACCATATCTATGTTTATTTCAACATCTATAAAATGTTGAAATTTTAGATGATCCGTTGATCACTGTTGCTGCTTTTGCAAAATCACAATACTACTCTCTCTGAACTCAGATGAAAACCTTCGTAGTTCAGGTGAAATGTAAATATCAGCAGGGTAAATGATGGCTTAATAAAGAAAAAATAGATTTTTCCACCATAAAAATGAATCTGAAAAATGTAATATATACAGGCTTAGAGTGGAATATCACCATAGATGTCTGTTTCTACAAAATGTGCAATTGTGGCTGAGCAAACTAGTGTCTTTACTTTGCTCAGTCAAAGAGTGGGTGATACAATAGACTCCTTTAAATAGTTTTACTTTTAAAAGCATGTACAAGTCCAGTGTCTCATTGGATGTCTCACGGGTACTATTCACTGAAAAAGGCACTAAAAAATGTCCAACAATGATAAGAACTTTGCTTTGCTTCAAACACCTTTCAAAAAGCCAAGTCTAACAAGTTAATTGTATTTGTTCACATCATATCACAATAAAGTTTCATAAATTTTGAGACAGTAATGTTTAAATGAACACTTTTTTCTATTTAATGCACCATTAACACAAGCTGCCTCCAACCTTCTACTACCCATCCATCCATTCATCCATTTTCTTTACCCGCTTTTTCCATTCTGGGTCGCAGGCAGCCGATGCCTATCTCCAGCAGTCACTGTGTGAGAGCCGGGGGACACCCTGGACAGGTCGCTAGTCCATCGCACTGTGCCACCCCTTCTACTACCCAATTATTCATTTTGAAACATAAATGTGCTATTTATACCTAACTCTAACCATGTACTTATTAATATTTAACCCTGACCAACAATAACTGACATCTACGTTGTCAGTAGTGCTGTGGAGCCTAAAAAAATGACGTAATTTCACTTTTTTTTTTTACCATGCACAATAAAAGTAATGCACAAGGTAGTATTTTAAAAACAGACAATTTTAGAAACTATAAAGTGTAGTAACTTTTCAATTTTTTCTGCCTTTTCTGTGAACTTTAAACTACTGCACTGTCATCAAACTTACAGCATCCAGTTGCAGAGACAGAAAGACACGCATATAACAATTAATAAAATAATCATCATATTTAACCAATCACACAGTGACATGTTGCACTTGGTAACTTTACTGATGACTTCATAACAGTTATATGACAACTTTAAGGACAGACTTAATTGTAGAATTGTCTAAATCATGGTTTGTAGAAACTGACAGGAAGTTAACATAATATTATTGCATCTTAATTGTTAAAATCTTTTGTTTTGTTTCTTTACACTCTTAACTTAAACAATAATGGAGCTATCTAAATTTGCATTCACATTTGTCTGGCAGCATGAGCATACAATTGTGTACTCTATTAGTCTCTGCACTATCATTATGTGTTATTTTCTAAGCCTTTATCAACAGGCTTTGCAGTGTCTGTCATACATTCTTTGACACTTTGGAGCAATTACTGGCCAAATTAGTCTGGCTTGGCTAGAAAAACCTTCATTAATCACACACTGTCCTCTCATTAGTGTGTTCTCACAGTGAGCCTTTAATATTTGAGAAATGGTTTACTCTTGTTGTTTATAACTCTATCTGTGGCAGAACAGGATTAGAACATAAAAGCACAATGGCATAGTCCTTACATCAAAGATTCAAAATCCAATCAAGTAATGTTACTGGTTACTTGCATGCTGATAGTAGACAGAACCTTCAGAAAAGTTGTTTTATTGGAATTTTCCTTCAATCTCTTTCATATCAGACAGGCAATTGTTCCTCTAATTCTCTAAGAGATGAAAGTGGCAATATAAACACAATCCCAGTTTATAAACACTTTAGGATTAACCTGTCAGGGATGGAGGGAAAGAGGGACAAGGAGAAGAATAGTGGCTAAAATGGGATTTGGCTATGCTGGAAAGCTGCACCGTGATCAAATAAGGAGGAAAAGCGACACTGCTTAATAACAGGAGAAAACACAAAGAT
The DNA here is from genome assembly GCA_028566095.1 of Kryptolebias brasiliensis. Lineage (NCBI taxonomy): Eukaryota > Metazoa > Chordata > Actinopteri > Cyprinodontiformes > Rivulidae > Kryptolebias > Kryptolebias brasiliensis. Next base: position 19,218,618 of record JAOXNZ010000012.1, on the reverse strand, counting down.
GCTCTGACAACCGAAACGAACATGCAAAAGTGCATGAAATGTAAACAAGACAAAAATTATAATTGCTTACTTTTTTATTGGTCCTGGGGAAGATGGTTTTGTTGTCAAACTCACATTCATTCACAAAACTGAATGTCAACACTTCCCTGCGTTTCCTTCATCATGCAGTCAACTGTGGCAGAACACACTGGTAAACAGGACATAACCTTCATCCATCACTATGCTGTGAGACCCCATACTGACTAAATTGGCATTTCAGCAGAGCCAGCCAGATAGTGAGAGATGATGCAGACAGTCCACAGAGGGAATCTGCAAGAGCCGGCCTTATGTTATATCTGCAGCAATCTTTCAGAAAGCACCTAAACTTGATTGTATGAGATCATAGCACATTTCTCACAGTAAGAAAATAAATAAAATATATATTTTTTTAGCTTTCTCAATGTCATAAAATCACAAGCAAAACCCTAGTTGGTATATGAGCTAAAATATATTGAATACTACTACTACTACTACTAATACTAATAATAATAAATATATAAAATACAAAACAAGACTTCAGAGATGGAAATTGGAATATTAATTCTTCTTAGCACACACAGGTTCATTATGCACCACGGAGAGGATGTATTGTAGGGTGCAATGAGAATACTGTGGAGTGAGGAGGAGAATTTGCACCCTTTTTTGCCTAAAAAGTGCCTAGGGAGGGAGAGAGATAAAATGACGGAAGCAAGCTGCACACAACAAAAAAGGCACAGACCATCTTTGTCTGTCTTTTGCTCTGTGTATTAGCAAGTAATGAGCTCCTAATTGTGTAGCCAGGCCATGGAGTCACTGCGGGGGTTGAAAAGCAGTGGGAATTAACTGTATCTGCCAAACGCACGAGGGCAAAGAGATTGATAGAGGAACAGAAAGAGAGAGCACAAGGTGAGAGAGGAAAGAAATAAAGGGATGTGAGATAGAGACACTACATTGAGGAGACGGGTAAAGGCAAAATGATGAAGGCATTACAATGAAAACGTGTATTTCAACAGAATGCAGATGAGGGGAAACAAGTGCCAGTGGCCGTTCTGTGCACGCTTTTCGGCCATAGCTGTCTCCTTTCACCGTGTCTCTCTAATATTTCATCTACTTTGTGGTAATGAGTCAAAATGCTAAGTCAAAAAGACAGCTGGGGTTTAAAAGGTATGGGGTGTACGAGGAGTTCTAACAGAGGTAATTGATGGTGTAACTAAAGGTCATTCCAATAAGATTTTGGTCAATATGCTATCTGTAAAAGGTCATCTTAGACAAGGAGGAAACATGACAGGTAAAGACATAAATGATGACGGAAAAAGGTCATAATATCATGGAGACCAACTTGTCTCCATCTTCTATGTGAATGGCTGGTTAAGTTTTGTGTTTTTTTTGTGCCTTTATCTATCTGACTGTGTCTACTTAAGCAAATGTGGACACACTTTGTTGTTAGTCTAAATATATTCAATCATAATTGCAATGTAGATAGTCCCCATTGTGTTCCCTAGTTGCCACTTAATTCTTCTTTGCTGGTAAGCCACTTCCAGTGACTTCACTGCCCCATATTGCTCAGCCCTGTAATTCTTTTATGCACAGTCATAGACCTCTATCTTGTCATGGTAATGGCTGCGAAGCACTCTCACTGTAGTTGGAAAAAAGCTTCTTAGGACTCATGTTATGAAAGACAATCATTTACTTTTCACTATGTAACAGGTCAGAGCTCCTGCTGCTCAATATTACATGCAGACTCACGTCCAGAGCTGCAGTGCCTTGAAATCTCAAGTATCACCTACTAATCTCACATTCTTCTACTCTAGCCATTGTTTCTCCTGGCCTTTGCTCTACATCCATTTGCTTTAACACCTTAGTGAGCAGGTGACTGAACATGGGTCAGTCTGCAATAGTAATGAGCACCTGTAACATCCTTTCTCTTCACTGCTACTACTTTAGTAGCATCTGTGGTAATAGAAAGAAGGGGTGGTGGCTCTGGATGGAGGCGTATGTCAGAGATGGATTGTTCACAGCTCAGCACAGCAAACCAAATCTATACAAATGACCTGCTGTGAAAGCAACTTCCACTCCTTGGATCTGGTTTAGAAGATACTTTCTTTTATTTTGTGGGTTTGTGTGGTTTCTTGTGAGTTTATGGTGAGTTATTAAGTTTATGCAGCCCCCCTTACTGTTTTATTATTTATGCAAATTTGCAATAAGGCACGCCATTATCTGTTGTTAAGTCTCTGCATGATGTGAGTCATTCAAATGCTAGTATACAGTCCACAGTACCTATGTACATTGTATAAAGATAGAACACTAGAAGATGCTATACTTTAGTTCCAGCCAATATTATTTGCTTACAATGTAAATAAAATGTTCCTGTGACAACTTTTGCTACCTTAAAGACTATACCTTCTAGTTACAAAGTTCTTCTGCAAAGTGTAAATATTATGAGCATTCTTGTGTGTTTTTTGTGCACAAATGCAGAGAAGAATTTGTGACTGGCTGCAGAGGTCAGTCAAGGAAAAATGTGTTATTATCCATCATAATCAGAGGCTGTGTGTTTGCTTCAGGACAGATGAGCAGCTAACCCAGGGCAGCCACCAAGGAGATGAGAATCATATGACAGTGAAATGTGATGTTTTCCAGCTTCACTGGTGTTTGTGTAAAAATATTTTTTTGACCTATTTGGGGCTGCAAAGACAGAACAAACAGGTCAATAAGATTTCGGTAAGTTTCACACTAGAAATGCACTTTTTTTTTTTGGGAAATGCCACCTGGGAAACTTAAAAAAAACAAACATTTGACTTCAACTGTTCAGCTGTATGAAATATCTCAGCTCTTTACATTCTGACAAAAACATTTTCTTGGTCTTTCAGTATTAAAAGCGTCCAAATATTTTTTATATATTACAGCCTTGAAAATGTTCACAATATTTGCCCAGCAACTAACTGCCATCTAAATGGGAGTGGCTTTACCAAACTTTCCGAAAAGCCTCACTCTTTTAAAAGACATTGCATTACTATCAGGTCATCTGTGGGCTGAAATAAGACCAGAATGCATGGTGGGAGATAGAGAGACAAACTAGACTCAGACTCATGATGGAAAGAAAGTATTAACTTATAACATGAACACATAAATCACAGCGGTACCATTTAACTGTATTTATCGTTTCTTTGACTGTGGATAAAATTAAATCAGGTCTAACCCAATAGTTTGGGACATTATCACACCTCTAAAAAACAAAGATATAAACTGGAATTTTGTCTTTGACATACTGAACTTTTCCAAAATCAAAAGCTTTAAAATACTGTTACAGATGTTTTGTCAAGAGTTCACTAACTACAGAGTAAATCAATGTAAAGCTCCAGCCATGTCTTCACACCAAATCACATCAAATCACACCAAGAGTTCATTCATTTCACAAAACCTCTTGTGTCAAATCTGACTGCAGAAAATGACTGCAGGCTGAATAAGCATCTATGATCTACTACATCCCATCCAAAGTTGTGGACAAATAGCTCTTGCCTAAAAGTCATATTCTAGGCCTGAATCTCTAATCTTGCACACCTTTATAACAAACCAAAGTCCACTTTCATTAGTCTCCAATGCTTCTGTTCTGCTCTCCTTGATTTAAGAAATCAAAGGATGACATTTATTTGCTGCTCTTCATTCACAAGGAGCAGGAACTCCCCTCTGTGTTTGGTATTCATTGAAGAATTGAAAAGAATTCATTTTGTGGCCTAGCCCTGGGGGTTGCTGCCAAGCCATGCTTAACTGGGAAGCAGCATTAAGGCAATTAGCATGGGCTTTGCATTTGATTTTAGCTGGCAAGACTGCTTCTGTAAACAGCAGGCAGGATCGAGCGATTAGTTCCTGTGAAGATGAGCACTTTGCCTCCTCTGGTACTTGTCCAAGAGAGGATTACTCTACACACATTGCACATACACTCTGCACCTTATACATACACAAATCTACATATACGCTTGCTCAAAAAATGAGAGAAAAAGACAATTGTGGGGAATCAAAAGCAGTGTCCACTTCAAGGAGCTGATTGTGCTATGGCAGAGTGGAGTAGTGTCTGTTTCACACATTACCTTCCAGTTCATTTCCCCTTTACTTCCTCACTCAAAAAAATACATCATCCCTTGGTGTCTTCACCCTTTTATCATCCATTTGACACAGATAATTTCAAAGTTCAGCTTCATTTATTGAGCAGGTTTTCAGGTATGTAATATCAAAATGTTCAATATCAATATCAAGGGGTCCTGAGTAAGTTTCAAAATTAATTGTGACAAATAGGCAATCATTAAGTCAAATGAACTGAGATTAATCTTATTTGTTCATTTATGCACTCCACTGAAGAAGAAGCCCAAGGTCCAGAAAAGCATTTATGTCTGCAGATGAGAATTTCACTTGAGAGGCTACTAAATCAAACGTGTGTCCATGTGAATAGGCACACACTACTAGGTAAAGAGAATTCTATTGGCTCTGTCATCTTAATGTCAATCTGGTGCAAAAAGAGTTGTGGGTTGCATGTCTCCTGTGCTTTCACCAAATAGATAAGATATCAAACTAACTGAGATTTAGCTGTCGTCACATCTCACCCCACCATCCCTGGCCAAACATTCCTGCTCCCAGAGAGATGTTGCTGATAAAACGTAAACAATGCCACGTGCAGATCTCCACAGAATATGAACATGCCTCTGTGGCATAAATACGACACACAATAATCCCATTTAAACCTTGAAAAGACAGCATGAGATTAATATCAATAAGACATAGAGACATACTAGGCCCATGAGGGGAAATGAATTTCAGCACAGTGTGGAAATTTCACACTCTACAGCACCTCAATTATGATTGTGAGGCTTGCTTCAGCAGAGGGCTTGTTTCATGAGTCAGCATTGCTTGATTGTTAGTCTATGGGTTAGAGTCTACCCCTGACCCAAGAACAGTCCAAGCTTACAAGGCTAGAGGAAAGAGTTCAATTACGAGCACATAATCTTGTAGATTATTCTAATCCTGTTCATGAATGCATCAACGGAAGTAAAGAGTTCTTCAAAAACAGGTTTTGAAACAAGGGTCTGATTACAGTGTCCAAAGCCAGAGGATACATTTGGCCTAATAATAGGTGTAAACTGTCTGAGGTGTTTCACAATTACAAAACAGCTATGCATGAGACTAAAGATGTATTCACACAAAAAATAGTTCTGCATAATTAGCACCAGAGGAATTTGGCAGAGAATGTATATAATCTTTCAATACAGGATATGTTGAAAACAAAATACAACTGTACTATAAAAATATCAAAAAACAAAATGCAATCTAACAAAGAACTTACATATGTACCTTTCATGGCTTATCTACCTTGTGGCTAAAGAGTGAAATTTACTTACTTCATGACAAAATCATGTTTAAATGTTTTTCTGAGTATTTCTTTAGGTTGAGTTAAAACACTGAGTCTATTTTCAAGGTGATAATAATCTTGGTATCACAATAAGAAAATGTCATGTAAAGATTCAAACGTATATTAGTGGGCTTACATCACATATACTGTCAGTCCAGTCCACAAACAAACAGGGGACCAGCAGCCCTGATCTTTTCTATTGTCCTCTCTGGGCTTGTGTTGACCTTTAAGGTAGTGTTTGTTTGGTTTGACAGAGGAATGCTGAAATTTCAGTCTAAAATAGCCTGCCAGTGTCCACACCAGCTAACATGGAACAGCAAATGACTGCTAATCACAGAGGACAGCAGGAGAGCCAGCTGTCAGCATTCCAGCTTCCATTCCCTGTGTGACAGCAGGCGAAGCAATGCAGGGGACACATACAGCAGGTCAGTCTCCTCTCAGAGGACGCACCTTAGATGAAGATTGGAGTTGGAAGCTGACTGGAAAGGGCAAAATTAAGCAAAATACTGTGTAAGATTTATAAACTATACTAACTCCTTGTTGAAGATTTAAATATCATAACAAGTGGGCATCATTACAGTAAATATGTTAAAGAACTCAAAACAAAATTCAAACAACATAAACCGGCAAATGCTGCAAATTTTCTGTTGTTATAGACTTTTGATGTAAAGTACTTGAATCTAGCAATTAAAACACAATGTAAAAAACAATATTTTTCCTTCATATATAAAAAGCATCAACAGCCATGTCTTTGTTTGTTGATTTACTGGGGTACTTTATAATCACAATCTACTCGCGTCTCAAAGATTACCCATTCTCACAGTTCATAAACATTTATGTGATACAGAAAGAATAATCTTGTAAGCACCATCTCATGCACTTGTTAGGACTGATTTATCAAACCAAAGGCTTTTAAGTTGCAGAAACTGTAATTTTGTTGTGTGCGTCCCACAGCTGGTGAAGGGTGGGCTTGTCTCTCTGCAGCAGTGGTGTAGCTCCGCAGTGACTGAACTTTTCATGTTGTATTTCTTGCTAAATAGTCCTGCAATGAAAGAGGCAGGCACAGTAATCACGGATGTGATTACTTGCCTCTGCAAAGGGAAGTAATTACTTTAGTAATCATTTCAGATAAACAGATCAGGGATGGGCATTTCGAAAGTACTGGCAAATATTTGATTATTTTTTCAAATGTCATATTCACAGTGATGAGCCAGAGGCTTTATATATATATGTATGTATGAAGGTATGTATGTGTGTGTTTAAATTAGCATTCTTGCTCCTCTGCACAACACTATAATGAGTTTATTTTTGTACAGTCTGGATAAAAAACAGTGTTTGTTAATAACCCAATTTGTTATATATTCTTTAGTAGACAAAAAGCAAAACTTTAATGACTCTGCTGTTCTTGAATCAACCTTCTTCAGCAGATAAGCAGATTTATCCAAGCTTTGATCTTGGCACCAAAAGACAAGATGGATCAATATCAGGCAACCACCAGGGGGGATTAACACATTGCTGCATGGTAAATTAGCAAAGATCAATGCAAAATCAGTATATAATGAGCTGTCTCCAAACTTTTTCCAGTGTTTTTTTACCCTTCCCTGTTTTTCTATGTCTCCTTCAATTCATACACACCAGAGTTCATGAAATATTTAGCACCATGACTTATTGAACATGAATGCTAAAAGAAACCAGTCAGAGCACCTCCAAAGTCATTTAAACCTAGTGGTCAAAGATCCTAAAATGTACCAGTGCTTTATTGTTGAAAGCCATTAAAGATACAGAATGAGTAATAATGTGAGACTGATAAATCACAACACTTGTACAGAAGCTAAAGCTGCCCTGCTATAAAAGTCTGAAATGTGACTCCAGTCATGAGGTTTTGTTTAACTATGGGAACTAAAGCCACTGCGGTCCACTTTAATCCCAGGCCTTCTCAGAAGCATGCATCTTAGGCTGGAAATCTATCAAACTATGCTGGCCAGTGCAAAAACACATCTCTTTGTCTCCTTTTTTCTGCTCTAACACACAAAAATAAGCACAAACAAACAAAAGTAGATTGGTCCAACTGGCTTGGCTCAGTGAAGCCAGAATGCAGGAATACAAACCACAATAAACAGAACACAATGTGATTCTTTCATTCTGATGAATGAGAGAAATGACCTGAATAGTCTCTGGGTGGTTATGAATGAAAGTATTCTACCACCTGCCATGTTCAAATAGTCTTGTAACAAAACCAAGAAATAAAATGCTTATCAGTGCGTAATGTTGACTTTTTTTTAGGACCCTGTAAACAAAAAGTAACAAAGTAAATGAGATAATAATTTGATCAATTATTCTCTTTGTGGTGGTAATATTGGACATTTATGTTGGCTGAACAACTTGAGTGTTTCAGTTGCTTTCTATCTCGCATAACGGCAACATTTAAACCACTACAGTTTCATCCAAATTTCTACATTATAAGTAGTTGTTGGAAAACTGTAATTTATTTTAATAATGCATATGTGTACATGGTAGGGATGGGGGTTATAATCTATTTTTAGATGCAGCGCATAACAGACACAAACAATTCTGAATTGCTTTTTGTCCTAGTACAGTTGCCGTAGCTCAACATGCTGGGATATAGCTGTGTGTTTTCACATCCTTTTCAACTTTTCTTTGCTGAACCTTGGAGAATATATTTCTGTGAGTAATACTTGAAGTTGTCATGACATGACTATTTTTAGTAATGACATTGAAATGAATTATTTATGTATAAATTTCAGTGATGAACATCAACATTTACTGTTGAATCTACAGTTTTTTTATTAAGGATTTGTAAAATATCAACATTATAACAGTAGAGCCAGATTATGTTTAAATGCACTGATTATTATAAGGCAAACCTTAAACAAATAAAGGTCTTCACATTCAAAATAATCTTATATGATCAAAATGCTGGCTGTTAACACCTATCCTTAATGCTAATGTATTAACTGACCTGGACAATGAAAAAGTTCAAATATGCAAAGAAACACTCAAAACTACAGTCTAGACTCTAGACAATATATAGTCAGCATTCCTACCCAGACCAGTTTCTGAACTAATACAAAGAGCAAAGCCAAAATGTTTTTTAAACTAAGAAAAAAACTGAGCAAACAAACAACAACAATCTTTTTGGGAGGACATTTCTCCTATCAATAACAGGTTCATGTTACTTTGCTCCAACTGAGAATAACAGAGTGCGCTCACACTAAGTCTTAGCTTCACATATAATCTAATCATAATTTGCACCTGCTTTCACAGAAACATTACTTTTTATGCTACATGTGACATTTAGAGAAATCAACTTTGTCACAAATTCCATCAAACATCAGCAATTCTTTATTGTTTTCAACAATCCCTGTAAGTCGTGACAATGACAAATCGCTTCAGCAAGACTAAAAAGTCACAGTTTAAAGAATAAAAGTCTGAGCGATGATACAATCCTAATTCCGCTATTATTCTAAATCGATTTAAGAATGTCAAGACATCGTTAGTTGTTTACAGTGTTAAATCGGAACACAGCTGGAGGAGTACCCTCTCTAAGACCCTCATCAAAACCTGTAAGCTTTAATGTCAGTTATGTTTCATGTTCTGCTTGGACCAGACGGGGCAACGAGTTGGGACCCACTGGCTGGGGGCAAACATGTCTTTCTGTCGTTTTAGACAACCTGGACTTACAAAAATTAAAATGTGATTATAGCCATCAAAACATGATCAAATTACAAGAGTTCCGCAACTCATCAATGGCCAATAACTCCAGTATGTACACCTTGTTCTAGTGTCTGTGAAAAAGATGATGCCTGAAGCACAATAAAGCTGTGCTTACCACGCCCATTTAAAGCACCACTTTAAATGGACTGTGTGCAACTTCTCTACACATCACAGTGCACTTCAATAGAGATATCTTTAGATGCACTACTTCCCAGAACTGGGTACTCCGTGGGGAAAACCTGTAGTGTGTGTTACACAAGATGACTGACAGGTGCTCTTCATCATAAGAACAAACTAAACCTTGTAACCTTGTTAGAAAAAATACTGTCATTTATGGGCAGAGTGAGAGTACAGTAAGATTAGATAGTTTAAGAAGTTTTTTCTTAAATTGAAAAAAACTATGAGCAAAGTTTGTATCTAAAAAGATTTGAACCCCAAAGTTATCAAGATATTGTGCATTTCTTACTGTTTCAATTTTTTCAGAAAATTTAAGATACAGATCCTCAAAACCCTTGATTTCCATCAAAGACTTCAGTTTTATACAAATGAAAAGCTCAACTTGACATTCAATCACTGGAAGTGCAACCAGGCGTTTCCACAATGCATGCCATAGATTTTTTAATATAGGCAATGAACTGAAGACATGAAAAAACAATAGAACATACAAAACCTGTTGGTACCTTACAGCTCATTGAAACAATGTTTCATTTCTCTTGAAAAGTGATTCAGTTGAAAACAATTGTCTAACATATAACTGCATTTCCTTAGTATGTGATAAACAAAGAATTGTGACAAAAAAATGATTTGGTGTTTGATTTGCGAAGGTTTGTTGGTCCACTTAAAAAGGCTATTAATCCTTGCATTATCGTAATGTTTCCAACTAAGTGTTCTACCTTAGTATCACAGGTTCCTTCAAGCTTTCCATCAGCCATTCAGCCCATTTAAAGGGAACAAACATGCAGCTGGGCAGTATGGTATTGTGTGTACCATACTGAAGATGGCACACAGAAAGAAGGTTATAGATGTCCATGATAAAGGTACATCTCCAAGCAGCTTCATGTTCCTCTGATCACGGCTGCAAATATTGTTAAAAACTATAAAGTCCACGGGACAGTAGCCAACCTCCCAGAACATGGCCGCAAGAGGAAATGCAACCCCAGGTTGATCAGATGGATAGAGCGAATGGCAGAAAAAGAGCGAAGGAAACCATCCAAAACCACTCAAGCTGAACTCCAAGGTCAAGTTACGTCACTTTCTGATGCACCATCTGTCACATTTTGAATCATAATAGGGCTTCATGGAAGAAGACTCAGGAGGGCTTCACTGTTGATAGAACACAAAAAAAGCCAGACTGAAAGTTGTCAACATGCATGTTGACAAGCCCCTGGGTTTCTGGGACTGATGAGACAAATCTGGAGCTTTTCAGCCAGTCAAATCAGTTGTGTTTTGTTTTATTATCCATCCATCCATCCATTTTCTTTAACTGCTTCACCATTCCGGGTCACTGGGAGCCAGTGCCTATTTCCAGCAGTCACTGTGCGAGAGGCGGGGGACACCCTGGACAGGTCGCAAGTCCATCGCAGGGCCACATAGAGAC
>JAOXNZ010000012.1:19178494-19194649 GCA_028566095.1 Kryptolebias brasiliensis | reverse complement strand
CCCACAAAATTGGTTTCCCCTCCAAGTTGTCTGTCAGTGTGAAGTAAGGGTAAATGAGGACCCAGACTAGCTGCAGCAAAAATGCTTCTTTTTTTTTAGTTTTTGCATCCACTCATTTCCCCCCCCCAAGAAACACACAAAGCTTTCACTAGGAAAAGATTCTGTATACAGTGAACTATGACTCATGTGCAGTGTGGATAAACAGATTTTAGCTCTTGAAAACAAGCTGGGTATTCTTTTTTTTTTTCTGAATTGTTATGTTGGGTTTTTACTGAGTGAAACTGCAAGCACACTGCTTCCATCCCCCCCACCCCCATTATTTGCCATGAAGCCCATTGTGATGGTAAAAAGGAGGACACATTTGAAGTGATTACATTTTAGAGATGGACCTTTGTAGGCGGAATCGTCTCAGCGGATGATGTGTTTGTATAGGTGAGAAGAGGCAGAAGCACACAAATGCAGGGAGAGAGTTGTTTGTGTAACTATTTTTATAAATTCATAAAAGCACATTCACAGGTGTTTTTGGTATTCCACCCACAGGTAGGGATTGCAGCGCCGCTGTGACAGTCCAAGCAACGTTGGGACAGCTCCAACTTTCTCTTCTCAGTCCCTCTATACTGTGAGATTTAGTAAGGCACTCGGAGGGGTGGTGAAAATTGGAGCACATTCATCTCAATACCCAGCCTGCCAGCACTAATGGATGTTAGCCTGTTTTGGAGAGACAATGAAATCGAAGAAAGACGGGATTTCTGGCTCTTGTGGACATGAGGGAAAATCACAAATGCATTTAATCCCTTTGTGCTTCTGTGTATATCATACATGATTTGAAATTCAACAATGGTTTCTGAAAGCAAGTCTCTTTTTTTCCTCTCTCTTTGGTTTTAAGCCCTAATGTGTCAGTTGTCAGCATTCACGTTGGAGCACAGTATTTATTTAGACTTTACCCATCTCCACACCAGCTGCCATTTGTCAGCGGTTCCATGCCTTCATCCCAAACTGCAGATAAAAATGCACCAATAGTGATAAATGAACTGTGAACTATTATTTTTAGATTACGCTCACAAATGAGCATCCGTTTTTTAAAAGTAATATTTCTTTATTTCTAAAGCTGTTTAAAAACATTTACTTTGGAGCTCTGAACTTTTCCATACTATACATTTTTATTCTGTCTTCGTAGCCTTCACGACCAGGTAAAGAATCTGACTTGTTTACTGACTTTGTTTCTCTTTTTGTCATTTCAAACAACATTTGTTATGTTTCTCTTTATGTGTTCTGTCTCTTCCTGCAGGGACAAAAGTCCCCTTGGGACTGTATAGAAGAAAAATGATAAACTAACTGAGGAAACTATCTGTTCTGCCAATTTGCTGCTCAGTTTAGGAATCCAGCAAAAAAATCCCTAGACTCTCTATGACTAAAGTGCAATTAGTAGTTAATCTGAATATGTAGTAGACTTCTTGAAATTTTGAGAAAATATAGAAATTGTGGACTTAAATACAGTTCCTCTTAAACACTTTACGCAATTTTAGTACAAAGACAACAGTCTCTTAGCAAGTGTACCACAAGCAATTACAGAATTCTTACATAATTGTACAACTTCCATATGTTTGAGCAACTGTTATCAGTGAGGGTTATTAAACATTAAACATTCCTTCCTATTCTTTGATTTTGATCCAGAAAAGGTGTTGAAGTGTGCACGATTCTGCAGAAACAGAAAAGGCGGTCTCTCCTCTTGTTGAGTAAAGGTCACCAGCACATCTGCTTACCTTCAGTTGTTTTTGTCTTTTCTCTACACGTAGCCAGATTGGTATACATAAGTGCAACAACATCAAAGAAGTACAGACGCATCAAGAGAAAGCAGAGATTAAAGAGGACGACTCTATAATAGAGAAGATGGTGGATAACTAGTTTCAAAAGACAATCTCTTTTTCAACTGTATAGCTTTTAGTTATGGGTAGTTTAGGTAAAAGATGATCTCCTATTGAGAGAGACTGAGCATACTTAACCAGCTGCATGTTTAGTTAACATCCAATTAGAAGATGTTTTCAAGCTGCTTGTCATCTTGATTAAACAGTCACCATGGGGAGTCTGCTGAAGAAACAGTTTATGTGGGAGGGAAAAACAAGGACAGACATTAATACAAATTGTCAGTGAAGAACTAAACGGATAATATCACGCTGACTGCAGTAATTCTTACTGATGTTGAGATTCCCTTGCTTATATGTCTGCATATTTGTCTATTTTTTTGTTTGAACTGAGAATTCATTTAAAAATGTGAATACTCGTTAACATAAATACAAGTGCATATTAAAGTAGATTTATTTTAAGTTTGTGTATATCTTATGTTCTTATGACAATAAACTTGTCCTACAGGACAACATCAACATTGTCAGGGCATTTTATTAGTTTTTAGCTAAAATGCTAAGCTATTCTGTATCATGCCATATGATGTCAAAATGAGCACGCTCCTAAAACAACAACAAAAAGGGTTTGCTAATGTTTTTAAATATCAATCAAATTTCCTTGAAAAGTTCTAACACCAGATTTTTTTGCTGTAAAAGCGGCTGATTTAGGCAGAAGTTTGCAATGTTTTAGGGGGAGTTTTTAAGAAAACTGTTAAAGGCCTAGCATTCCTTTTCCATGATCATTTTCTGAAAGTTTCATTAAAAAGCGTTCAGTGGTTCATGAGATACTTTACTAATGCTACAAACACACACAGGTAAAAACAATATTGCTCTGTCTTTGGCAAAAGGAAATAATACATAAATACATGCATCAATCCATATTTAATTCGGAGTTGTCTCTTTTTCTCCTGGACAAATAAACTACAGTATGTGTTCCTTACTAGGTCCTAAAATGAGGGAAATATATTATCTCTTTTTGTGTGTTAATTGTAGCACAATCCCAAGACTCAGCCTCGAACCTCGTGTGTTTAAGTGATCATGCTTATCACTGATCACCCTCCTGGGTTTAGGCATGTTGACTCATTCCTATTAATTTCCTCCGGCTTCACTGGTTAGTGAAGATGATTCCTCTCAGGTCTGCCTCTGAACTCCTTCTACCTTGCAGGTGAGTGAAATTGAGCTCAAATTGAGCCCTCTTTATACCAGCAGCTTCTGAGATGAAACAAATAACAACAACAACAAAAAATCTAATTTTGCCTCAATAAAATTTATGGAAATTTGAATATTTGAAAGTGCCAGCCCTTCTTTGTCAATAAATCAAACTGCTTTCTTTTGGATATTTCAGATATAACTAATCAACAGATTTCCCTTGCTCCCAGCCAAATGCTACCTTTGATTTATCTCAGATCATTACCACTGTAAAATATCCTGTCTCTTCAAGGTTGGCATGATGAATCGGGGCCATTGACAGTGAGCTACAAACTCAGACAGAGCTATTTGTACAACAGCTGGCATTTAGATCTGCTGGTCTCCTGCATGTTGGTCTATAAATTTTACATTTAATCTCATTGTATCATTGCAAAGAGAAACAAATAAATTAAATAGATAACACCGTGCTCCTGCTGTAAAATAAAGGCCAACACAACATTGTCAGATGTTTATGCTACTTTATTCATTATGCTTATGTAAATGACCTGCGCTATTCAGCATACAAAACAATCGACTGTTTTTTGATTTACCAATTATCTGTTACAGCTGTGCCAGATGGAGAGCTGAGCAAAATGTTGCAGCTTCTAATAAAGACACAAGATTTATCAACAAGCTTTTCGTTTTGTGTAATAAGAAAAAAGTATTTTCTGTTTCAAAATGTGTGTACGATTGCAAAACTGCTATATCAGCCCAGTATATTGTAATTCTGCCACTTTACTAGCATGTACAGTGCCGTGTAAATCTCTTGAGTCGTTTCTCATTTCTTTATATTTGGGTTGAATCTATATTCCATTGTAAATAAAATATCAATTTATGAGGTTTGTAAATCACTGCATTCATTTGCATTTTACACAACCTCCCATCTTTTTAGGAATTGGGGTTGTACAAGAAAGCCTTACTTTTTGGAAGCAAAGTATAAATAAAATAATGGCTGTTGTGAACTTTTGCACAGTACTGTAAAACTCAATTTTGTTGGGGGAATTTAGTTGTGAATTGTGTAAGAATGAAGCATGACTGAATTAAGCAGATTAAGACTAAGCTGCGTGCTGTATGTGATTATACTCTGATGACATAAAAAGTGAGTGAACAATTGATTTTCAGTTGAATATGCTTGTTTGTGGTTCCTTTCAATATAATGTGAAATATAGTGTGGCTATAGTGTATAAATGTTGGTTATTTTTTGCGTTCATGAAGTTTCCATAAGGTGGATTTGCAGTCAGTCAGAGAGTTACACCATCACTTAGCCTGAGCTGCTCCTGTAAACTGCAAACAACACGGTCTAACAAACCCAATTAAGAGAGCGGTACAAGTGAGATGGTACAACCTCTCCCTGATAAAACAGCTAATACCATCCATCTAATCAAACATGGAGACATAAATTTAATCTTGTAGCTTTAGGGCAGACCTGGAGGCGAGATGGCCGCACCCTTCCTCCCTTCAGGCCAGACTAGAACAATTACTACTGCTGCTTCACACATAGACCTGTGTCACCAGCGCAATTAACAAGCTCCGGAGGTGCCTGGGCAACCAGCAACAGCCAGGCTGTGTACACAGCATGAATGATGAGAGGAATGAGCACAGGTGGGAAACAAAGGGGCGATAAAGGTGGATATGAGAGTTTTGTGTCGGGTTGCTAAGCTTTGGTGTATGGCTAGTGTGGGCTGATGTCAAACTAAAATAATCTGGTTTTGAACATTTCAATGCAACAATCTGTCAAACATCTGAACTTTGTCCTATCATTTTTCATTTGACAAGTTACACATTTTTGTGTTGGTTTTACATACCTTATTTGGGATGAAACTTTGGAACGTGAGCCTGCAAACGCAATATTTTGCTCCCTATCCTTTGCATTCAACATCCATCCTTGTTGTGAGGATGATTCATCACAGCTGTGACAGAGAGAATATAATGTGTTACAGCTCCCACAAGGAAAGGCGCTAGGTGTTATCTAGGTGGAATGTTCATTTTATTCTGAGGCATGTTTCATTATCAGCTGAAGAAAACAGAACTTCTTGGTTTCTTACCACTGCAGCCACGGCATCTGAATCATCACCATCTCTATTACCTTGGAAGTGACCGCTTTTATTCCTTTCTATATTATCCTCAAGTAAAAAAAAATGTTTCTACAAGCATGGCCCAGCTTTGAAAGCTTGAGGGATTTTGCCTCCTGTGGAAAGAAATGCAGGTATTTAATTTACAATACTTTATTTACATAATAAACTGCACAATTTCTGAACACTTGTAATGCAAGAAATAATTGTCTTAATTTCAGCAATCAACAGGAGGATTTTATGGTAATTTCTATTTGTTCAAAATTTGACCCAATTCTCTTTTAGTGTCTCACCATTTAAAACCAGGCTACAAACCCTCTCATCTGCTGGTCTTTTGATCCCAATATCCCCTTAGTCTCACTCCTTCATTTCATCCTCTATAATTCCTCTACTTATTCAAGTAGGATGCTGGAAAAAGAAGGCACAGGAGCTAGAGAGCGAGGCCTTAAGGTATCTTTGCTGAATCTGGTATCAAAGAGTGATGGAGGCTGTCTGGGGCAGAGATGGATTCCTCAGCCTGTCTCATCTCCACCCAGTCATTGTTCATGAGCCCGGGTTGCCAGAATGCTGTCTGTACCTGCCACTTCTGACAGATGTCTGCTGCCAGTCAGTCTGAGATGGTCCACAATATCCATCCCCTTCCCGCTGGCTGGATCTCATATGAGTCACAAAAAATTGATGGCTGGAAAAAGATTAATTCATTTTCTGCTTCTATTCCACAGATGTGCTTCAGCCTTTTGTTGGACACATAAAATAAAAGTAAAAGTGCATTATACTCTCTTTCAGGTCTGGGGTTTTATGCATTAGAACATAACAAATATCATGTCCTAAAATCAACTATTTACAACCTCAAATAAACAAAAGACACATTACATCAAATTATTATTTCAGTAAAAGCAAAAACCTATGAAATTTAGAAGCGGGTTTTAAAAATACAATCACACCCTGTGTTTCTAAAGCTCATATTTTGAACAGTAAGAGTTTTGTTTTCTGTTTAACATTATAAGTCTTTTACATCAGGGGAAGACTTTCAGCCCATTCTTCTATAAAATGTTCCTTCAGCTCATTGAGGAATGAAGGGATTTCTTTATAAACAGCATTTCAGTCCAGGTTAAGGTCTGGACTTTGACATGGTCATTGTAACACCATGGTCATTTCTTTTAACCATTAAGATGTAAATTTACTGGTTTGCTTCAGATCTTTGTCCTTGTAGCTGTCAGGAGAGATGACCTTACATTTACCAGCTGAATCCTTTAAATATACAAAAGGAGTTTATGGTCGACTCGATACAATGACAGAGAAATGCTCATGAACTGAGGGAGAACACAAAATTTCTAAATCGTCACTTTTTCACCACTGTCTGATAGTTGTTGTGAGGGGTTTTTGGTTAATTGCAGTTTCTGTATTTTTACTTTTCAAAAAGGCTTTACCTGTTTACCAAATTATGAAATCATTTATGGCTAACCACCTTCAACAAAATGCAACCACATTTTATGACAGATTAAAAACAAAAATACAAAAACAAAAACCTCTTACAAGTTAAAACAAGAGTTTCAGATGTTACACTGGAGGATGATGGCAGCTTTTCTTCTTTAGTAGAAATTATGCAAGTTTTATAGTGTATAGCAGTCAGTGGTTGAACCTGAGGCAAACAGTGGAAAATGTAAAAATCTGGGCTTATTCTCTGTGTGTGTGTGTGGGTGTGTGTGTGTGTGTGTGTGGGGGGGGGGGGGTAAGCATGAAGAGGCCAAAGGGTAAAACAAGTAAGAAAGTCCATTTACCGTGAATCATGCAATAGATTCTCTTTAATAGTACAGGAACACATGATTTGAGAGGATGACAGTGCCAGTCTCTAAAAATAAACATTTTTTATAGTCTAATGCACATCCTCAAAACTATTTAAAATCCCGAACATATCATTCCGAAAGAGTAAAATGTGGTCTTTCATTAGAGAAATCTTCCATTTCTCTACAGGCTCTTTCATACTCATAAATGGAATCATTAAAGCATATCATGGTGGATTGGAGGGTGGTGGATCTGCCCCCATTACTGTGAAACCACAGACTGCAACTGTCTTTTTAAAAGGATGGAAGAAAAACACACGCTATTAAAGGCAGCAATCAAAAGCTGCATCACCACTAGCAAGCATGTCACGTAGCTAATTCAATCTCACAAGCCATGAAGCAATTAATTCATGTCAATACAAATGCACAAACAGTCTCTTTTTGCCCAATCAGGAAAGTGGAGGTCTTACGGCTGTGCTTCTGTTTATTTGCAGATCTTTGTGCCTCTTTGTGAACATGCTCAGCGATGTGGACCTGGAAGAGCAGGTGTAATTGGGTGTGGAAAAAAAGGGGACCTTGTGGTATTGCTGCCTAAATGAGATCAGACAATCTTCTTCTCTCCATTTCCTCCACTGACAAAAGGCACATTGACTCCTCTCAGATTTCTTATTATTGCTCCGGGGCATAAGAAATGAACATAAGTAGATGATGACTGCTTTTTTTTTTTTTTCGATAACAACCTGTGACTTGCTATGCCCTCCCTAGCTTACCTACATCAGAGTCACAGACATGATATAGAAGATTTCAAAGCACAAGTACTCAGTCAGCAGGTTTTGATTCAGCCAACGCCAGAGATCAGAAACTAAACTCATTACAGAATGTAAAATTATAGGTTACCACATATGCAGCAAGGACTGGAGGCTAGATAAATGTCCCTAAATCAATATGTCAAAACCAGTATCTCAATTACAGGCTAGAAGGGCATTTTTGGCTAGATAAAGTGGCTCAGGTAGAAAGCAGGTGCAACGCTAATGCACTCCAGATGGTGTCTCTCTGTGAAATGAGAGAGAAAAAAAAAAGAAAGACAGAGAAACAAAGGCTTTCAGATTTGAGGTTATAAGACTTGATCAAAGTTGGATTTGGCTTGTTTAGACACACACAGCTACTCCTACATTTAAATACGTGTTTGGAGAGGAAGAGACCCTAAAGTGCTCTACTGCTCTTCCTCCCCTGATCCCAAACCTCCCATTCTCAGAATTCTCAGAATGTGCTGCTGCTTTGAATTTTAATGAAGAAAAACTTGAAATTCTCCCTCATCTTGAATTATTTTTAAAACCACTTCATCATTTTTTTCTGTCTCCCCCATCTTCAATAAAACCTTTGCTTGCAGGAGAGGTTTCATTCTGATAATACTGACTTGGACGAATGGTTGAGTGATGTGTTTTAGTTTTTTATCTTTTTTTCTACATTAAACAAATAAACCAATGCTGATTCTTAAAATGGAAACATAAATGCCATCCAGTCTGAGCAACAAGCTGTTTATTTATAAAGTTAAACCCCAAAGAGACAAATAAAACCAGAAGGCAACATCAGACACTGAGACTACAGTCTGATGTCACAGTACGATACAGAATAAGCTCTTGTTTTTTTTCAATAGACTGTTGACACACCAACAATTCCCTTGAGTAAATATACAACTTTAGAATATCTTTGTGCAGTGCTACAACAGTAAAATCGTGTCATTGTTAAACTTGTCCTACATATCATTAGTGACACCCTTTCAGGTTTGAATTTAAGGCAACAGAATAAATCACAATATAAACAAACTGCTAATATGTACAAAAGAATTGTGACAATACATCATGAGTGAAAGCTGTGTCTGAGCAGGTCAAGGTAAAAACTGCATCCGCTTCTCTGGACTGTAATCTGTCATATGCTGTAGATTGGCTGGGAGTAATGATCCTTTACATTACAGTACCTAGAGAGTTGACAAATGCAGAAGGGCTGCTTTCCACAGTCAAATTGCAGTTCGATTTTTATTTAACAAAGATTTAGCAATGTTTACCAATCAATAGGCATCAAAATGTCCCGATTCTTATAACAGATCCAACAAGCCTACAAAAAAGTGTAAACAAATTTAGGTTGGAAGAGACAAAGGTAAAGGCCTCAGGATAAATATCTATTTTAATAATCAAAATAAACCCCACAGAACATTGTATTTAATATAATCTCTTGAGGACATAAAGCATTTTGGCATCTGACAAATGTTTCCTTTCCACGTCTGAGAGCATTCTGAGGGTCCAAATGGAAGAACCAAAATGATATTGCAAATAAATGAAGAGTGTAAAGCACCATGTCATACACTTTCCTCTTCCTGACATCTGTTGGGCTTAACAGATGCTACGCTCAGCTGCCTACCCAAGCTCCTCTCCGAGTCAGCCAGGCTCACCAGTAAGCCAAGACTCTGACTGGCTGTGGCAATCGAGCCTGATAGAAATTGATTGCACATAACTTGAGTGCTTCAATTAAAGAAAGTTCATAGCTAGTTAGGAATTTAAAAAGTTTGAAAGTAGAAAAGACGGGCCATCCATATTTGTCACAGTGGCCTTCATCAAGGTCAGTTCACTGCCAGAGAAGGGAGAGAGGAAAATGACTGGCAGAGAGGGGGCCAGCCTGACGGCTGGCTGAACCTGATTATGAAGGACAGGTTGATGTACAAGGAGCCTGATCTGCTCATATCACGGGGCGTGGTCCATGGATGGTCCAGAATCATTGTCCTCAAGGTCTCGTGGGTCCATGGGGTTTGCCCTTGGCTCTGGCCGCCTGGGAGAATAATAAAGAAAAGAGAGAGAGAGAGAGAGAGAGAGAGAGAGAGAGAGAGAGAGAGAGAGAGAGAGAGAGAAATGTTTTAAATCACATGGGTGGCAATTTCTTCTCTTCCCATTTTCACAACCACCTGCATGCAGTCTCACAAATACAAACTCCACCCACATGCACACATATTATGGAAATATAATAAACCTCTGCGAAATGTAATCAGCTTCAATCAAGCTACGCCTTAAGTAGAAATCATCCATTCCGTTGGTTTTATATTAGCAGCTGTAGTGTGACAGAGACAAAGTGAGAGCTGAATTGCAGGGACCTGTAGTAATCTGAGCCTGGCTGATAGATTCAATTTCACTGGAGACAGTCCACACTAATCATTTACTCTAATTGGACAAAGTGCTGTAAGGGTGGCAGAGCTCTGCTGCTCCCACAGAGGCAACTTCTCCAACTCCACCCATCTATGTTTTCCCACTAAATCTATAAGACCAAGTCAACAGGATATTTTAAACACAGTTTCCCAGTGTGAGGATGCTATTTAAGTCATTAAAGAGTTCAATTCATTTTAATGGTATGCCGCTTAATCCCAGATTAATTGGCATAGAAGAAAGCCCAACAGAACGAAGCAGAAGAGAAAATCAAGCAAACTAATATGGCAGCTTTAATCCTGTACATTCTTTGTTGATTTTGCAGAAGTTTCTGTTTCGGCGGTAGAATAATAAAAAGAAATCTGTTTTTAGAAAATCCAGATGTCATCAAAGCAAGAGCTAAAATCTTTTGCTCTCTCACTGTTACAAAAATACATGAATTATTACACAAAATAAGAAAGCAGTGGCCCAAGTGGCACACACAAATAACCAGATCACCTTGATTATTATTCATAAAGAGCACTTCAAATAAACTCAGAAAACTTAAACCCACCAGCTCATCGGTGGCCAGCCCTCATTTCACTCCCCCACAATCAGTTTGCCTCAGACATACAAAGAATGAAATACACATTAAAAGAGCTGAAAATCTACAGTTTTAATTTTCCACCACTGAGCATTTGCTCTGCTGCCTTTAACGCCCTGAGGGGAAAAATGCATTTTATTTAAGAAAGCAGCCTCAGTAGATTATCCTGTCACTGTATAGTATACAGTTTACTTTCACTTTAGCTCTAAAACAAATTCACACCTAATTACAAGTAAAATTTATCTTCTAAAATGAAAATAGGCAGGCCTTAATTTCAAATGAAAAATAAGGCATTCCTTTGAAATTACAGTTTTTAATTTTCCAAACTGTGGGTTGACAAGTCTTCAACTTCCCTGGAAAGGCAGATGGGAGGAGCTCAAACACATGAGATCAACACCAAATGAAAAACATAATACTGAACAAAAACATGGCCACTAAACACTTTGGTGATTTATAAAGTAATATATAATCTAGACAGCCATGACAACTGAAGGTGTTTTTAGGACAAAGAATACTTTTTCCACAAGATTCTAACAAGCAACTAATCAATAGATGCCAAAATCATCATAATATTGTGGCTCTTATAAAACATCCTTCTGTGATTTCTATTGGCCATCTTTTTTGACAACATATTTTTACAGAGCAAAATGCTGTCTACATGGAATCAGCTTCCAAAATAACTGTCTGCCAAAAGAAACTATGATGTTAGAAAGTGTCCACACACATACAAAATAATTATGCTGTAGTTATGGTGTAGAAAAGTCAATAACCATGCTTCTATCAGTTTTACTCTAAACCAGTTGTTCCCAATGTTAGGGTTGGGACCCAATGTGGGTCTTGAAACATAACATGGGTCCTTAGATAATCTCCAGATTTTAAGTTACATTTATAAAGGATTAATTATGGCATAATCTTACAAAAAATAAAAACAGAAGTCATAAATTAATAGAAATTGTAGTGTGGATGTTAAGACTGGGTTGTAATAATGCCCATTTTTAATATGATTATTAGCAATATTTGTATATTTAAACTGGCAATATGGGGTCACAAGCCTTTGTCATTATCATTTTGTGGGTTGGTAGCTAAAACGTTTCGTAACCATTGCTCTGAACCATTCTTAACTGACAGCACAGAGCAGGCAGAATACTGTTTGCTATTACAACAGCACACAGAAATCGGCATCATCATTGATCCTCATGCTCACACACAGCTTTATCCTATCTGAAGTGATATTCAGAGTAAAATGCTCACAAGTTTATTTGTGCAAGGCAACTTTATCTTGGATCTCCAGACAACCTAAACCCCCTTCTTTTAACCCCCCCACCCCCCCACCCACACACACACACACAAAGACAAAAATGTAATTACACATATATTCATATGGCACAAAGTGAGGCTCTATAGAGGCAAATGAACTATTTATATTCAGACAGTCTTTGCTAAGCCTTAGGACACAGGGATGTAATAACTTATTTATCGCTCACGCAGGAAAAAAGCTATTACTAGAGAGAAAATGGCAGCAAATACCATGGGTGGTGGAGATAAAAAAAAAGAGCTTTAACATACAACAAAGTGTCAGTCAGTGGTTGATAAATTCTTTTCAACTTAAGTCCTTTGCCTTATTCTTTAAATTTTTATTTTTTCATGCCTGTTCATTCTCTCTGTCCTAAGTAAAAGACCATTTTCTTCTGTGTGTCCTGACAACTGGGTTCTTTCCCTCCATGACTTATTCATAGGCTTTAATGCAGTTGATGTTTTATTGATCAGGAACCATCATTGCCTCCTCCTCTTGATGTGACCAAGGCCTGTGGATAAGAGCTGAGCTGATGGCTAGGAGGCTGAAACCAGCCAGGGTTTCACTGAAATGTTCCGACTGATCTTAGGGGTGAAGGATGGACAACACCTAGCAAGTGTGGAAATTTGGAACACTGAGGGAAAATGAGAAAGAGATCAGCGCTAAGATAGGACTGATCGAGTAGAACAAAACTAATCTTACTAATGTCTCCTCTGTCAGTAAAACAAAAGTTTCTCCAATAGCCCTAAAGGGAACTCATCCCTCATGGCAGAAAACCTCTGGCTTCTCTTAAAGAAAACAGAGGGTGGGAGTGTGCATGATGCTGTCTAAGCTTTGATTTTTGTCCCTCTCATTCTCTATTCACTTTGGCCTTAACCCTGTGAAGGATGCTGGGAAAAGGGCATTCTTATCTTGATTACGTTTGAATTCCCTGCAGCCAGACTCCAAAGTCACCATTCGGAAACACTCCCATCATGCTGTGGCAGCCTTGCCAGCTTGATCCAGCCTCATTGCCATATGAATAATCATACTGCAGTAGCTTGGATATGCTAAATGAGCCCTAAATTTGTATATGTGCGTGTGTGTGCACGTAAAGATGGAGAGATGAAAAACGGAGGAGTTGAGGAGCAAATTGAGGGTTGCCTATAGGGGAGTGAGGTTCTTCTTGATTAAGCGAAGAAGTTAAATGAGAATAAAGCCATGTACATAGGCCTCATGGCAATCATCCAGAGGGAAAAATAACTGTTCCAATTTGCATTCTCAAACAGCAGTGATGCCATCTAAGTATACTCCATCACATAGAATGGCTGAGCCTATTCCTCAAGCCCTGAGGCCTTATGAAGTTTGGTCTAATGAGAGAAGATCCTTAATGGTTATTGATAGAGCCCAGGAGGACAGACTTTTACCCTTGCATGCTTTCCAGTGAAGCAATGCACTTTGGCACTAGTTGCTTCTGCTGAATGCTTTAATTCAACAAACAGGTTTCTAATAAGAGAAGGCAATGCTATGGAAACAGCAAAAAACATTAAAAATGACAATTTAATCTAAAGAACAAATATAGTTTGTAAGCTGTTCATTTACCATCTATACTCTAATGCTAGATCTAGCTGTCCGCTGTCCTGGAATATTTTACCTCATCTTTCTCATACAGTCTAGTCAACAAATTTTTCTCTTTTTTAACAGAGTTAAATATATAACAATTTCTTTCATCAATAGCCTTGTCTACAGCTGTGTAATCTAGAAATAGTTCATGCCAAGAGTTGTCATCAAGAGAAACCTTGTGATCTCCCCAACACTTTGAACTCTGGTTATCTTAAAAGTAAAATTTCAGTTCTAGTTGTTTCCTAATGAGATAAAATACAAAAAAACAAGGGCAAAGGAGTGACACAAGGGGCTGAAAAAAAACTACAAAGGAGGAAAAAAAAAAATCTATTTACTGGTGCTTCAGAAGGATAAACATCAGAGGACAAAAGGTGGGGAGCCAAAGTGATATCAAGAGGGTGATATCTTTATTGAGGCTTGTTGCTGAGACACAAAAAGGGTATGTTTAGGTTTGAAAGCCTGGCTGTTAGATTTTTCTAGATTGTACCTCATGGTTGTATTGTTGCAGGTTGCTCAGTCCATGATTAGATGCAGTGTGATTTTCTCAGGCTCAAAAAACAAAAGCACTTTTGTGCTCAAAAAATTCCCTGAACAATCATCAATCTAGTATTTATTAATCTTTTTTGAATTTTCTAAACTAATCAACTGGAACTGTAGATTCAACATAAAAATAATGACCCATAATGGCTCTTTAAATCTTCTAAAAGACAATAAATCTTCACTATATTCAAGGGTGAGAAGCTTCACACACACAGAGGGCTCTTACCACATGAATACTGGAGAAGAAAAAAATAACAATAAAAACATTGGTGCTTGCAGCTGCTCATTCAACCATAGGGGATTTTCTAGACCTGATGTTGTGGACTGAAGCCTTTATAAATCTTTATATTACAGTAAAAATAAGAATAAAGCGGTCATTGTTGACAAAACATTTAAAATCTGTTTTTGTTGTTACCATCTCTCCACTAGGATAATTCATTCCCAGCAGTAAAAATAACTCACAATGCTCCAGTTCATTCAAAATAAAACTGGTCAGATTTTACATGTTAGAAAGGCACTTGGGAACTTTCTGCTCACAATTTGATCCTCACCTGTGCCTGCTACTTTTTGCATTAAGTATTTTAAAATTTCTGAGTAGTTTCAACGCTTGACAGTATAATCCCTCAAACAGATCAAAGACTCTTTCTGAGACGATCTCTAGATGAAGCCTTTCTCAATTTTTACAAAGTAGACAGTAGAGGAAATGCTCTGCACCTAAAACTTATACAATACCCCACTTCAGTGCAACATAATTTGCAGAAATTTTCCTTTTGCCAATAAGACAATGGATTTTTGATGAGTGAAGACTCCATTAAGATTCCACAGTGAAAGGCAGCTATGCGGGCCCAGGTGCTACCATCTGTGCTGGTGGACAGCAGAAAGGATGAGTCACAGTTGGGATTTTATCACCGTTAACTGTTTCACTGTCAAACTACAAACACACAGCTACACTGACACACTAATTTGACATGTCCGAGACTAGATTTTACATTGCCGTTATAATTATTATTACTACTTTTTGCTCAAATAAATTCAATAAGAATAGTAAATAGAGGACCAACACCAAAAAGCCTGGGGCTGTTAAAGTGCAATTGTAGCTTTGTCCAAGGTTTCCTGCATACACACAAATACTCCACAAAGCAGACACATGGGGATTCATGCCTTGAGGCAAAGAAAACAACCACAGCACTGTTCTTCCACCTTGAGATGTGAGAAAAATCTACAGGGGAGACATAGCTCCCTGAGCATTTTAATGACAACTCTGTGAATTTCTAAAAAAAGTTTATGTCTGCAGCAATGCCCAGATAAAATATAAAAAACTCGAACCAGCCTTGCCTTATTTTACTATGTAGTATATTTGTTTGAAGAGATGTGGGGTTTCTTCTCCAAGGAAAAATAATTGTGCACACCTATATCCTGAATGATCACAGAAACTTGCACATACTGAAAAACACTATTGTTAATATCTTAAAAGCAGCTGGTAAAATATTATCTTCTAATTCAGCAATTATGACTGAATAACCTGAAAAGCATTACTGACTGAGTGTATCAATATAATCTAGAGTAAGTGGAACAAATAACCTACTTTCATGTGTCCTGTGTGACCCCGTCTTCCTCCTACATTCTAGGTGACTAATGACCAACTAAACCGTGCACACAGGAAACAGCCTAATTTTAGTTCATTTTTATTAAATCAAATCAAATGTATTTATTTTGTACAATTAAAACCAACTACCATTGGCCAAAGTGCTGCACACAAAACAATAAATAGTAAAAAGATAATACCAAACTATATAAAACAAACAATAAAAACAATTTAAAATATGACAAGACATAAAATAAAACTGTTACAATGATGCAAAAATGTAAATTCTCATGCTGTATTAAAAGCCAGTGCGTAAAAATGTGTTTGAAGAGAAGACTTAAAACCACCAAGAGTTGAAGCCTGTCTGACATGAAGGGGCAGCTGGTTCAACAGTTTAGGAGCTACAACTGAAAAG
>JAOXNZ010000012.1:19154552-19171588 GCA_028566095.1 Kryptolebias brasiliensis | reverse complement strand
CGTTAAATAAATGTTTGGGGTTAATGACAGACAGAGGAGACGTGTGCGGACAGAAACACAACATCAACTGGATTGTTCCTTTCTTCTTTAATAAATACTCGCATGTGCATAAATACACTTTGGAAGACACATACAAACTTATTCCAGACAAATCTATTTTCAGAAGGGGAGCGTGAGTTGTTGTTGACACATTTGAATTTATTTTCTTTCTCTGAAACTAATTTCTCACAGCCTTTATCTTAACAGAGCACACAGACAGCAGAGGCTTCTATGACAATGTGATCAATGTGACAGGACAACTAGAGATGTCTGAATGAGGGGTTTTTTAATAAGTGCATATAGAGAAAAAAATAACACTAGAAAAAAAGAGCCACAGCACAAAACCTTTAGTCTTCATGTATATTAAAATAGATAAAAACAGATCAACACATTTTATGATGTGACAAAAATGACACATTCAGACTCAATTTACGGTTAAAGACACTGAAAGAAAGTAGACCTGAAAGGGGAAAAAAAGTGGTTTCTCATTACAAGTGACTTGAGTATGATGTTCAACACTGGGCTCTACAGCACAAGGTTATCAGGAAGATATTTATTGAAGTAGATACTATAAAATATGGACCAGTGCAAGAGATAAAATGCTCATACTGGTTGAAGTTACTGGACTAACCTATTGTTGCGCTGTCTTGTGCACTGCCTCCTTCTGAAATATTATTTACCATGCTTTCTTTCATTTTTCATAGCTGTCCTCTCTGTATTGCTAACCTGCTCAGAAAGCTTACCTCGGTTTCCCTGTTTTCAGCCCCCATCATTTTTCACTTTCCTCTTCAGCAGTCACCTCACATCTGCCTCGATGAAGTGGAAATACATCTCTACAGGCTACACCTTCTGCTCATCTCGTCTCAGTCTGGTTACACCCTACCACGGCTCAGTTTCATTGCTGAAAATCACCAAAACAATTATCCCTTTACCATTCGAGTTTGCTGCAATTTTGCATCGTGCATGTCTACATTTTTAGACATCACAGAGACTGATGTTAACATGCAGAATTTACAAAGTTCTTCTAAAAGCAAGATTTGTAAAATATGAATTGCAAAAGAATACTAACTTCTTACTTTCAGTGAAATTGAGTCTTTGTCACACTTAAAGGCAAAGCTCAGCAAATATGTATATTTAAACACTCTTGTGTCACGCTTTGTTAGAATACTGCAGCTTGAGTGCATTTTGTATGTTTTTATTCTTATTTTTTTTCTTTAAGGCTGGCCACAGGAAATAATTTCTAATAAATTGAAGGTTCTTTTGCAGAGTTTTAGTTTGTTATAATATACATACACACATATATCTATCTATCTATATAGATATATATGTAGAGATATCTATATAGATATATCTATATATATCTATATAGATATATATAGATACACATACAGTCCAAGCACTGTGAAAAACAATAGGTCTACACACACTTCAGTATATGCGCACAGCAGAGGAAAAGACAGAAAAAGTTTGTGGGAGAGATTTGCAGTTTTTACACATGGATTAACAATGTAATATCCATAGGCATTAGAGGCTCAGAGCATCAGCACAAACACAGCAATAACTGGATTGTTGCACACTATAGACTCAAATGCATCTCACACTCTTAATGCAGACCGTTCTCTCTGGAATCGCTCACACACACACACACACACACACACACACACACACACACACACACACAAACCCCTACACAACACCGATTGAGTCCTCATATCCATCTATCACAGCAGATCACTATAGAACTTTTCTTATACACCGTGCCACATCCTTACAAAGCTATACTTCAGGAGTTAAACAACAACAACAACAAATATCTACCAGTCCTCAACATTTCAAAATCCTTCAGATCAAACTGATCTGTAGCGACGGTCACAAATACATTCATAGCTATAGGGTCTGCTATGAATAAATCTCTCTCTTTTCTTTTGCATTTTAATGGTTGTGTAGATCATGATTATTGGCACTTCAACAGAGTGCTCACTGGTCTTGGTTTTTCTACAGTATTATATACTATTATGTTGCCATCTTTATTAAACATATCATTGCCCCTTCTCTTCTTTTCTAACATTTTAATAATTAGAAACCCAAAACAAGATGGGAATTGTTATTGTGTTTTTAGGTTAGCCATAAGTTCAGCTGTTATTGATTTAATACACCACCGCACACGATTTAACCCTTTGAAAATTGTTTGGTTGTGGGTGTTAAAGGCAAATCTATTTGGCAGGCTGTGATGAACAAATGTAGAGGCAACTTCTAGATTAATATGTATTATGAATTTGATTTTTTTCTTTTTGTTTTAAATTGTTCTGATGATTAGACACACTGCCAACAAACCAAATAAACAAACTGATGATGTATTGACCAAACCTGACTATAATATCATCTTATTGAAAACCAGGTTTGAGAAACTGCTACTTTGCATGTCATCTGGAAGATTAGGAATGCAAAATAAAATAGATGGGTAATGCTACACCCATCCAGACAACATTTTTGTTACAAAAATTAGCTTGTTTATATTCTAAATATATTCAAGGGAAACTTAAATCGACCAATAATAATCACAAAAGAAGCATAAAAAAGTGTGCCCACTTAATTACTTTTTTTCTTGACTACCTACTATTTTTCTCCTTATATGTTTTAGAAAATTAAATCCACTATTTTACATTTATGCTACAATGCTGACAGTATTCATGAAACACACATGCACATGTGCCAACACCCTCAAACACAAATAAACAACATCTTAAAAATTAGGTGAACAATGCGCTTGTGGCATGAATTATGCATGCCTAAGTCTCTTATCATCTAAATGCAAGTCTCTCCATTTGTCAGTTTGGTTTGTGTGTGCCTTGCATTCATTTGGAACCTCCGAATCTCCACCGTGGAATGGTGATGGCCTGAGGAGAAGAGAGGGGGGCCAAGGCAAAGGAAAGAGACAAAGAGACAGATCGAGAGTGAGGGAATGTGAAAAAAAAAAGTTTAGAATGGTCATAACAAGCAGCTTGGTCTCACTATTATTTAAACAAACAGGAAAGCGACAACATGCATCTCAGAAAAACCTTTTAAATTAATAATTAGGTGTATGGGACACAGTATTTAGGACTAGATTTTAGTGTCCATTTATTCACTACCCCTTACCTTGAGAAAAATAACTCTTTACAGAGAATGGTGGGGAAAATTAAGGAACTCTGATGCTCTCACTCAACCCAAAATGCCAACTGTCTCTCACAAAGATAGTTGAACAGAAAGGCACACAGAAAGAATGACATAAAAATGACAAAACCTATGGACGCTTCTATTCTAGGAGATGATGTAAAATTTTCATTAGAGGAAATGCAACTCCCCTTCTCCATGTCTTCATCTCTGAGCTCTATCATATGTCCTCTGGCCACTTTCCTCAGACATGTTCTTGCTTCACTTAACACATCAATTTGACCCAGTGAAGGGCAAGAAGCTCAGACAGATAAGCTGTGTCTCTAAGATCACGCTCTGTTTCCCTATAAGCCTTCCTTTCTTGGTTTGTGTGTTCATGTGAATGCACACCATGACACTGGGTGGTCTTCAGCCTTCACTCAGAGGGACAGACATCTTCCCTACTGAAAATTGATTCTCTAGTTAATCCTGAAATCAAAGAAAAATGAAAGAGCAACAGTGGAGTAGTGACTCAAAGAACAAATGAGGGACATCACCATAAGAAGTCTATGCTTCCCAGTCAGATTTCATTTATTTTGTTTAATTACAAAAAATGGATTTATGGGCTTTACAGTCCTCAATCACTCCACCGAAGCAAATCTGTCACAGTTTTTAGTTTTTTTCTGATATTGTTGTTTTTTTTTTGTTCCTATAAATAAACCGATGTGTTAGTTTGCGATTAAGCGAATATAAAAATCAAGTCCCATGATTAGTTAATATTTTTTTGTTCATAACTTTTTGGGGAAATCCCATGATTTCAAAAACAACTGAAGCAACAACTTTCTTTGCATTACAGTAAGTTTTATCGGCTTCTTAATATCACCATTTAAAACTTCCCGTCTTTCAATCTGTATCATTCCGTTTTTGTTTCTTCCATAACTTATTTTATTAATTTCTGTTTGCTAAATCTCATTCAGCTAAACAGACTTTTTCTTAGGAGTAGATCATATCATAGTAAAAATTGAAGGGGTGATAATAAATAATATAATGACTAATTACTTTAGTGATTTTTGCATAATATTGCTAACAAACAAAACTAATGGTTTCATGTCTTTGCCTTTGCTCTTGCTTTAAGGATAAACAAAGTGTAGTGATTTGTGGGTGTTCTTTGTGGTTGACAGATTGTAAAAAAGCAGTTTTAAGAACAGGACTGCAAAAAGGCCAGTTTAGCAGTTGAACTTTTGGCTATTAGGCCATTTTATTGTACAGTTAAAACCAGAAGTTTACATACACTATATAAAAATTGTTTAAAGGCATAGTAATCTTAGTGTATTTTAACTTCTGACTTTGAAGAAAGTAATAAAAATAGCCTTAAAAACATTCTCTCTCTCTTATTATTCGGGCATTTAGCAAATAGAAATAATTTTGAAAATCCTAATTGACCTAAAACGGGAAAAGTTTATTCTAATTTCACGTCAGACAGTGTGAAAAAAATGCATATGTGTCTTTATATACTGTATATAAAATTCCGTTTTCAACTGTACAAGCCGAATGGGGTTTGGGATTGTCTTGCTAATATAAGCAAAGCCATTCGTATCCAATGACATCTGAATAGCATCATAAGTTACTTAAAAAGTTGTATAATGCATATATTTCAGCATTTTGGATGCCACAGAAGTTTCCAAATGCTTTGCACATTGATTCACTGACTTTTGAATCCTGAAACATTTCACATGACTTATGTCAATAAAAAAATTTCACAATGTAACAAACTATGTACTCAACTTGGCAGGAATGTAAAATATGTTTTCTGTATAAAATCAATATTCCTAACTTAGTGCTTAATGGTGTAAAAATGTACCTTTTATTTTTATTATATCAAGCCATTTATATCTAACAATGCATCTTTCCTTTCTTACTTGACTTACTTGTCAGACTGAAGAAACTAAACCTAAATGTACCTTTAACTATAAGCAAGTTGTCATTAGAATAAAATCCATGCACTATAGTAGCAAATGTACAGCCAGACAAAAAAAATACTCTTTGTATAGGATAGATAATCCACACTTATTATTGCAGCCTAAAAAGAAAAGCAGAGATAAGATGGTTTGCTAATGGGTTTTATAAAAGCGCACAGCACAAATGGTGGAAATTTTATTAAGTAAGCTTTTACAATTCCTGATGAGAGGCATGTAAGTAATCATGGGTCTTGTTATATAATGACTCAACAGCTAAGGAAGAATAGGCAATCAATGAAAACCAACAAGTGTTGCAATTTCTTTTATAAAGGACAAGTCTTTTTCTCATCACATATTCTCGACTATTCTTCATATTGTTTGCTGAGAAGAACAGGGCATGACATAAGAGGGAGAGAAAAAGAAACGACGAGCTGCATCTCTAATAATACCCCATTTAAATACTTCCTAGCAAAAATAAAAAAACGTCCCTGCTTTTTAATTGAAGGCTTGAGGCTGCACCAGTACAGAGGAAAAATAAAGCTAAATAATCTCTCACGGTCATAGTCTGGGTTTAATATTTCTGCACTGCTCCCTCTTCCATGCTAATTGTGAGCACAAGCATTTTGATTAGTAGTTCAGAAATTCAGCCTCCACAACACTTTTACTCTCACCTCAGCTAATGATTACACATGCTGTATTACGAAGTAAAAAAAAGATTCATTTGTTTGCTGCACATCAAAATGCTGGCAATTTTATTACTCACATAAACAATGCTTTTTATTTATTTCATTATTAGGAAGAATAACAACAGTGAACAATTCTTAGATAGCTCATCTCAAAATGTTGCTGCTTGCTAGTAAGGATGATGAACCAAAGTGTGTTTTCTTTTAGGGTAATAAGACAAATAAAATTTGGGGAAGTTCTGCGATTACGCTTTCTTGGTTACAAGACATTTCAAACTCCAAAGTTGAAAACATGTCAGAGGACAGAGGTCAGAGGTCAAAAGGCTATATTATTCTTTTCCATGTTTACCTAAAACTAATTTAAATTTATAGAAAGGAATCTATTCACATGCATGTTTTTTTCTGCCTCTGCCTGTTATCTATGCTTGCATCCTTTTTTTTTTTAACCATGATACACCAGGAGACAACATGAATGTGGTGTTCAGGTACTGAAGTGTTTTTGTGGAAGTAAAGCCTTTTGTATCCATCTACTTAATAATATGTAGACAGTTTTAAAGTACTCTTCTCTACCTAAAATGCCATAGTGAGTCCTGACGTGCAATGACTGTCTGATCACGGAGGACTAAGACAGTAAAATGGGAACTCAAATAAATGTCAGAGGATCCAAAAAAAGCACAAAACATGTGGCAGTATGCGAGAAAAAAAGTCAAAATACTAGATGTGTATAAAATTCATCTTGTTATTTTAAATACAATCCCATCCATCCATCCATCCATCCATCCATCCATCCATAATACACTGTAATAACTCTACATGATGAATTTTGTCCAGGTTTGCCTATTACAAACATTTATATGCAACATGGAAACAAACATATGTGAAATCCAAAACATGCAGGGACAAAGTCTGCATGGTAAGTGTGCAGATTAAAGGCAAGGAGTGGAAGGGAAAGGGATTTGCAATGCATCACATTAAGGCTCAGCTGTGAAATGGCTGAGCGGAAGGACGGGGGGGGAAAAAAATTGAGAGGAAAACAAATCTTGGCTGGCATGGACAACCTATGTTCAGAGGTTAGGGCAGAGGCAGGGGTTTCTATTGATGAGCAAGTCCAAGAAGATGCATGTGGGTGCAGGACTGACGTCCTCTGGGGATGCTCTGTCTACGGCAGCGATATGGGGCTCAGACAGCGGATTAGTGTTTCTGCTCTATAATCAATTTGTTGTCTGGATCCCACTGCACACAACTCTAAACATCCACTTGTCGCTTGATCCTCCAAAATCTTTCCTTTCCTTCTGTTTATTTCTCCCTAGGCCAATTTTGCTTCACCCTATTGTTTACTTCACCTTCAAACATTCTAAAAACTCTAATCTTCATTGCTCAACAAACATTAAGCCAACACGAATATCCCTTTCATGTTTCTCTCTTTTGGCTCACCTCTTCAGGCCTTCTCTTTTCGAAGAATCTCTCTCTTATGAATTCATTTACACAAGTTACAGTAGATTTTGCAAGATTGCATTTCTGGGCGATATGGTGCACTTTGGAGTAAAAATATCATGATGTGTGTTTCTACAAATGACAAATTCAACCTTTTATAGAGGGCAGACCATTAGCTGCATCTCACCCATGGGTCCAAGTCGGCTGCCATCTGCTCCACCGCTTAGGGGTCATATTACAGGCTGACCAATCAATAACATATTACATGTTGGCACTGTGCACCAGCCTTGGTCTTGACTTTCCTTGCTTATTAAAAGCAAGGCACATTAAATTCCAAAGAGGAAATGCAGTACATTTCCCACAAGAAGTCACCACAACAAAAGACGACGAATTGAAATAAAAAATTCTATTTCTTTTTGCCAAAAACAAGAACATTGTCTGTCAAAGTCTATTATAAAGCAGCTATTTTATAAGGCAATTTTTTTGCAACTTTTACTTTAACCTCTAGTGAAAAATAAGTTTCTTTTCTTTGAGGACAAATGTACTGATATTTTCTGAAGGCATCAAAGTCTTTGTTATGCATCTGTTTGTGGGTGTGTCTATGTCTGAAAAGGGGAAGAAAACTAAGATGAAAGCTCACCAAGACAGTTAATGGCAAACACTGAAATACAGAAAGGTGGTGGTAAGAGTGTTTCTGCTCGCGGTGGAGAAGGCAGTAAAGTTTTTACATTATCACGGAGCGAAACTGGCAGAGGACTATCAATTCTAGATTGTCATACACAAAAACAAATAAATAGGAAATATGCAATGTTTGAACAATGAAAATTTATAAGCCTAAACACAATAAATGTTGCTTCTCAAACTCCCTGATACACAACTACTTAACCATCTAACAAGGTTTGAGATAACAGAAATGCAAACTCTAAAACCAGGGTAAATGAGCGACCTCGTGACACAACTACTCATCTTACCCTGCACTGCGATTGCAAGCAAACCAAGGTAAAAGTGCACACATTTGAAACGTCAGCCTGTCAAACACTGTTTGCAGAGCTTTCATCGAATCAGGCAGACTGTCACCTCTACAGCATCGATGTGACTCGCATGTGATCAAGTTGCTTCGGAGGCAAGGCAAGGCTGATGTGTCTGTAGAGAGTTTGTCAGATGTTTGAGGGAGGAACTGGCAGGTGAAAATGTTTGAGGAAACGTGCAAAAAAGCATGTGCTTATGTGAGTTTTATTATGCAACATGAATACTAGTCACTCTCATGGAGGATGATTTATCAAGAAGCTGAGTACTGAAGAGTCCTCAGTCACAGCTACAGTGTGCTATAAAAAGGTGAGTATGAATCATACTTGGCAGTCTTACCTCGGCCTGGCTTCAATGTTGTTCTGAAAACAAAGACAAAAAAGGGAGAGGGGAAATGACAAGAAGACAATGAAAATTTTGAAATCTTAGCACAGATGTTGTGGATACCAAAAAAAAGGAAACAACACGAAAAAAATAAATTAAGTAAACAATGTAATTTATATTACCATGGGTCTACAGATGGAGTGGCTTTAATTCACACCAGTTAATCATCACTTTCATCCACCAGTTGTGCTCATGTATATTCATGAAAGCGTTAAGGAGTGATTTGGAGCAAAGCACCAAATGAGCTTCCAGCATTATTCATGCACTAGCTTTACTGCTGGTTTCTGTTTGGGACTTACAAGACTTTCAAGCAGTCGATTAGTGATCATCTTTTGTTGAATGTCAGAGCAGAATGTGGTATTAATTAAAAGCTATATGTTTACTTACGTGATAAAAAAAAAATTAAATCAGACAACAAGAATAAATATTAAAAAAAACATGCAAGTAAAGAAGCCAGATGACATAAACTTGCAGACTCTGTAATTAGCATGCTACATCCAAAAAAGGTTAAAAACAAAAATGACTGAGAATCTACACCAGCATTTAGCGTGCTACCTTTTTGGGCTTAATATTCATTTAGCAAAAGAGTTGGGTGTAATTGACTACTCAAAACTTAAGTGAACACCAAAACAATTCAAAACACATAAAACCACATGCAACGCAGTAACAAGGTGTTAATGGGGTGAATAGCAGGTTGTGCCGATCTGGCATCAAGGATTCTGATGGATTTAAGCTTCATTAAACCAGTTTGTTTCATTAGGGGAACAAAAGATCCACACGGTATAGCTGTACATAAGTTCTACACTTTCGGATGGAATATCTCAGGATATCTTAATAGGAGCAATAATGCTAATTTTAGATTATGTATTAAAAGGCAAAATCATTGCACAAGCTGTGTATGAGTGTGATTTTTACAGAGGGGAATGATTTGATGAATATTTCCTTTTTTAACTGTTCTTGATGGGGATAGATACTATAAATACAATATACTAAGTATACAGCCCAGCTTTATTTAACAAATGGTAAAGCTGTTATTACACATTTACTAGGAATGATAAAATGAACTATTATAAATCAAAACCTAATTTTAACATTGAGGATGTTTTACATTTGTAAAATTGCTTGATTCTGTATCTAAAACCTGTCAGACTAAGATTTTTCTGCAGTGCCTGCAGAGTTCACACTAGATTTTAACATGAGTGCATCATAAAACACTGGGTATTGCCCATTACCGTATGGCCATATGCTACTAGTGCCAAGTTAATGGAGCCTGCACATCTTTCAAACAACCAACCCGCCAGATGCACTGCTTAGATTTAGTTGTGAAATCAGCTAATGTGACCACCAGAGCTGCTGTATTTGATAAGAACAAATACAATGTCCAACAACCAACACTGACAAGGTTCACAATCCAACATCGAGTCTAATGCTTTAAAAGTCTTTAGCTTTTATAAGAAGGTTAGAAATTTAGACTAAACCTTGTAAAACATTGATTAAGTACTGCTGCGAATTCAAAATAAACACATGGATACTAATATAGCTAGTACAAGCAACGACAAAATTCAAAATACAAATGTGGATACTTGAATATTTTTACAACCATAACTTGGTCAAAACTCCATCAGGACAAAGGTTATTACAGCATTTCCTGTCTAACTTATTACTGAAGATTTCTGATGCAATGCTACTGGAGATTCATTGATACTGAGAAGTGAACTACAGCCTTGGTAAAAGAGCCAAACTAAACTGAAATTCACTGACAATTACAGACCTGACATGTGCATCAAATGTAGGAAATGCTTTTTTCTTGGGCTATGAAGTAGCAAAATGACATTAAATTTATATTCTCCTTCTATATAGATACATTTATTCATCTTGTAAATGCTCAAGAACTTTACACTTTATAGAAAAAGCTTCCTATATTATTGTGTATCTCTAGCTGATTTAATTAAAAATGTAAATCTATTTGTCCTCATTCATAATTTTTGATGCAACTGATTCTCTATTGACAAAACAAAAACAAATTGCTGCCTCTGCCAACAATAAAGTCCAATTTCTTTTGTAGAATGTAGAATCACAGTTTCTACCACAGAGAAAGTTGCATTTAAAAACTGAATTGTCTTTGCAGGCTCACATGGAAAATTTCTGAATCTCACAGAAGCTCTGCTGCTGAATTTTAATACAACCCACACATCTAACAAACATTCAGCAAAAAAAAGAAAGAAAAGAAAACAATTACAGAACCGCATTTTTAAAGTAGTGAAGCTTTAAAGAGGACATTTTCTCTCCACTTTAAGTGTATTAGTTTTGGATATAAACCCTATCCACATGTCATAATTTGTACTACAAAAAAGAGAAAAAGCATTACAAAATGAAAAAAAGCTTGCATAAGGTTTTTCTCTCATAGCTACTTTGGTAAAGTTCATACAAAGTATAAGCATTTGTCTCATACTTACTGAATTCTCACCAATCAATAGAGCACTCTGAGCAGACTAGGCATTTTAAGAGGAAAGATTACAGACATTCGCTAAAACACAATGTTTCAGCACAGATTATACTGAAGCACTGGACTTCAACAACCAACACTAAGATGACAGCACCATGAAAGAGTAAAGCTAAGAGACGACAGTGGCTCTTTGGCAGCACAGCAGATAAGAGGAGACGATGAGCGGAGGCTGCTGAGAAATGACTGGCTGTTTGCCCAACTGACTACACTTAGATTCAAAATTAATTAGCTTTGAATTTGAACAAATATGAGTCAGTAAGTTATCTATTCACTTATTCTGTCAAACACTTCAACAGACTCAAAAATCATTTTGTAAAATTAAAGCAGAAAACTGACTTTTTTTTTTTAAAGCAGTGGTTGCTGTAAAATGTCTCCACACAAATGTACAAATGTCTGCATTGTTTTACTGATGGTTAAATGAATAACAAATATTTGATTAAATGGTATGTTTAGGAAAAGATGTTGCTGTTACATTATGTTACATGACACAAAAATGAATTGCAACGATCTGCAAGGGAAAGAAAAACACTCTTGAAAATTAAAATCCATTTTATTAGTACAGTCATGCACTTTTTCCCTCCATAAATGTTTAAAATTTATAATCTGAAAAATCTAAGGGCTTTGTTGATAAATGTTGCACCTTTATATTTTACAGCAGTTTGCATTTGACAAAGCAGATTTCAGCTACTGTTGAGTCAGTTATAGAACAAATTCTCAAACTGACTAATGAGGTATCTCATTATTTCTGGCATCCTTTATTTTGTGTAAAATGATCTGCCAGTGCTGCCCATCTTTTTGTGCTTTTAAAATTTTGATTCTACTTTTTGCAATGGCTTAAAGAGTTTTGAAAACGACTGAACACAGTCTAAGACAAAGCCTCTTAATATATTCTCCCTCTGGCTCTCACTGATTTGTCAGTTTTCAAAATGCATTTTCAATCCTGCTGACCCCTTTTATTTTGCAACTGTGTCTACAATGGCATATTCCTGTGCTTGCATTATTTATCCATAATAATGTGTTTGCTTGACCTAAAGCAGGAAGAGCTGCCTTAATTTAGTAATTTATTCTCTGGAAAGATGTTTATGGGTGGGTTTTGCAATGTGATAAATGTTTTACATTGTAGTTACTGCATTACAGACGTTTGGCACTATATGTATTTGGCCTTGATATGTTTACAAAATAGAAATGGTCAAGTTAGTTTTGCCTGTTTCTACTTCTATTTCTTTATTTTATTGTGTTTGTTTAATACCACTACCTGTTGTAAGATCATGCTGGTTGATATGCACTGAAGCCCAGTGACTTTAAAATGCACCAGTTATTTATTTTTTTTTACTACTCTTGGGATACGTCTTTAGCATTTACAGACCTAATATATATACCCAATATATATTACAAGTGTGCAGAAAGTCATAGCTTTTGCACACAAGATTCATCTTTATGTAACATATCATAGATCGACAGTGTGAATAAAATAGTAGAAACATTTATGCTATGGTCAGTTATTTTCTTTAACTATGAAGTGCACACATTTAAAATGAATAAATGAACGACATAAATAAAACTTAATAAAATAGCTGCATGTGTTGCATCAGTAATTAATCTGCTCTTTGATACAATGCTTGCTGTCTTGGTACTATTGAAATGACAAACTTCAGGTTTTATCCTTTTGCACATGCTCAGATTTCTAATACATGTGGGGATTGTGAGTGCTACATACACACAGTAAGACACACCGTTAATTGAATTTCTATATGAAGACTCTTAACTCTGACACAGGACCTTCTCCGGTGACCATCCATTTCTAAATCACTTTGTCTATTGCTTCCTCCAGCAATAAAGAACACATGACAACAAACTGGGTACCAATGGCATTCAATTAGAGCCTCTAATGAACCTGGGCCACCATGGAATAATTTCTTAGAGGAAAAGCAATCTGCACATCAGCTATACCATTACTACAGCCTCTTTAGTCAAGCGAAGCATCTCCAGGGAATGCTCAAGTCTCCTCTCTTGACTGTGGTGACTATAATAAAGCGAGTGACAAATGGTCCAATGGGATGTTTTAATTTGGGGCCTATAAGTAGTAAAAGCCTCCTCTGCAATTTTGAAATTAGACCAGCGGGAGTGAGGTGCCTAAGTGTTTGATAAGATTGTGAGAACATGACTTGCTTTTCTGCCACTGTTCACATCCTTGTAATGGTGTGATATAAACAGCAGCTGAACACAGATGTCAACTGCTCTTTAATATAAGGAAACGTTCAACAATGACCTGATGTGTAAACAGATGAGAAACAATAAATCCATCTTCTTCGTTCATAACAGCTCAATGTTTGTAGGAAGTGGACAAACACTGAATACATGGACTATAATAAAATTTGTTATTTAAGAAAAGGGCTTCTTTCTTCGTCATGCCTTGTCAGCACTCTAGGTTTTTCTGCAGCTGCCTTCTGTTGTTGTTTGTGGATTTTCTGGCATTAGTATTGACTTAAGCAAAAAACATCCTGCTTCATCCTGATCACACTATAACAATTCACTTCACAAATGTAGAAAACCCCACTTTTGTACCTTCCGAATGGTTGATAATTGTTTTTGCAGAAAGTTTTAGGCTATTGTCCATCTAAAGTGTAAAGCACTGGCTTTTCAACTTTGTCACATTTAGTTAAAAAAACTGCAGCAGGCTGGTGTTGCTGTGTTTTGTCACATCATTAGTCAACAGCCTTGTCCAAATGTCACTGATAGTCATTATTGTATATGCCATTACATTGGTCCAATTGATTCATAAACTATATTGAAACTTTTCCAGGCCCCTTTTTATACATTTTTTCTAATATCTTTCTGCTACAATTTAATCTTATCTGTCTCATTTTTTCCCCATTTGGTGTTTCTTTACCAGAGCCTTATAGCTACACATTGAGGGGAACTCTATAAATTTGCTTACTTCAGGTTGTCTTGGAAAGTGTCCTTTGCTAAGCTTATGTTAAGTGTTTTTCTTTACATTGAAAAGAGTTCTGTTATCCATCACTCCTCTGAAGCCTTTCTATGTTGCCAAGCTCACCATTAGATTAGTTTGTTTCCTCCAAATGTACCAAACTATTGATCTGGCCACTTCCAATGTCCCTGCTTTTTTTCCTGATGGATATGTTCTGCTTCTGAAGCCTAAAAATAGCTTGTTTCATTTGTATTGAGAGCTCTACTGACTGCTGTGGGTTTCAGCAATGGCTTCCAAACACAGACACCACACTTTGAATTAACATCAGACCTCAAGTGTGTTTTATTGACAAAGAAAAAATAAAGAAAAAGCTCAACCTTTTCATGGAAGAGCTTTTGACTCAACAGCCCAACTACATTCCATATCCTAAAAAAGACATTTTAGGGATAACTAATTTCTAAAATCTTTCTTTAATTTAGTTGTGAATGTGGTTAAATTAAAGCTGTGTGTGAGAACAAAAGTCTTTTATAATTTAAATAATTGTAACTTGAGCGTGTTTTGATAAATACACTCAAACTCCAAAAATGGCACAAGGGGGAATTCATTTCTTCATACAAATGAAGTATTTGTCTGGATAAATAGTTAAGATTCTCTCTTTTCATTTGGAGCAAAACTGTGTATAACTGTGCCTGATCTTTTATTCATTTGTCTGTCTGCAGCAAGTTCCATCCTCATTAGGAAAATAATCTTTGAAATGAAAGACTAAGGAACAAACATTAGCAGCTGCAAACAATAATGCTGCTAAAGTGTCTTTAAGCAAGGTACTATGTTCATCCAATAAACAAGATTTTCAGCCAAATCATAGGCAAATGATGACAAGTTTAGGTGCTGTTACAAACTAGCCTTAATTGTAATCGTAAGCAGAACCAAAAAAAAAAAGCCAACACTTACAGGCCAAAATAGACTTAATTGCCCCAAGCTGAATGTCACATTTTTAAGGCATCTCTAACATTTTTTTTCTTTATGTTCTTCACTTTGCAGTCATTGAGAATTGGAATGTGAATTACATAGTTCAGAAAACACAAAAAGGCAAGAAGAAAAAGAAAAGAAAAAAAAAGTCACATTTTCTCACCAGCAATCTGTGGGCCGGTCCAGGAGCTGCTGCAAGGACCTCTGCTGCAACTGCAGGTCCAGCTGTCTCAGCCTGTTCCAGTAGGCACAGCTGGTGTGTGATGTTGTCCATCTCTTCCTGCAGCTTTTCGGTTTCAGCAGTGATTTCAGCTATTTTTTCAGCAGCTGATGCAGTAAGGAAAGCTTCTTTGAGGTCAACTAAGTGAAGGGTTCTCCTTTCCTCCAAACGAACCAGTCTGCGGAGCTCATCAAACTGACTGTTCACATATTCTTCTAGTTCCTCTGTCGACATCTATTATATGTAAATCAGACACAAAAAAAGAGACGAAAAACAAA
Source organism: Kryptolebias brasiliensis (assembly GCA_028566095.1). NCBI lineage: Eukaryota > Metazoa > Chordata > Actinopteri > Cyprinodontiformes > Rivulidae > Kryptolebias > Kryptolebias brasiliensis. The sequence continues at coordinate 19,156,030 of JAOXNZ010000012.1, read as the reverse complement.
AGAATGACTTGGTTGGATAAACTTAAGTAGGGCAGAGAAAACCTTTCAATTTTACAAGACAGAAAGTAATAGTGTTTCTATGTTGGACCTATGATGAACAGGGAACCTGTTCAGAGTGTACTCCACCTCTCACCCATGGACTGCTGGGATAGGAACTAGTCCCCTTTGTGACATGAAACAAGATTAAGCCCATATGGAAAATGAACAAAAGTGCGAGAAAGATATACTGAGCGTCAACAAACTATATCAAATAAACTACATCTTTTTAGGTATGAATCATGGATATGAACACAAATACAAAGCAAGAAATCAAAGTAAGGTAATAAAAGAAGAGGCAATACTTCTGTTTTTCTTAGATTATTTCAAGAAGCCCACAGGTCTCTGTCATGCAGTAACTAATTGATGGCATTGAGCAGATTATCTAGTGGCAAACCCCACGAATCACATCTGTAGACAGAAAAGTCAGTGGTTTTTTCTACTGCAGAGAGCCATCTGTTCGGCTTTCAAGACGGCTGAACTGCTCACCAAGAAAACTTTTTTAATTCTTTCCCCTTTTCCCTTGTGACACTCTCTTTAGCCATGACTCATAAAGTTAAAAACACCCTAATAAACACACTCCTACTTGCATTCTTGAAAGAAGTTGCTGTCATGACATAAAACATCCTGAGGTTCCTTGACATGATCTCTTCTCCCTAATATGTTATAATTGTCTCAATACAAACATCATCTGCTCCATCTCCTCTTTCTCCCCGGGGCAGAAGGTAATTCTCTTCCTTTCCTTGCATTTCATCTCGTTTCCGGCAGCCTTTCTTTCTCCACTGAAGCAAGGAATCATTGTCTTTACCAAGGTTGGCAGAGTGACTGCCCCTAAGGGCCCAAAGTTTTATTATGTATTTGCCATTTCTGCACAAGCAATCAGATTCTCCAAATTGCCCATTAATCCAAGTGCAAGAGGCAACACTTTCAAATTACTTTCTTTGTATAAGGACAGAAACAGTTGCACATTATTCATTCTGAATAAGACAGAAGGAGTTAGTTAACATATAATTGGGGAGCAAAGACTTGTTTTTCCTTTTAGCCTCAGCAAAATCAATCCCTGAATATACGTTTGTCTGAGAGATGAGGAACGATGCACTACAAAGGTGTTGGACAAGCAAAGTGCTTCACTAATTGTATAGATGTGTAAAAGTTATTGGTCAATATGGTAAATTAAACAAAAATTTGAAAGAAAATAATAAAATCAATGTTTTTTTCATAGTTTGATGTTTCTGACATCCTTCTTGGGGTTTAAGATACCGGGGTAGCACAGCGGCGTAGTGGTTAGAGCTGTCTCCTCCCAGCAAGAAGGTTGCAGGTTCGCATCCCGGCCTGGGGTCTTTCTGGGTGGAGTTTACATGTTCCCCCTGTGCTCATGTGGGTTTACTCCGGGTACTCCGGTTTCCTCCCACAGACCAAAAACATGCATGTTAGGTTCATTG
>JAOXNZ010000012.1:19138433-19154452 GCA_028566095.1 Kryptolebias brasiliensis | reverse complement strand
TAGGTGTGAGTGAGAGTGTGAATGGTTGTTTGTCTCGTTTGTCTCTATGTGGCCCTGCGATGGACTTGCGACCTGTGCAGGGTGTCCCCTGCCTCTCGCACAGTGACTGCTGGAGATAGGCACCGGCTCCCAGTGACCCGGAATGGAGAAGCGGTTAAAGAAAATGGATGGATGGATGGATGGAAGTTCATTTCTTGTCCAAATAGTGAAAAAGTAATTTTCTGACTTTATTCCTTAAAAGCTTTGGCTTAATATAACATTTAGATTACAAAGTTTATGATATTAAAAAAATAAATAGGTTTAAAAATGTGTAGAAATATTCACAAATCTATTTAGAGTAGTAGTATATAATTCATAAGAGACACACAACTAAAAGTAAACTTCTACTATAAATGCTAATAGTTAAGCTTTAGTCATCTCTGTAAATATATAGACTTTATTTATTCAAACTGAATAAATTAAATAACTTTTGATTGTAAATACCTAATTCAGAGTTCATAAACATTAACTTAGAAAATGTTTGCTATTGTCACACAACCATTATAAAAATAAAGAATTACCTGATTCATGTCACAGTCTCCTGTACTGTTTGCTACTGAGTAAGCTAACTGGATTTAAGTCACTTTTGTACTGGTGCTTAAGTTAATTTGCTATCAGGAATTTACCATAATCCACTTATAAACCACAATGATTACTTTTCAACTGAAAGTGCAACATATGCAACAGCAGATTAGAAAACAAAATGTGTGACGTTTCAATTTCAGGTGAATAATTTTATGTATACAAATAAGTGAGGCTTTTTCGTATCCAAAGGTTTCAGGGAAATAAAATATTCAGCAAAATACTATGACATGAACAGAGGTAACATCATTTAAAAACAAAACTTAGCATCTTTAGTGTCTTATCTGTCAGGAGCCTCACAATTTCCATCACTACATTTGCATCCATGTGTGCTAATTCTTCATTTGCATCACTGCAAGCTGAGGCCACAAAATGAGGCCTCAGGAGAAACAACAGAGCACATTGCTTACCCTGGCAAAGTTATTGTAAGGACGCAGGAGGAGGACAGGATAGCGGATTTGTTATTTGATTAAAGTCAACCATTAGTCAAGATGAAAAAAAAAAAAGTCTTTCATTGGCAGTTTTTATACCACATTTTTGTTGTAGAAACATGACTAAAGTGCCTAACATAAGAGGGATTGTAAAACCAAAACGTAGTCCTCTGACACTTCAAATGTCTGCAATACTGAAAGACTGACACACAAAAAACTTTAAATTTGAAATAATGTTGACTGATTAGAAAGAATATTCTGTTACTTGTTGGTTTTGATGATAAAATTGCAAAGAGAAATCAAAGTCTGAGAGTGTAAAGAGATTAGAGCAAAAACAATATAACTTCACAATCTGTGGGTGAGAAAAAAAACAAAACAAAAGTAAACTGAAAAACAGATAAAGTATGTAAGAAACTGCAAGGTTTGAAATCAATCAGTTAACCATCCAGTAATATTAATGAATTGAGAAAACACAGAAAAAAAAAGAACTTGTTTTTAATGAAAGCAAAGAGTGTTTTCCCTTCTAACAATAAATAAGTTTGTACTTTAAAAAGGAAATATTTGGAATGATTGAGTTCTGCTAAATTCTTTGAATAAACTTTAAAATTAAGCCAATTCTGCTGCTTATTTAGTGTTCTCTTTGATGTGACGTCTTTAAAAAAAGGCCTAAAAAGCATTAATAATACATTAGGAGTAAATGGATTTGAACTGTCCTTGCCCTTGGCAATGGTGGCCCAGTTCCAGCAGAACACTACCCTATCTTATCTTCACGCTCTCTTTTATCTCTCTCAAAACTAGATTTTCCAATTGAATTTTCAATGCAACGAATAACAGTTATATTGAAGAATACCAGCTTTGCAATAGTCACTGAAGTCATATACATGAATAAAAAAAGTAGATTGTTTGTGGATTTATAAAAGTGTGGTTTCAATATTTGGAAACCTTTTACTGGCAATGTCAGCCAAGAAACTTTCTTGGTAATGACACCAAGTAACTAAATTAAAATGCTGGGAAAGAAACAGAAGTGGCAGCCTTGAAGAGAAATGGGATGGGGTAGGAGGAGGAATAGTTTAAAAAGTGGATAAGGCAGGGGTTTAACCAGAAATAGTACAACAAATAAATATAACAGTAGCAGCCAAAATTTTTTTATTTTTATTATTATTATTTTTTTTTTAAATCGCTCTATTGTCTGTTCCACAGCCTTGAGTCTCTAAGACAGCTTTAATGTGTCTGCTGTTCTTGTAGATCTTATGAGACAGTGAAAATGGATTTAGCCAATAAACACACATACACATCTGAGAGTGGTGGTGTTACGCTCTATCTGGGTCTCATATTGCTTCAATTCAGCAAGAAAAAAAAGCAGCTCTACACAGTGTGTGCAGTAAACGGTGCCTTAACCACATATAAAAACAGTAAATAAAAGATAAAATGAAGTAAATATTCTGATTATCCAGCTACTGTCCTTCATGCTTCAAATTTCCTTTCTTGTTTTCTGTTTACAGGTAATGCTTACTGATTGAAGGAGTGACAACCATCTAAACCTTTAAGTAGGTTAGGCCTCTGGTTCTTCATTAATATGCAGGTCTGTTGCTGTTGTTTGTATTATATTTACTCTGAGTTGCAGAAAGACGATATGAACTTTGAGACATTACAATCCCTGTGCGTGTAGAAAAGTACTCAATAGAGCTAGCTAGATTAAAAAAGAAAATGTGGAAAAAGACATTTTTTCATCCAACCCACACCTACTCACAGACAGCTACTCAGACTTTTCCTTCAGGAAGTCTTTCAGGATGTCAATACCATGCAATTTAACCTCCTCCAGCTGCTCGTTCCATCTCTGTGTCTGTCTTGCACACACACACTTAGACATAACCTTCCTCACCAGAAGTAGTCACTTTGATGGTTGCCTGTCATGCATAATAATAAACACTGACATTTGAGAGTGCAAAAAGGACATGGTGACAAATCCACATAATGGTCTCCAACACAATGCCCTGTGAGTGAGGTGGTAAGTGCTTTTTACCAAGCTCAATGCACCCCTACAGTGGAACGGCATAAGACAAAACATCCAGGAAGTCCCCAGAGCCACACTGATATGCCAATATGACAATAGATATGAACTCAGGTGGGGTGTCAGCTGACAAGAAAAAAGGTTATCGCTCACAGGCCAGTAACATTAACCTTCTATATTAAGCTGTTGTGCTTGGGTCACACCTTTGCAAGTGTAAAGCTATGCTCTTGTGTGCCATTTCTCCTCTATAGGTTCTGACAGAGGTATAAATGCAGAGCTGGTTGAGAAAGCAGGTGATGCCGCTTTTAATGGTAATTTGCTGAGACGAGAGCTGTATGTTTCTGATCTTGCCTTTAACTGTTCCGCCCTTCAATGCACAACCCCTAACTCTACATGGTCAGGTTTCATTTTCAGTGGCAGATCATGCCTCCACTGTGGCATCAGTAATGGAAATACAGAAACTGTTTTCAAGCTTGACTTGTCATGAAAATTCAGTTTAAGTAGTTTTTTCTTTGCATCAAAAAATGTGACTGTGTATGAAATGCACTAGTTGTCCCGTTCCTTTAGATGGCAACCTGGAGGCATTTCAACAAGAATGCTGGAAAAAATGTCAAGATCATATAAAAATAGTGTGATTTGTACATGATGATGGAAACAGCTTGAGTTAAAGAAGGAAAACTTCTGTCACCTCCACATTCCTCAGTAACTACAGAGGAATGTGATTTTGCACAAAGTTTCACTAGCACTAAGATACAACAGCTTTCAGAGTTGAATAGAGTGGTATTGCTAGAATGAGTATAGATGGGTCAATGAATCATGATAAAAGACTTTGAAAAGAGGTTAAAAATCTTAAATAGCTTATTTATATAACCACTAAGTTACAAAATTACTAAATTATTGCCTTTTCCCCACCTTAAATGTTTCAGTTGACAAAAGCTCCAGACACCCTACAAAAACTGTAATAATGACCAATAGATCATTTCATACAAACATATATATGGAATCTTAATACTAATTGTAAATGCTTCCTTTTCAGCATACATAACATGCACTTTCTTTCAAAACAAGATTAATTTATTTTGAAGGATAGCAGTGGACTCATCCCAGGACGATGGTTTGACTTAATTAGGTCATACACATTTCTGGAATTAGACCAATTAGTCATCAATTGGGTGTGGTTTAAGAATCCATGAAACTTATTGGGGTAACATAAACACCCATTTAAAGGTGCTAGTTTCATTGTGAAGGAAAAAAAAAAAACACACTAAAAAACAACATGTAAATATGCATAAATATTCACTTTCCAAGAGTTAATACCAGATGGAGATCCCTTTGCACCTGCATATCTCTTGGGTTTTGAAACTTGGACTATCCAGCCACTGAGATTTATGCCCACTCCTCAAAGTAAAATTGATTCAGCTCCTTCAAGTTGGTTGGGTTCTGGTGTTGTTCATGTGTAAAATCATATTCAGATTCTCAGGTGGATTGAGATCTGTGCTTTGACCTAACTTTTCCATGAATTTTCCCTCATAAATCCACTGAGTGTTGCTTTAGGTGAACTTTTGTCCATATCTCACTACTGTGGAAAACTCAAACAAGATTTCCTGAAGCCTGTGCCTATCTTCATTCAGTTTGGATGAATTTCGTACAGTACGTTGCTGAAGATAATAAGCCCTTTTTCGGTTTGCACAAAACTGTTGTTAATGGACAAAACGTTCGGCCTCATCTGATCAATGTGCCTTCCTGCAAATATTTTGGGAGATTTCCAGACGTCTTTTGAATGAGCATACATGCATACAGCATTCAGCAAAGTGAAGCATAATGAGCTCTGTACTGCTTTAGGTGATCATATGGACAGACACATCAATCTCTACAACAAAAAATTGCCGCTGATTAAATGCTTTGTTTTGCCTCTTTGTTACCTCTCAGCTTTTTGCCCGGTCTGTGAGTTTTTCTGGTCTGCTCTTTATTAGTTGGTCGATTGTGGTGCCACATTTATTCTATTTTCTAATATTGGATTTAATAGTGCGTAGAGAGATATTCAGAGTTTTTAATATTTTCTAATCTCTACTTCTCCAGAACCTTTCTCGTGACCTGTTTAGAGATATAAAGCTTGTTACAAGGACCTTAGTATAAAGAAACTACAGAAGCACTTTAAATTAGTGTCATTTGCCACTTGCAAATTTTATAACTACAGTCTATTATTGCCATTTGTGTTCAGCTAGGTTTGAAATGCAAAGTGAATCTGATATCTGTGTACTTCAGTGAGAGGCATATTTGGAAAGGAAATTATAAGCAAACCCACTGGCACAATCACATAATAAAAAGCAAAGCGACTTGTACATGGTGGGATAACATTTTTTGCAAGGATTCTCAAATCCTTCAGTTTAATGAGAGCTGGTGGGAAATTATTGACAAATATGAACCACTCACAGTCCATCTTTTCTGGATTTCCTTTATCCCCCCTTTAAAAACGCTCCTTACCTCTTACTGTGTTAGCATTCAACTCAGAGTTCTGTGTAAAAAGGCTTGCACTCACCTCAGGGTTGGTCCACTTGGTTTTGATCCGTTCAGCCATCTGCTGTGTATAGCCAAGGAGGTCATAACCCTGCCTGCTCTGCAGATAAAGCACACCAACAAGCAGTAAATACAACAGAGCATGTCACAACATAAAGCACAGAAGGTCCACAGAGATTCTCTCTGTACAACTCAAGCAATTGGCTGGATGTTTGTGATACCATTTGTTCATGACATCGATTTAATCATTTCAAATTTACTTTCCAGCTATCAGTTTATAAAAAGATGCCAAAACAAATTGGGAGTAATACGTTTTGATGAAACATACATGCATTGACAGTATGGCATTACTTCTGAACATGTGCTTTTTGAAAATGTGGACTCAAAGGGTAAGGAATGTCTGCAAATTTACATATAAAGTTGTGAATGCAGCCTTGATACAGTGAAATTCTGCAACTTGTTCTCCACAAAAGGATTTTTCATCTGAATAGTGTTACAGAAAACAGGATAAAAGCTAGAGTAGCTTCAGAGTATATCAAGAGGCCTTGGGCTGTGTGTGTGACCTTCTTTTCTCTGTTGTTAATCCATATGTGTCTGTGGTGTAAGAATGCACCAGCGAAGTGAGCTGCTCTACTTTTGTTTTCCAGATGTACATCCACAGTGCAGAGGGCAAACAATACTAAAATCCTGAGCTGCATAAAATCCCTTTATATGACAACTTTCAAATTACTTAAAATTTCTGTTCGTTTCAGTATTCACAAACGAAAGCTTTGACTGTTTATATTATTCCTCCAAAATTTTAAGCCCTGAATTTTTGACTTATATTATTATATTATTATATATTATATTTGTGAAAACAAAAGTGTTTTCCATTTATTCTAAATCAATCTTAAATTTTAGGGGGTTCAAAGAAGTGAGTAGTTTTACAATAAGACTGTGTTCCCTCCTTGATTATGTTTTTTTAGAAGTATTTCTGATCAAATGCATTGTTTTCTCTTAAAGACTTGTGTCTCTTAACTGCAGTTCTTTCTTAGGGCCAGCAGATCAGTCTTTCAGTACCCTGTTATAGCCTTATCCTTTAAGAAGAGATTCTTTTGATTTTCTATTCCTTATTATTAAATACATTATAGTAAGCAAAGAAATCCTCAAATTCTAACCAATCTTATGTTGAGAAACATTATTTTCTTGTTTTTGAACTTTTCCTTGATTCAATTTTTCCAAAAATTTAGTCTTTCTAAAATCCTTCTTTTAAAGATCCAATAATGTTACTGATGTGTTGTATTTTTCTTTTCTTGACTTTTTTTTTTTTAAATCATTAACCAACTTTTCCTTTTGTCACCCCTATCTAGATTGTCTCAAATCCATAGCTGGAATCAAATTCAAACTTTGGAATTACATAAAAAAAACCTCAATTAGACAAGCTGTTTGTGTACTTTTTTTTTTATAAAAATAATATTTAAGAGAATAATTGGAAGATAATATTGCCATTTAGGTATTAAATTATGTACTGCATCCTGAGCTCACTACTCTTTGAGAAAAAGTCATCAGGAAAAAAAGTAGTTAAGACACAAATGGTGGACAACAAGGCCGATTTGTTGTGTTTCTTTTTCATTTCACATTTTCAATAAATTATTTATACAAGCGCATAATTGGACCAATTTATTAATGAAATTGATATATTGAGTTTAACATATTACTTTTACAGAGCCCCGGTGAGCTGGCTTAAAAAACTCAAAGGCCTGCAGCTATTGGAATACTTTATGATAAATAAGAAATGCAAACTAGATTGGTGATGCACTGAATACATTTTGCTGAAGAGCTGCAGCTATAAGTTATTAGGCACAACACCCAGCATACAATAAATCACACACTGCTGGTCTACCATATAAAAACCTGTCATGTTGCATGCAGCTTACCTTCTCCCACACATAGGCCTCGTGCAGAGTTATGATCTCATGCTCCCTGTGCTCGCCCTGCACAGCACACACCACACAGATGATTTGCTCATCATGTTTACAGTAGAGGGAGCCTTCCTCTCCATGCTCCTTGCAGCGAAGCCTTTCCACTGTCACAGTGTCCCTCTTCCCGGCCTCTTCAGCACCCACTGCTTCTGCATTCTCAGCTCCTTCACAGGCCTCTGCTTTCTGACGTGAAGCACCTTCAGCATCTCCACTCTCACCACTGTTAGCCATAGCCGCTCCAAGAGGTGCCATTCCCTGATTTCCACCCACTTCAACTGCTCTATTTCCTCCAGGTTCATTCTCAGCTTCCCCTCCAATTCTGGAGTCTCTGTGTGTGTCCAGACTATCAGCCTGCGTCTCTTCGTGGTTGTAAGGCGTTAACGTGTGTCGTGTGCTGCTTGTATGTTTGCCAGCGTGGACAGGGCAAAAGGCAAAGCTGCAAGTGTGGCACACGTCCGTCGCTGGCTGGGCCTCATCCGGCTCACATGCATCACATGAACCGTCCATCTGTGGCAGCTCCTCTTGTTTCAGACCCATGGCTCCTTCCAGAGGTTCCCCTTTATGATCCATACTGGCTGGAAAGGTCTGGGAGTCAAACTAGTCATGAAGGAGAAAAACAGCAGAGGACAGGGTGTAAAAAACCTGTTACCTTCAATGAATGCTTCTTATACAAGGAAAAGTCCAAAAATGTCAAGACTTATCCTTGATATGTTTCCACATCAGATTATAAAGGAGCTAAAACCCTCAGGAAACAACCTCCAGAGCACCCCTTTAATAAAAGCTACCAAAAAAAGAATCATTATGCAAGTGTTTTAAACAGGAAGACTGTCAGTAGTTGCTGAACTGCTTATTTTACTTTCACTTCGTTTCCTGACCCACAGACATAAAGTGTGTGTATTCACAGCATGTCCAAACACCTTCTGCCCGTCAGAGGCTCTGACCTATTCACACTTGGTTTTCTTTCTTTCTTTCTTTCTTTCTTTCTTTCTTTCTTTCTTTCTTTCTTTGTGTGCTCATGTGCACTGTCTTTTCGTACGCTCTGCAGGAAATGACAGTATATTGTATGCCTGTTTGTCTCTTCACCTTTTTCTTTCTCGTCCATTTATTCCCCTCTTGGGTACTGTACTGTCTGAACACTCTTCCCCAAGGCTGACTCAGTAGAAAAAGTACTGTAAACAGAGAACCCCCCCCCCCCTGTTTCCTGTCTCTTCCACCATTCTCTGACGTCTTCTACATTGTTAATTCACACAAATACAAAGACACCTTCTCCCTCATAATGCAGGTGTTCAGTGCGTACTTACTCGTCCGTGTTTTCTTCTACGTCTTCTTGTCTGTGTGTGGAGTTTGTTTGCAGATATGTTGTGGAGTCTGTGAAAAGAATTAGCTTGACGACTAACTTCCTTAGCAGCGCCGTTGTCGTTTCTGTTCAGCTACAGAGCAGTCGGCTTAAATACTTTCACTCAACAACAAAATAGGGACTCCAAAGTCCCGGTTCAACAACATTTACTTCCTTATTATTATCAGCTGCTGCCTGCTTTTTTTCCCCTACTTCCTGTCTGTAATTTTCGGAGTGTGTGAAAACGACAGAGACACACAGAGGCTGGGGAGGGAAATCTCATTTAACAGCAACAACAATGACTCTCTAAGGCAGCTGAAAACTGTAAACAGGTTTTAGGTGTTTAATCAGGGGACAATACTCATTCGATTTTTTTTGTTTTGTGTTGTTTACTAGGAATATGCTTTGAGTTATTTAACATTAAAGCCACTAAAGAAGCTGTTGAGTTTTAGACTTTTAGCTGGGAAAAGGTGCATTGATCATTTCTGTCTTTTTTATTTATTTATTTAAATTTATTGAAAAATCAGATGGAAAAAAAAATGTTAAAAGTAAGGAATTTTACTGAGAAAAGAAAAACAAAATTTTAAGTTATCCTCAAAATGCGGTTTACAAAAAAAGTTGGGAAAGGTTTAGAAACACTCAGTGGAATAACCCATTATAGTTAGGTTATTTGCCAGCAGCACAAATTGCATATTAATATTAGATATGCAATATGCCCACCACCTTTCATCCATCCATCCATCCATTTTGTTTACCCGCTTCTTCTCTCCGGTTCTCGGGGAGCTGATGCCTATCTCCAGCCATCACTGTGCGAGAGGCGGGGGACACCCTGGACAGGTCTCCAGTCTCACACCTAGGGACAATTTTAGAGTTGCCACCTTTCATGCCAGGTTAAAACTAAGATCATTTTATGTATTTTATGTTGAGAAGGGACAGAGTTATAGCCTGTTTGGTCAAACCTTGTAAACCATGTTATGCACATCATCATGTGATACTGTGAGATCTCATAAGATGTGATAGGGCTCAGAGTATGTGTTGAGGATGACTCTCAGCTACTACCACATCAAACTCTAGCCTAATATCTATGAAACTGCTTGAGTTAGAGCCATTTATGTCGGGTAATGTTGATGAGCAGTTGTGGTTATTTCAAATTAGGCTGAGTGCAAAAGTCAGTTAGTTATAGATGTACAGCTAATTATTATTTTATGATAGTTTCACAAAAAAATGTCCAGTGGTTCATGAGATAGTCTGCTAATGCTACAAACAAGCGAAAACACAGACATGCACATAGAGGCAAACTATTATTGCTATTATCACCTGGTAGCAGATTATAAAAATCATCCCAGAAGCTTTTAGAAGTAAAAATGCTTTGGTGTCCACCCTTAAGAGGGTTTAATTTAACCAGTTTAGGAGTAATATGTCTAAATATAGGTCTGCACATACTACAGGGATTTATTTTACATTTATGGTAAATAATATTACATTGCAGAGAAACATATTTTTAAAAACAGACTTGTAGTGAGTAACCCCAGGATACTTTGAACCCAAGTCAGTGAACACAGCTTATATCTACGTTTACAAATGCAAGCTGAAACTCTATCCTGAAAAATAAACAAGCATCAACAAACAAACAAACAAACAAAAAAAACTACAAATTATTGCCATTCAGAAATGCTTCCTTCCTTAGTCTTAATTTAAAATATACATGTTTTTTTATTGGAAAATATTGATGCCATTTTCGTCAAACTATAAAAGGAGCCTCATTTAGCTTGTTATCAATTCACAGTTCAAATGCCAGCATGTGTCACAGTGTAAAAGTGCATTAGTGGATATTTCATAGGTATTTTCACACCTCTGAAGGCACCATTAATGCTGAATGATGCATGCAGGTTTTGGAGCAACATAATACAAGTCTCATGATGGTGCTTTTGTCAGGGATGGTCTAGATTTCAATAGGACATTGTTAAATCACATCTGCATACAGTAAGCCTGCTAGTAGGATCTAAATGCCTTATTGGTCTCCTTGCAGTTCCAACCTTTCACTCACTTAAAATGTATGAAAAAAAATCTCTCTTTCAATGTGTTGTGTTTGGTTTCCTCAGTTACTAGATTCAGCTAATCATCTAGATGTAAATGAGTTTGCCAAACTTTCTGAGTAGTTTTAAAGAGGATTAGTCTAATAAAAAGATTGGCACCTAGAAAAACACATTATGATGGTAAAAAATAGACATAATATTTTATTCATATCGTGGAACATTTTCAGTCAGAAATGCACCTTTTCGCAGTATTTAACACATTTGCAATGCATGGTCAATCTTTAGAATCTGGTTTGTCAATGAAGCTTCATTCAAACTTAATTTGAATTTATTTAGAGATCTGAAACTCCTCACCAAATATTTGTTAAAAAATGGTAAAATAATGTTTGATGGCTAGATTATTGTGTCACACATTTTTTGGTAGCTTTAATAAAAGTTAGGGATTATTTCAGTGACATATTTTTGCTGTGTTGTGCTGTTGCTATTTCTGTTTATCTATACAAACATTGTAAAAACAGCAGACACTAATTAGGACTCAAGGATGAAAAGAAAGTACCAAAAATGCTCCCTGAATGAGCAGACTAAATGAACTAAAGCTTTGTGGGTTTATTAACAATATACTAGGATTGTGCTTATTTTAAAATACTGCAAAGCAAGGTTATTATGTTATTGCTTGTTCATATATTTGTAAGAAATGACAGCAAAATGAGTAAGCAAATGATGCAAGGCCAATTGTATTTACAGTACACAAGAATGAAAGAGTAAGAGAAAATGAAAAGGCTTCAACTGGAAGAGTAAACTGTGTGTTTTAATAGAAATGTTAATGGAGAGTTTCTAATAATTATATCAGCTTTCCCCTTCTGTTCCTTGCCCCCCATAAAGCACCACAGAGAGACAATAGAACAGGATTAGAGGTCTGGAGAGAGATACAGAGAAATGAGGAAAAACAAGCTGTTCTCTGTAGAGAGATCTAAAGAGGCTATTGAACCCGGCTTCACACAGCATTATTTGGCAAATATGTATTGACTGGTAGTCTGATTTGAATGGTGTGCCATAAATATCTATTGAATATGCTCCAAGAAAGCCTCCAGCAGCACCTTGAATGAACGATGATGCTGTTTTAATGCTGTTTTGAGGAGGATTTCTCTTATTGAAAGATTGTCACTTCACATTATGTATTGTAAGGCTATAAACATAAACAGGGATTCAATAGCAACATATCAGCGAGCAAAAATCTCACTTGTCTTGATACCTGTGCTTTGCTGATGTAATGATAAAAACTGGGACTGCATTTGCAGAATACATTTAATCTTAACAAATGCATCTGTTAAGATACTAGAAGTGCTAGCTTGTACTTGTGATTAAAAGATGGTGCTACCACATAAACACCAGTGTGATCACACTACTGAAGCACCATCATGGATGGTGTGTTAAACGGTCATCTGACTCATTTCAGTGTCTTTCACTGTGTTACATTCTCCAGCACAATAAAGGACAGCATCATTTTGCATTCTGCATAAAACTGAAAACAATTAAAAGGCTCATTGACTCGCAGTTCATTAGAATAAGCACTCGATATGAATGCAATATGTGGCTACTGGTACAGTGATCTGTTTTTCCTCTACAGGGGAAATTTAGTGAAACAAAATGTGGCACGCAGTTAGAGCTAAATTTGTTTACCTAAATTGTGTTTCTGCAGAACAGAGACCGCTGTGCATGGATGCTGGTAACACAAAGAACATCAAGCTTTTAGAAATAACAACCAAGGGTAAAAGAGAGAATGTTGGCTGACAAGCAGAGCAGAGCAGACAGAAAACACTTACTTCATCCTTCAGTCCTGACACTGTGTAACTGGCACGAGGTCAGCTGTTGGTCTCAAGTTAAAGTGGCCAGTAGTGGAACGGCACTGGTCTGTCACACAAGAGATTTTTGAAGTGAGTGAGCTTTCCTCTTAATGTAATAGGAGCAAAACCTAAAACGGAATCATTTGTGAGGTTGTTGTAGATGCTTGAAATCTATTTTATGAATCAGGATAACTAAAATCCTTTAAACCCCCTAAACCTAGTGTGGAATATATGACTGATGAACTGAGGTGTATTAGGCTTTACTCAGATGCAGTTTTCCAGTTAAATCAAAGATGTTGCTTTATGAGATAGGGCCCTGCTGTTGCACTTGTTAAATTTTGTGTGTTGTGCAGTTCAAGAGAATGAAAGCTGTCAAAACTAAAAGAAGGCACCGTGGGATAAGATTGAAATGAGGGCAGAAAAAGTAAAGATTTTACAAGGAGAGCCACAATCAAGAGCTCACAATATTCCCCTGAGAACACTTTTTCAAAGAACACTCATCAACATTCAATGAGTTAAGTCTGTAAAACAATGTTTCCCTCATTGTTTTTGTTGTGTGGTTTGAAACTGTTAGATAAAGATGTCAAAAACTGTTCTGTTGGCTTGTGTTATTTAACAATAAAAAAGACTTCCTGTGCATTAAACAGAGTTGGATACACCTTTTGGAAATAAGTGTGAATATTTAAACTAATTTGACAGATCATATGAATAATTAGGAGGTTTTGAGAAACATCTTTATGGTTCTCTTGACTCCTCTATGAAGAAAAAAAGACAACTAAAATCCTACAGGCATGAGTACTATTTAACACTAAATTATCAAATGCAAATACATAAAATGAGAGAAAGTACATGGATCATTTTTGTGCCTATAACCAGCAAAACAGCCATACATGTATTTATGCATGTTTTGTTAGTATTTGATGGAATTAGTATTATGTAATTTATGTTCATGTAGCCTTAAAAACAATTTAATGCAAACAAATAAAGGGGCTGATTTCTGTATTCCTTATATATGGTTTGCCAAATATGTGCCTTGTGTTCCGTTGTTCAGTGAGTCATATTTAGGACCACATACAGAAAGCAAAGGAAAAGGTAGTGCACTTTTACTGCCTTGGCATACTCTTCCTCTTATGCCAGTTTGATAAAAAACACTGCTCTTATCAGCCTCTTCCACACATCCTGTGACCACTGTGACTGTCTTACACCACTAGTCTGAGAGCACTGATGTGCAACCAGCTGTTGCCCATTGGTCCACTTATGCTCAGAGAGGGTAACCATAATAACTTTCTTAAATTTCTAACATTCAACTTTGCTAATATAACAACTTTGATTTCTCACTCTTGTGTTTGGAGGGAATAAATCCTAAGCTTCCTGAATCAATTTGAAATGTATCATACATCAGTGGTCTCGTCATTCATTGGTTATGCATGGTGGGAGAAAATATCTGGCAGTACAAACAGATTTGCTTTTGTTATTATTTGTTTTGTTCCTATAGCTTGGGCATCAGATGGGAACCAAATTCAACACAAATTTTACCTGCATCTGATTACTTTTTTATTAGAATGATTTAAAAGGGCTTTTTGTTTAACTGAACATCTAGTATGAAGTTCAGTTTCTTTCACCTCACAATATTATTTTGTTAAACTATGTCCTGTGAACAATACCCTTATACCAATATATTTTATCTTATGTTTTCCCAAAGCAGTAGTGAGGCTAAGAATGCAAAGCAATCTGCACGAGTCCAATAGTAAAATGCTATATTTTGTGGCATTTTTGTGTTAACTTTGTCTTACAGAAACACTTAGAAGCTTATATGCTTCTAAAACTGTTCATAGACACAAACATTGTGTCAACAAAAGACAAACAACCACAACATGTATCCATATTTTAGGTGCTACAAATGTTTAGAATCATCACCTCTGTAATACTTTGAACTGTCATTATTTGAATTTAATAATTATGTGAACTATGTCTTTGACTGGAATTTAGTGAAAGAAAAATCCCAAAACACAGAGAGAAACTTAATCTGTACCTCTAAAAAAATGTGGATAGACTATAGTTAGTATTTCAGAAAGTGACCATCCTTAAACACATTTGATTTACGTCCATAAGAAAGATTTTGATATATTGGTCTGTAACAACAAAGCTGTCTGTAAAAAGAACATGTCTTCAACACAGAGTCACAAGTGTCAAGATTTATTTAACAATTTTAATGTGCTGGAGCACAAATAAACAGCCACTTTAGGCATACTTCCAATGTAAGTTAATTTCTTGACAAAAATTATAGTGGTTGTGTTTTCTGGACATATAATTATATGCATATACCTCTTGTTCATACAAAAATGGGGAATCACAAACTTAAAAATTGCTATAAAGGCACGTGACTCATTGTACTATTGTACTGGTTTTACTTTATTGTGCATTGAGTGTTGTAAAATACCTCATGGAAAGTATTTACTGCTATTGTTTTTTAAATAATGATACCAGTGATGATTTAAAAATCTTTTAAAAGTCTCAGGTTTTGTTACTGTCTTTGTGCTGTCACCTCTGGGAACCTTGAACCATAGATTTGGGCGAAGTACTGTAGAGTCAGAAAAAACATGGGACAAAGACCTTTCTATCATACTGACCTGTTATAGACTGAATCACTCTTAAATAGACTTCAGTAATCTGAAACCAAACTTAAAAAGATACTGTATGGGAATCAGTGTGATAAATTGTGGTACTGCAAACAGATCCTTATCACTGTCCTGACCCTGTCCACCACAAGCCAATTACAATTGCTGACTGGTTTTTGAACAGTGTGGCCATGACATCTAGTTTGTAACCTGGAAAAATGCTGTTGCTCTTATAGTATACTTGCTACCTATCAAACACATTTTTAAAATTGATATGGTTGTTGCTGTTAAAAAAAGAATACTCAAATCTTCAATTGGAAGTATCCATAACTTCCATCTTATATTGTATTTTTCTTTCTGTTTGTGTTTATTTTATTTTACTGGTTTTGTATAATTTGGATGGTTTACTTGTCTTTGTCTTTTACAGCACCCAGTTCACTTTAAGGAGACAATTTCTTACAATATATGTATATCTTTCTCCTGATGTATTAAGTTACTTTTAGAAGCTTTGAATAGGATCACTAAGTTGTGTTTTTGTTTGTTTTGTAAGGAATCCGAGTGCTCTTTGTTTCAAGTGTGCTTTAATTTAAAAGACTTAAGACTTATTTTTTAAATAAATCACAATAATATAAATGTTACTGACC
>JAOXNZ010000012.1:19124234-19138333 GCA_028566095.1 Kryptolebias brasiliensis | reverse complement strand
TAATATAAATGTTACTGACCTTTCAGGATGGATTCAAGTTTAGTAAGTGCCTAAATGTTTGAATTTTCTCTTGACATATGAAGGTTTTAAAGTAGTTCTAGTTTTCCAGTACCTTTTTTTTTGGCTTTGATAAAGAGAACAAAAAACAGTTGTTTCATCCTAGACTAGTTAAGATTTTTTGGAAACACTACAACTCTCTGTCTTCTCCTTTAAAGTAAAAGAAGAAAATGTTGGGTCAAATACAACGAATGGTTTGTCTAAAGAGACTGTCTTGGCTTTAGTCACACAACATTTTCTTGGTACATCTGTACTTCATCAGTGGAAACAAGTGCGTGCTTGCCACTGAGTCAGAATCTGCTAAGCAGAGAGCACAGAATTTGTATTTTTAGATTGCTGCCTTTTAAAACTTTGAAACTGAGGAAGAGGTTGTGTAAATAAAATATGGCAGCAGAGAAAAATTAACATCAGACATAGCTTGCATGAAAGACTGTTTAAGTAAGAATATGCTGAGATTAATGGTTTTTGTCACCAGTTTTCCAGTGCTTGGCCACAGCTGGATCGCTGCTTGCAATGACGTCATGGGGCACAGAGCAAATCACTTGGACTTTGCTGCAAAACAATGACATTCAGTGTTTTTCCTCTGTGGTTCCCCTCAGCAGGCCCCGAAACGTGGGCGCCAGGTCACAATGGTCCTCTGTGCCCTCAGATGTATGGCATCCTGGCACTAATGTCTCCCTGGAAGCTCCTCAGGGTAGGTGCCCATGCCAAAAGCCTTCAAGCATTCCAAATCCCTGGATGGCTTCCTCTGGAACTCATGCAGAACTTCCTGAGATCCGAGCTTCCAAAATGTTGAAAAGGACACATCCCTAAAGTGTTTTGTGAGATAGGTAGAGAACCAGAAAAGAAGACAGACATTCATGGCAAAGATTTCCACAAAGTGAAAACATGGAAAATGTATTTTCAATTAAACTCGACAACCACTCAGGTCTTTCAACTCACAGGCCCCTCATTATCCCTTCATGTTGACACAAACCTCCTCAGTTGTTTGCTTTGTGTCCTCTAATCAGTCTAGTCTAGTATTGATTGAAAGTTACAGTACCACTGCACCTGCCAGTCAAACGGTGGGAACGTAAACCTTATTGCCTTCTCTGACAAACTGGGGGGACAAGAGAAGTTGTGGGAATGAGACTGTGTTTGGCTGAATTACAGAGGTAATTACAAACTTAGAGAAAGAGATTCAAACAGTGTTCGCTCAAGTGTGTAGGCCCAAGGCTGACAAAATGAAGGGGAGTCTTTTGTGTGTGACTGGCCAATGTGACTGACAGAAAATGGAAACAATGGAAAATATCAGGAAGGAGTGAAGAGTGGGTTAGAGGGAAATAGAAGGAGAGAACACTTTTAGTGCAAAGATGGGCTGATAAAGAGGGAGAAAAAAAAAACTGTGAGTGAATGGATGCAGATTGAATTTCGTCTTCAGAGGCAACTTTGCTGTCTGCCAGCGAAACAAATGGATGAAAAGATGACCGGCTTCTCAATAGCAGCTCCCTCCTCTGACGTCCTCTTATTTGCCGTAAGTCTCTTCCTGTTGCCATCTGATATCAACATTCAAAACAATTTCTGGAGTGCCAAAGGGCTGACATGAGCCAAGTCAGCAAACAAATGCAAAAGACAAGACATATATATTAACTGTCATAGAAAATATAGACAGCTGAGTAGAAGGATGTTAGATGAGGAAAAAAGCAACAAAGTAGAATAGATCAATCATTTCTGAAATAAAACTCTAATGACATTTAAGCTGCTTAATAATTTGGCTGACACTGCAGATGTGTATGTACACGTGTGCATGCCTGTTCTGTCTGTTTAGCTCCTATCTTGAGGGCACGCAGCTCTCATCACAGCAAAAGCAGATTATGAGATTAAGCGGTGTGCTTCTGGGAAAGAATAATAAAAAGATTTATGAATGAATATAGCAATAACAATGACTCTTGAAGAAATGTTTTCTGCATTAAACATTTGTGTGTATGAGTACACAAATATTGTAAAATTGAGTTGTGGTCATGTAGTCTCAAATATTTTGTGACAAGGACAGAGGTAGATGGCTTATTTTCAGTTTGTAGAGGTTTTACTGAGAGCAAGGAAATTAATTGCTAAATCGGTAGGATTGATAATCGGCTCTGGACAGAAAGTAATCTGCAAACAATCACAGGGACGTTGTCTCTGATGCTTTTTGTCTCTTGTGCCTACAAAGTTGCAGAAGATTTCCTCACGAGTACATCACATAATCCTGTGAGATTAAATTGTTGTCACATAAAGCATGTGTTATACAGGAATTTTAACACACTGCAGGGCCAGTGATTTTTTTCCCACTTCCTATGTTTCCATCGCTACTTCTCAACCTCCGGTTCATTCTTTGTGTTTAGAAATGAGATCTTAAAGCCTAAATTGAAAGTGGGACTGCTTTGCAATGCTCAACACATAGCAGCAGATGTATAGCAATAAGTGAGAGGAGGGCATGGCAAAAGGAAAACAGGAATGAGGGAGAGTCTGAATAGAAGACATAAAGAGAGAATGGGGAACAGCAGGAAGAGGAAAGTGACTAAAGAATAAAGTGAGACGGGGGAGGGTTATTGGAAGACAGGGGTACAGGAGAGGAAGAAACATGTGAGCGGGAAGAGAAATGGAGAGGAGTTTAAAGGCTCTCAAACATTTTGCACTCCCAGCACAGCAGATGCCACATTCTGTCTGGCACAGTGATCTGTGGGCCTGTGCTATTTATACCCTTGCCGTGTCACTTCAGGGCCAACACAACACATACAGCACACACACACACACACTAAAAGTGTCAGATTTTTGCAGCTCCCTTGCATGACTGAAATGAAGCAAGTTAGAGAGTCTATCTGCATGTGGTACAGATGGAAAACAATGTGAAAGCACAGAGAGTAAATGCACCCACACCTATATACACCTTTTGTATGTGATTCAGATTTAGCTTTAAAATTTATTCTACCCTGCATGCTAAACCGTAAAACAAAGGGGAAACAGATCTTACTGTAGTCTGAAGAAGACAGGGGAGAACATTAATCTTTTGAATCAGCCTGCTAACTTGGATTGAGAGCCAAAAGTTACATTGGCTTTCCATCTCACATGAAGTTAGAAGACCTATAGAGGAAAAAAAAAATGACTTGACAGAAAAGGGAGGACACTGAAGCAGAGAAACAATTATGAGAGACAATTTGGACCTTAAATGCTGCAGCAATCACTATACTTAAATGTGGCATGGCTTCATTGGCATCTCAGGTGGTTACTTTCTTATGGGTGGAAGAAAAGCTAGTTAATAGCGCAGCTTTAATTTAAAAAAGCAGCTCACTGTGAAGAAATAATAGTGTCTTTGCTTATGATATATGTGTAAACTCATCTGTGACGCCATGTTGCATTGTTAAAATGCAGTGTTCTTGCATGGTAAATGGCCTTTGTTTGTAATCAATCAGCCCATATGTTACAAAGGCAAAACAGGGTTCATTACACACTCGCTCAGAGAGGCTACGCTACGCCACACATCCATCAACTTCACACACCGCAGGGCTCCATGCGCTGAAAGGCTAGCTGGTTGAGGACGTTGGGACAGCTCACACGTAAATACAAATATGCTCATGCCTTAGTTTGTGACCTATAAGTTATATGCAAAGTCACACAAACAAAAATAATTGGATGGAAAAGGAGGCTTTTAAAGTGCAGGAGTATTTTATGCAGGCGCCATATAAAAGCAATCTCTGAAGGGTCACCTTTGATATTATGAAAGATAGAAGGCTAAATTATGTTTGTGTGAAAGCTGATATATGAAAAACCTGCATTAAAGATAAAACCACCACCTTATTTTGGCCATACAGGATATTAAAAGGAAATGAAAAGCTAAGATAATTGTGTGCATATCTGCGTGTAAACCAGTGATGGAGCACTCCTGCTGTCAGAGCTGCAGAGCTGTGCACATGTGTGCACCACATACGTGTTGGAAAAAACAACAAATGCTTCCTTCTCTTTGAAGTGGACCCTGTTGCCCTCCTACCCTTGCTCCCCACCTCCTCCACTGTCCATCAGCAAGCCATAAATCTGGGCTCTGATCTGGGTCTCCTGCCTCTGAAGTTTAGGAATGCCAATGTGGGATTTGAGACCCAGTGAATTATGAGAACACCTGGGAGGGGTGAAGGGGACGGGGAGACAGAAGGAGGGGCATTCAGTCATGGTTATACCTATGAAGGGCAGCATGCTGACAGCAAACAAGGCAGATTAATTAGTTCTAGAGGGCAACTATCTGAGGTTTGGATAATAAGCTTTTAAATTGTGAAATAAGCATGAAAAACAAACCTGCTTATTTTTTTTGTATGCATATACCCACATGCTGTATGCTTAACAAGCAACCTGAGATGGAAACTTCAGAAAACTAAAAGATGAGAGAAAGACAGTGAGAGAGGAATGTTTTTGAAAAGGCAAAAGGTTAGAAAAACAAAACATGGCCAGGGTTGCAAGACCTAGTAGCTTGAGTGTAGCTCTTGTGCAGCAAGTTCACATTCCTCATGCTTGCACGCTCAGTCAGACACTGGTCTGTCTTGTGTTTGTGTCAGTGAGCAGCAGTTTGTCTCAATCTGTTTTCCAGGTGTGTTGTCCTAAGCTCTCTTTCAGTTTCCTGCTGTATGTGGTTCACATATGCAAAATAAGTGCTTCTGATAACTGACCCTTTGAAAGATCTCCCATTCTGAATGCTATTTTTACTTTTGTAAAATGCCCAAATTCCCATCTTTTGGAAAAAAAAAAAAAGCCCAAGCATTCCTTAAGGGAATGTATATTACCAGCTGCCCTTTGTGGCAGAGTTTGAGACTGAAATCATCTTACATTGAGAAATTATAGAAGTGTAGCCATTATTGTCAAACACACACACTGACATGGGCAAAAACATTATCGCCACTTTCGGGGGCATGCAATAACAAATAGCCTGCAATTATACTAAGGCTGACAGAAAACTTTCTTTGCAATGTTTCATTTTCAACAATTCATGTAGGTTAGATTTAAGGAACAACCATTAGTTCAGAAGTTTTAAAAGATGTGAAAAGCCTTGAAAATAATATTGTACTTGACAGCATACAAAAGGACTGAGCTAAAGGCCACATCGTATAAATATATATGTTCTAAGCAACGTAACTACAACAAGCACAGTTAGTCTTACAGTACAGAGTTGATTGAAAAGTGATATTAGGTAATGCACTGACTGAGCTTTCTATTTGACATATAAAATGCCATTTTAGGATTAAATGCAAACTCCATTCAATCCAGTTAAGTGTAGGACAATGACTGATTCATTAATTCATTCGCTGACGAATTGACCTGATCAAAGATTAAAATTCTTGTCAATTTTGTTATGATAAACAGCTCAGTTTATCTACTGATCATTTTTAATGTGTGTGTATGGTGTCTGCAATGTCGATGTGAAGGTGATATTATTATACTGTTTGCTGTTACCTTTACACCAGCAGACCAAACAAGAGGAACATGAAAGTCTAAATACAAATAAATAAATCACTTTGCTGCTCCTTCTTTGCCTCTCCTGGGAAAGCAGCTTTTCTGTTTTAGAACATCTCATCGCCCATCTCTGTACTTTTCAATTTCCTGATGAGAGGCTATAATTTTTGCCATTAAAATTGACTCATACACAGCAGCTGATCTCAATGATATATTTCCAACCTGGAGAGTCCAATAAATCCACCTATTTTCTCTTTGAAAGGATCAATGATACAGAATTAATGAGGTGGTTCAAAAAATCGAAGGAGTGGTGGAAAAACGAACAGAGTCAAAATGAGAGAAAATAGATATCCCACCATGTGGTAGACAGTGCTATATTACCAAGGGCAGGGGGACCCTAAGAAGATTTAGTTTCTCTTCTAGTGACATTGATTGTGCTGAAAATGTCTTTGTGAGTAGTCCGGATGATTTGCCCCCCACATGCTCTCAATCAATGCCCACAGGATCTAAAATTGGCAAGATTTGGACTGGCCAGATAAATGTAAAGAAATAGATTGAAGGCGAGAGGATTGGGATTTATGGAAATAGGGGGACAATGTACAGAATTTAAATAAGGACAGCAGCTATATCTTTTTTTTAAAGACCTTGTTTTTGTTTCCGATTGAGTGTTGCTAATTCACAAATGATAAAATAATCTGGTGCAACTGCATTTTGTTTTTTATTGAGAAGAAACCTTGTATCCTGATTTCAGTTCTCCTGCCAAAGCATGCATGTTATGCAGAGTATAAGGTTAAAACACACAAAGGTCTGCTGCTTGAACTGTTTCTCAAAGCGGAAGGAGGTGAACCACTACACCCCTTATTGTTTCCCCTTTGGTTAAGGTAATTTGAGGGTGTCGTGAAGTGCTAGACACTAAGCCTCACCCTGCAGTCATGTCAGAGTATAATTGCTGTTGCTGCTGGTGTGGGAGGCCAGAATGCGTCTGTCTTGTTACAGGAAATGAGTCAGGTTACAGGTGTGGCATGGAAAGGGAGGGGGGTATGGTGTGCAAGAGGGCTTTGTAAGAGACAGTATTTTCTACTTATTATCCAGTGCATTGCATTACAACATTTCTAGACATTTTTACTGCCAGTCCTTACAATGCCCTCAAGCACAATCATAAAATACATTTATAGACAGAGTTAAAACAGCTGTTACGTTTTGTTGACCCTGTATGTGTTGATTCTAATGTTCTCGGTTAACCTGAGGGCTGATTGAAGATCATGACCCGACATCAAAGAAGATCACAGGTGTTCAGAAACTAGATGTGTCTTCAGTTACAGAATAGAAGTCCAGGTGTTTTTTACCTGTTTTGGATTTACCATGGTCCTGGATGACTGAGACTCTCTACCAGCATGTTTACCTCTTTCACTTAGCTCTAAATGTGGCCACAGTGATGCAGGGGTATTTGGCTTTTTACTTAATCTGTGTAGTCAATGTTATTAGTTCCTCATCAAAATGCAGGTGATTGTATATTAGATGTCAAATGATTTTAGTTAAATGACTGGTGTCATTAAACAACAACAGATGAAGGTTGTGCAAGCAAATTAAGTAGAATCCTGCCAATTTGATACAGATAAAATGAGAGAAGTAAAGATTATGCAAAAAAGATTGTCAGCTAAAACAGCTTTTATCAGACAGCTGTGTTACTGTTGTAAGTCATGTTTAGCACTTTCCCTTTGGGCTTTAAGTTATAATTAAGGTGTCTTCAATTAAATAAAAAGTAAACTTTAAGTAAATTTCATTTACTTAAACTTTTATTATGTTATTTTTTTAATGAAAGACAAGGTTTTGCTTTTATTTTCATTGCTCTCAAAATAATTAGCTATATTTTTGCAGACTGCCTGAACTCTAAACAGAGTAATATGTTTGCATTTTATTTTTTCCCCTCAGCAACTTACTGTAAATATGTTCAAATGTTTAATTTTCGAGTGGATTTCAGATAAAGACCACACCTTGTTAATGAAGTGGTAAACTGGCCAACAAACTATTGATTGGTATGTTTGTTCCTTTCCTTAATAGTGTTATTCTGTTTCAGAAATGATTCACACATTGCAAGAAACTGGACAACGAAACTGCTATGATTAGCTTTTCCTATTGTGGTTCTAACTATAAATTTTAATTTCCATGTTATTTTTGGTTAAAGCTACAAAGAGCCATTGCAGAGGAACCAAAGAGCTGCATGTGGCCCCAGGGCCACAATTGCAGATCTCTGTTTTAATGGATTCACTCAGACTCTAAGAGCCCCATGGTTCATGCATAGGATTTGCTATTCAAGCAAAAACAGACAGTAAATCAGGGGCGGTATAATACTACAGAAGGTAATGCATTTCAAAAACATGTCACACATCGCCTCTCATGCTGGTCTGATATGCTTCTTCTGTGATTCAGTGTCATGTGTGAAAGTGCAGAGGTGGAATGAAAGTTGAAGATGATCCAGCGCTGATACACCTCTGAACCACCAAAAGATGTAGTCACACATCTGAGTTAGCGTGTATCTCACTGCTCTGATCAAGGAATCTGCTTGCTACTCTTCGGATTGCACGATTACATCTTTGTGTGTGTTTGCACACATCAACATGGTGCAGGATCAACCTCTGTTTGGCATGTGTGACAAATCAAAAGGGAACAATTTTTTTTTTTTTTTGTCTTCACAGACATTTTTTTTCTTGCCAACAAGACACAACTGATGTGTGAAAAGCACTAAAGGCAAAAGAGGTGTGAAGCTGCATGTGAGATGAGAAGCTGCAGCTTGACTTCAAACTCTTTGTCAGTATAAAATAAGGTAAGTGTTTCATCACAACATATCCTTTTGTCTTAAAGTATATGTAAGCCTCACAAGTAGGCTGTATTTTAGGAATAAAAATGGCAGTAGATGAGTGCAGAAAAAAAAAAGATCAGAAGCTTTGTAGAAGCAAAGCTCTGTGTTTGTCAGTCCTTTAAAGTCTAATGAGTTTGGCCTTCTCTTTTGATTTAAATGCTATCTAAATATTACTAGGTCTAACTGAGAGTAGAATATTATAGAGAAGTACCAAATTACTCCATCAAACATGACATTGATCAGTTGTCACATTAAAGAGGAGTGGTGCATGTATGAAAGAGCCTTTATTGAACACTTTCACCATCAGCACAGTGACCCACTTATCAAACCATTACACCACAGTGGTCAGAAACACCCCAGATTTTAAATCTGTTAAACAGCTTCTATGCACTTTACAATGCTCTTACATACTCTACTTTATATAACACATTTGCAGCAATGTGCAAAAATCTTGAACAACCCTCCATTTCTTCATATTTTCCTTCAAACAAGCCAGACTTTTCTGTTATTTTTTAAAGCCATTTCGGGCTAAAGATCATCAGGCTTCTCTAAGGTTTTTTAGTCTTTTTTTTTTTTATTCCACCCATTTTTAGGCCGGTCATTGATTATTTTCAAAAGATTGGGCTTTTTATTTGTTAAGCTGCTTTAACACTGACCTGTGAACCATTATTGCATAAATGTACCACCATCAAAAATTGAACCAGTGTTGTGTCAAAAAAAAAAAACATTTTAAAATTTTACCTCAAGTTACTTCTATGGGCACAAATTTCAGTCATAAATATTGGGAATTACTCACCTAAAACATTCTTTTGTGCCTCTCTAACTGCTGACATTTAAATTTTTTGTAGATACAACTAACAAATGAATATATTATGTCTCTTTGTGACAAGCTGCTCGTTTGAAACAAACTGATAACAAACTACCTGAAAACACAGTTCAAAAGAAACATACTATGTCCATTTTTCAAATTTAATTCAATCACTCTCAAATGTAAAATGTAAAAAAGTAATATTCATCAGAATTTCTTCACTTTCGAATGGCTTTTTTTTGTTGAGTCTTCTGTTGATAGACATGGTAATTTTTTAAGCTACATGCCATTATAATGTTTTGTAATCCACAAGTCTGAGAGGCCTTTATGAAACAGAGACTATTTCAGGTAAAAATGTTTAGGTACAAAGACTGAAATGATAAATTTGTTAATATTCTTCCAGGGTCGAAAAAAGACCTTCATCCTGTAAAACCTAAAAACACTACTACACATTACCACCTAAAAAAAAAAAAGTAAGCCTTTTTGGGAACAAAGTCTAAAGACATAATGGAAGACTTTTGAACAGTACTGTTTAAATCTTATTTTACAATGTTTTTTGGCTAGGACAGGTTAGGGCAAGTTTACTTTTTGAGGATTTTAGCATTAAATGTGGGAATACAAAAGTAATTTTCTCTGTATATTTCAAGGTAAAAATGCCATCAAGGACGCTGAAGAAATGATGATCTCTGTGAAAGCTAAGATTGCCTGGTTTACAGTCCTGCCAAGAAACCAAGCCTGAATTTATAAACCTTGAAGTAGAAGGACCATGAAATCACATGAGCTTCATTAGATTATGTGCATATGCAAATGTGTCTCAGTTATAGACCCCTCCATTCTTCTGTATCCAATACTACTAGGTAGTGTCATCTTACCTTCACTAAAGCATGTCCAATCCTATTTAAATGGCTATTGCACGTTTATTTCAATAGTGAGCTCTTATTTTATATGAAAAGAAAAGCCATCACCAAGATGACTGCCAGGTTCTTATGCCAATTTTCATCACCTCGTGCCACAGTTCCCTCTCCTGCTGTCTCTGTTCCTCTGTCAAACCGGCTTTTTAACAGATTTTCTGTCATAACATTTTCC
The DNA here is from genome assembly GCA_028566095.1 of Kryptolebias brasiliensis. Classification (NCBI taxonomy): domain Eukaryota; kingdom Metazoa; phylum Chordata; class Actinopteri; order Cyprinodontiformes; family Rivulidae; genus Kryptolebias; species Kryptolebias brasiliensis. The sequence continues at coordinate 19,128,068 of JAOXNZ010000012.1, read as the reverse complement.
CACAGCTACCTTTAATCATTTCAGTGTAATGCCGCACCATTGTGGAAAGAAGAAAGTCCAATGTGTTTGTGTGGGACAGCAGCCCACTACGACAGGACAACACACAATTTACATAGAAATTGCCAAATTACTGAGCACTGGTAAAGCCACGCGGACAGCATGATTCAAAGTGACTATTGTGAGTAACCACAACCTGACTTCAACACAGACACCCAGAGAGCAAGTGGTCAGCTAGCAGGAGGGAATGTGCTGTTTCAGCAGATCGCAGGTATTTTGTCATCAAGCATCACATGTCCTCTTGCCCTTCTGTGCATCGATTCTTACTACCCTTCAGTGAACAAGAGGACAAAACCCTCAACACACTCACAGGACATAAAAAGTAACCACTGACATGTATGGACATATTTCATGTCTTTGAAGAAGTGAAAGTTTCCATACATACATAGCGGTGCAGCATTTGTACACTCAAACCCCTCACTCTTGCTAGCTAGCTAAACTGGACCAGTTTTCTGTCTGATTTTTGCGATTGATTCACAACACCAACCCCCCCCCCCCAACTTAATTCACAAAATTTGCATAGAAATATCTTAATTACGACAACAATCTGAGCTAGGTGCAGATGGCCAGAAGAAAGATGCATTTGACTGTAAAATGATAGATTATCACTCAGTGAGTATGATTAGTTGTTCTTTCCAGTGGAAGACTGACAAAACCCACAATAATTTCCATAAGCATACTGATTCCCATTTACATAAAGATGAATCCAAATGCAAAGCAGCACGTAGTTGAAAGAGGTCCCCTGGCTGTACTGAAGCATCAACAATCATCACCCAGAAGAATCAGAATCCATCAAACATGTCAATCAAATGCTGTGCAAGAATCCAGTGAAACTGAGGAGAGGGAGAGTAAAACAATTCAGCTCAGAACTTTAGTGAGGATCTATGACGTCTGAAATGTAATTTATTATGTTCTTATCACCCACAGTTGAAAGGTGAAGATGGACGTTTATGTTTACCTGTGTTCGTTTCTCTGCCTGTTAACAAAGTATCTCATGAACCACTTGAGAAATTTTATTGGAGCTTTTAGGACCTAATCATTGGTTATACCTCTACAGGTGATTAACCTTTGGAGCCAACCCAGTTAAAGATGGTTGCCACAGCTAACTGACCTTAAAAAATACAAAAAAAAAAACCCAGCTATAATTTGGTCAATTTGACAGAGGCTGTGCTAAAATTGTGTTTTGCAGTAGCTGAGAGTCATTTCATAATCTAAGTGCTACACAAGATCTGTCATAATCTTTGTTTAAAAGTTTAGCATTAACTGTTGGAGTCAACCCTGATGTCTGTTAGCAAAATATCTCATGAACCACTAGCGGGATTTTAATGAAACTTCCAGAAAGTAATCATTGGGTGTACAGCTACAACTGATTAACTTTTGGAGTCAATCCAATTCAAAATGGCTACTGCAAATAAATAACCTAATCCAATGCAAAAATGTTTTTTTTGTTGTTGTTGTTGATTTTTACAGATATTGAGCTAAAATTTGATGTGGTAGTAACTGAGAGTCATCCACAACACACACTCTGAGTGTGAAATCTTGCAATACCACGTGAGATTGTGCATGATTTTTTTTTTTCAACATTTGACCAAAATGTCTACAACTCTGTCATTTCTCAACATAAATAATTTTAGTCTAAAACTCTGGTGCCGGCAGGCGATAAGCATTCCTTTAAGAAATGCTAATCCTTTCATTTTAAATTAGCTCGTTAACTGCCTCATTGCATGACTTTGCTGCTGGTTTACAATTGACCATGATTTCTGGGTTACATGACTCAGAGCATTACACCATGAGACGTTTACTCTAACACTGTTTAGTAAATCCTAAAAAGGGGCCTTGGGACCTTTTTCTGTATACAATGCAAATATTATGAATTTCTGCAGGCTATGCTCTGACATTTGGAGACAGAGCCTGAGGGACAAAGCATATCAAATGGCATGGAATTAAGTGGTGAAATTAATCAGGATTTATTTTTATGTACGCTATGACGAGCATGAAGCAAATCGTATTAAGGGAAAATAGAAGGAATCTAAATTGAGGTTAAACAGTTTTTGTTTCTACGACAGCTTAATGGATTATATGTAGATCAGTTATGCAGTTTATCTATACAGTAATATATATATATATATAATTTCTTCAAACTTTACAGAAATTCAACTGCTGCATTTTATAAAGTTTCTGTACATAGAAGACTTTTCTTGCATCAGACGTTTTACGTGGTGAAAAAAAGACAAGTGGTAGCATGGCAGCTGTATGACAGCTAACAGCTAAAGAGACATATTAAAATGTTACTTTCAACATGTTTTGCTGTAATTGAGCTCCAAGAATCCAGTTTTACAATCAGGGATACATGTTTGTTGGCTGAAGACACTGGCCAAAAGTGTGTAGAAAAACATCTTATATCAAATAAAGAACAAGTCAGTCAAAGAGTTTAAAGCAATTATCAGCATATATATGTGTGTGTGTGGGGGGGGGGGGGGTGCATGTATGTTTATACAATGTATGTAGACTTAAGTTTTAAGATAATGCCTGCTCATTTTCTTTTTTCATTAAAGTTAGATGACAACATTCATATTGCTCAGTTAAGGCTCATTAGTTTTGTTTTGATTTGAAGCAACAAAAGTCGAGCAGCATCTGGTATCCTTAAGCTCAGCAATGAACCATTAATAACTTTTAGGAGCAGGAACAAGAACAACACTTGTGTGCTCTCACTTCTGACTTTAAATATAAAAAATCTGATTAGTAGAAATGTCTCCTGGGTGGTTTCTAGATGACACATTCTCATATTGCAAATCCCAAAGTCAAACCTCTAAACGATTAATTTTTAAAGTAAACTTAGAAAATCTGTAGGCATCTTTACTTTTGGTTTCAGTTAATATTGACACATCTTTTTACAGGAGATGAAGTATTTGCAACCCCCAATCACCCCCCGCTGCTGAAGTTCATTAACTTCTACTTTGTCTTGAGAAAGAATATACAAAGGATCCGACCTTATTCCTAAACAGTGGTTTTGACAAAAGCAAGCATTGTGCCACCTCTGCAGGCAACCCACCGCCTGGATGTCGAGCCTTTATGCTGTCAAAGCCCCTCCAGTCGTTGAGTCAGCCCCCCAGTTTACCCACCATGGCCTGTATTCATTCAGCTGTGACTAAGTGACTTTCCCGCATGTTTCATAATGAAATCATGTGCAGGAAGTCCATGCACTGGAGCCACGAAAGAATGCCAGTTATGTCTCTCCAGGCTGGCTTCTCTTTAAAACAAAGAAAGCATTTAGTCAGTTTGCCACCTGATGTCTGGCAAAAGCACATTTGGAATAATGCAGTAAATTTGTGTTTTTACACAGGTTTTTTTCGGGCTTACAGCTCTAATATATTTACTGACTTCCTTGAGATAATTTTGATTTGTATTTTGCACCAGAATATTAAACGAGACAAACAAACCAGCTCTTTGCAAACATTAAAATGGTGTCTCTAGCAACTCAAAATTTTAATATAACCATGTTTTAAATGGAGTGAAAAGCAAGCGTCTTGAGTCTAAAACAAGCAAATAATTAAATAACTAATAAATGTATTATAGCATGCCCTCATAATAAAATCTACACTTTTATATTCCTGTATGCTGCAGAATATATATATATATATCATGACAGTCGTCATTATGAAAGACCCCCAAGTCAATTGCTTCCAACTACTGGCCAATCACCTGCCTCTGTACAACATGGAAGCTCCTATCAGGCATCATAGCGGCTAAGATGAATAGGCACATGGGTCAATACCT
>JAOXNZ010000012.1:19090257-19101927 GCA_028566095.1 Kryptolebias brasiliensis | reverse complement strand
ATTTAAAAATCACTAGCTGTAGCATATTTCCTCTTTTCCCTACCTCATCTTTATATAGGAAATGGCAGATGGAGTAAAAGGCCTGACATTATTCTGGTCCTCCTTAGGTATCAAAAATCCTGCAAAAACACAGCAGGAGTAGAGAAGTTAACCTTTAAAGTGTTCATGAAAACAACGTTTTATAGGCTGGGGTGTTCTTTAGACCTGAGCACATAAATGAGAGAAGATTTGGCATCCAGTTTGAAAGGGTTATGCCCCATTAAGCTACTAAAACTGTGCCTTGTCATGGCACAGTGCTCCTGGCACAGTTGTTTTGGCTTTGCTAAAAGCGTTGCTGCATACATTTGTCTAACCTGAGAAGTGGACAGCCCAGTTTCCATCCATCACATCTATGGACAGACCGAGGTGTGGCTTGCTGAGTTTTGGGGAATTCTATGATGTTTACCTGGTGACCACTGTGTAAATAAATAAATAAAAAATGGAATCAACAATTAAAGATTAAATCAAGATTAAAACATTCCAGATGGTAAAACATCATGGCTCTATAGTTGCACCGTCATTAGCCTGACCTTTGGAGCACTCGTTTCATCTGCTTGGTAATGAGTTTTTAAAAATTATTGTGGAGGTAGGTAAGGCCTTCCCATAATGAAGTTCAGAACAGGATGCAGGATGTAATGATACCTACTTTACTGATTTTTTTGGCAAACAAAGCTTGCTTTGGTTCAAATAGACTCCTTCACAGCAGTCACAGCCACAAAGCTGCACTGTCAGTTTTCCAAAGTTGCCATGAGAGTGAGTCCAGTCTAAGTGAAGACAAGCCCCCAAAAAGCCATTTCACTGTTCAATTAAGACAATTTAAATTTAAACTTCAGTTCAATGACACATTGTAACGGGTTTGCTTTGTAATGTTTCACTTTGGATTGTTTTTTTTAAACTAAATAGTCAGAAAGTGTCTGATTTTTTTAAATTTAAAAATATATTAGGAGCAGTACATTGCCCTTAAGGAATACTATAAAAATGTTTTACAATGTTTACATCGACCAGGAACCAGCTGTTTGTCACTGACGGCATTAACTTCAAAACATTGAGTTTCTCATAATAAACTATTTGGCATCTGGACAAACACTTCACAGGAGGTGAAAGGAGACTAAAAAGAGGAGTGAGACAGACAATATTTCCTTTTCCCTACATGTCCCCCTTTTTTTTTTATCCTGCTGAGGTTTCTCTCTTCATCCAGCTGTCTTTTATTTCTTTTAATGTTCATAAACCCTCCTGCTTTGACTCTTTCCCCCGCACTCTTTCTACCAAACATACACAAACTAAAGCACTGCTTCAGTCTAAAAATATTGCAGTTTTAGGAAACTTCTAAGGATGTTTAATTTTTCTGCCTTGAGTTGTTTGATCAGTATTCACTGGTACCTTTTGCATGCAATTTGAAGTCCCAGTTGGCTAAAAACAACAAATCAAATTATTCTCATTTTTCATCCAGATGAAATAAAACACACCCAGGAGGTTGTATGAAATAACAACCCTTAAAATCAAACAAAAGAGAGCAAAAGGTTTTTTATTCACAGGCCAAAGTCAGATGAGAAGATCAACGTATACATGTCTTCTCTGTGATACGGTCACAGAAGACGTTGGAATACTGCATTAAATGTAAACTAACAAGAAAGGCAATGATTTGAAAATGATCTAAACAATTTTTGTAAGCATTTCATCTTGATTTAAGATCGTACCAGAAAAAAAAAGGATATTGTAGCCCAAATTTTGACATTTTATGCCCAATTTGAATTTGATGAACACCTACAGATTACAAAAATGAAATCAAAAGTCTGGAAAAGTTGTGTCAAATATCTTTGAAAGCTAAACAGCCCGTCACAGAGTTTGTCTGACTAACTTAACATGTCTGTTTAGTTAATCACGTAATTTTTCAGGACAACTGGCAACAGGGCATAAAGCGTATATAAAGACCATTCCAGATGGTTCTGAGTTCTGCAGTGAGTTTCTCTGGCTTAACAATGGTGGCATGCAGTTCTTTCCAGGCACCAGTAATACTAACTGATTTGTGAGTCACCTTTGAGATAATGTCTTTTTTTGCGAAGCCTTTTCATTTACGAGCATCAATGTGCACTTTTTTGTTTAAAGCTGACACAGTTGAAGACTTTAATATGCTGTGACATACTATGGATAAAATACCACATCAAGCTTAAAAGCTCATTTAGCAGCTCATTTTTCAATCCTGACTTCTCAGCTCTTTTTATTACAGCTGATTTTTTTGGTGATGGAGTGAGTTTGAGTCCACTCCGCCTCTCTTTCAAGCAGGGGTGCTTTATTTGTGATCTGTGGAACATCTTTGTGCCAACACTCAAACTTAACTTGGGACAAAAATCACACTTAATAACCCTTGAAGCGCATAATTGCCTAATGAGAAAGAGGGCATAGCCTTAAGAGGTCATAATTAGGGAATGTTCCTTATATTGGGTTTTCTCTACAATTTATCTTGGTAATGGTGAAATGCTGTTGTCATTGACGGTGCATGCAGTGACACATGGGAAATTTGAATTTTCAGCTGTCTGGAAAAAGAAGATTAGAGAACGCCAATTAGAAACAGATTTTTCCAGTCAGGAAACATTAAAAGAAATTGAGCATATTTAGCTAATTTTATTTTACCCAAATTAAGTGAATTACGTAATTGCTGATGGGAATTTGTTCTTTCTGAAAAGTAAAACGAAAAACCAAATGAGTTTTCACTTCTATGTTTCAGTAAATGTATCATAATTCAAAGTTAAAGTTGGATATTAATAAAGAAGAGGGGACAGGATCATACATATATCCTGTACATACATTGTGCCTGGGTTTGCTTATCCTCGTAGTGTTTATCTCAATTTTGACTTTAGACAGCCACATATATGGCATCTTAGTTAAGGGATTCCCCCCAATGTAAGAGCACAATCTGTCTGTAACAGAAAAAGGGTTCTGAGTAGAGGTATTTGTTTGTTAAACTGGCTAGCGGTGATTGCTGATGTGTCACCTATTAAAGCCTTTATTGCATTACTGAACAGAAAATTTGACAAAGGAGGCACGAACTGTTTGAAATGCTCCATCAAGCAAAATATGAAGCAATCATTTTTTTATCATCTTCTAAATGTTTACAGAATATTGTTAAACAAGTTACTGCAGCACAACAAAATTCTAAGAAACAGAAAAACATTGCTTGATTTTACAAACTAATATGTTGTTTTGCCACGTTCTTTTTCCTTCTATTGACAAATATAGAACAATTTATATACTGCAATTTTAAAGCTGAAGTTAAGCAGTTAAGTAGTTCATTTTTTTTCCATTTTATTTTTTTTACAGAGTTTTTAGTCTGTAACAGTCTCCTGTAGCTCCATTTTTTAAAAATCTTGCTCACGTGAGTTGGGTGTCTTTGTAAGCCAGAGTATTTTTCAGCTAATCTCACATTAATTACTTAACTTTGTTCTATTGTCAAACTCACGCTGCTTTGTAAGACTAAACACAGCTGCTGTGTTTGCACTTGTGTGAACTTGAACAACACTGACCTCAGGATTTTTTAGTCATGAACACATGAGCTTTGAAGGAGACATAAATTCTATCACCACATAATTGATCATGACTGTGGCAGGCAGAGCATGGAGCATAAACTGCCTGCTATACACTTCCCCTCACTCTATGTGTGTGTTTATGTGTGAAAGAGAGATTCTAATGAGTTAAGCATAAAGCGCTGGTGCTTGCTTTTTATTCACCAGCAATGACGTCATCGTTCAAGCAGAGTGAGGGGAGTTTTTGGGAGACCACTGCGAGTGGGACTCCTTGTGAGGCTGGGCTGTAACTTGAACCCAAGGAGCAGGGAGAGAGGGAGAAACTGAGGGGGAAGACATTGAGTCAGTAAGAGAGAAATGGAGGGAGGGGGAGGGAAGGAATGGAAAGGAAGAGAGAAGGTAATGTCAGCTGAGATCAGAAAGTAAACAGAGGTCCAGACTGCAGCATGCTGTCTGCGGGACAGGGACCACATCTGGGGCAAACCCATAGGGGCACCAGTGCAATCCCATGGACCAGCACCTTTATCTCTGGGGAAGAGGGCTGGCTCCTCTCAATCTTCCTCTTTATTTGTATCTCTTTGCCCTTGGGTGCAGCCTGGCCCTACGGTAAGAGCTCTGTAGTAGTTTTACTTTTACTGCATTTGTTTGTTTTCCTCTTCATGTCTTTGTGTCTGACACAGCTTCTTGGCTCTTTGTTCTCAAGAAGCCGGCATCAGCATTCTTGCTGTCTGCTCCTCCGTTCTGCTGCTTTAGAGAGTAACAACACTTGGAAAAGAAGAATCAGAGACGCAAAGATTATTTTTTAGCTACAAGAACAAATAAAAAAGAGCACTTTGTGCATGCTTTACCTTTACATCTCTTACTAAGAGGTAGTTTGTTCTGTAATTGTTTGTTGAAGGAATATCCTTTGAGTGAATAGGTAAAAGTGTATTAGTTCTGAAAGAATCAACAACAAAATAAAAGTTGGATGATGCCATACATTCCTCCAGGTGAGTTGAGGTACTTGGAGTCCTAATGAGGCTCTTGAGTCTTGGCACACTTTCCTGTTGTCTAGGAGCGCCTCTGTAAATGCTTAAGTATGTTGTTAGATAGATTTTGCCTGTTTACCACAAGCATCTGAACCGCTGGAAGGCATGAGTCATTTTGAGACATTTACTCTGGTCATGGTAATGTATACACCATACACAATATCCAAGACATCAAAACCTATTTCTGCCCTCTTTCTGATTTTTTTTCTAGATGCTTCTTATGAAGTAAAATAATACCTTCAATTTGTAATGTTGGTGACTGTGGTAAAAAGCTGGGCAGAGCATGGCTGTGCTCAGCTGCAGTGACTAAGACAGTTTCCTTTGGCAGATTTAACTTCTTATGTTGTTGTCAGCTGAGTCACTCACTGCTTGTTTTGTTTCATAATCAGCTGATGATGTACTATCTGTTGCACAACATGAAGCATGTTCCTTTTATAAAGCAGAACACATGTTCTTAAATTCTATCTTTGTAGATTGTTTACACACATGTGCAGTATTGTTTATGTCACAGTGTGCTTGAGTTGGTGTCCCTCTGAGGCTTTCTGATCTGTTTAGGATCTCCTGTTCTCTGACTCCTGTTGTTCTCACACACTCTCCTTGTAGTTTCAAGCCAACAAAGAAGTTGTTTTTTGTTTTGTTTTTTAGAACTCCTGGGTAGTTAACATTAGAAAACAAAGACTCAGCATCGCAGATGTATGAATAATAATGGAATGAAGAAAGGAAAGCTTCACAAAGAGACACAAAACTTTTGTCAGTCTCAAGATTCAGGCTAAATGCTGACAACAATTGATTGTTGCTGATTATGTAACTTAAATATAGACATTACATCACACCATTTAACCACAACGATGAGTTAAAGTGATGAGGTATTTCATTTGCTTTGTGGTTTTTAGCCTGAGGAAACTTGTTTAGTCTACTAGATGACCTACTGGATCAGTGTTTGGGGATCAGGATACCTCCAGACACACAATGACCACAAGGCACCCCTGGGATTTTCCCTTTTCCATAATGGGTAAATCTCTTTGACCTCAAACTACCAGACAGCTGTTGTGGGCAGTAAGCAAAAGAAACTGTACACTCACATACAGTAGATGTCCTGCGCCTCTACTCACAGCTGCTGTAAAGTTATTTTTCCATTATAAACCAGTGGGAAATAAGTCAGCAGGAAACTATTTAGTTAGTTGTGTAAAAACTTGGCATTTTCAACAGGAAACTCTTTTGGACACAATTTATCATCTAATAATGTCAATTATTAGAACTTATGTTACTGCAAAGATTGTGTAATGCTGAAAAGAAAAGGATGCTGTTTAGATGTAAAAATCCACGTAAAGATATGCTTTACATGGTAAGCTTATGGTTATAGATGTTTGATACTTTAATTTCTTGGTTAGATATGTGAAGCCGCATGCTGTAGCCAATTCTCAGAGCTGAGAACAAAGCCTAAAAATAAAGGGGAAACAATTTCATGGTCCTGTCAACAGGTAACTGAAACCACTTACGAGCACTTCTAAAGCTAATCAGCATGTTATGTCTGGTTTAATGTGATCAGTGGGCTTCAATAGCTGTGTGGAACCAGTGGTGTAGTTAAAACAGCATCATTTCTATAGCTTTTTACTTTGGCCCAGATGGAAAATGTCATTAGGTCAAGGGTAAATGAGGTTAAGAATTCACAATGGCTTAGGAAAAGACAACTTGGGTGTTATTTATGTGGGTCACCAGTCGTGAAACGAATGTCCCAAAAACAAAGGTGTATTTTAGCTCTGCTGTTTATCTTCTCACTTTGTTTTTTTCACATAATTTTTTCTTGCATTAACCTTTAGAAAAATAGTACAACAGTGCCAAAGTTAGAAAAAAGATAGAGGTCTTCTAAAAATGGTAAAGTGTAAAGATTGAATAAGACATTATTTTAGAAAAGCAACTAATCTCAAGATAAAAATAAACCCCCAAAGAAAGCCTAAAAGAACAAAACACCAACTTAAAAAAAAAAAAAATCAAGAAAAAAAGTTGGGCTTTTTTGACCAAATGTACAAGTAAATGTAAAAAAGTTATGAAGGACTTTTTTCACAGTATACCTTATAATATTACTTATTTATAATGTATTTTAAAAATCCTGTTTGTGCCCTGCTACTTTTATAAAAAAAAACAACTTTTTTCATTTTTATGAAGATATCCAGTCTGTGCCTTTGTGCTTATAAAGTCAAAATCTCTGCTTTGCAAGTGACTCAGTTTTCTTTGAGTTCAAACGACAGCTGGAAGAGCGTGGTGAAGCAATACCGTAAATCAAACTGGATTGATTTTCTGAACAGTAAAGAAGATAAATACAAACATTAATATATCAATAAGCTTAGATTTCTCAGAATGGTGACCTGCTGCATTTCTATCAAGATTTGAATGTCAGATTGGAGCCTAATTGTCTAAATTATCTCAGACTACAAACCCAGGACCTGACTGTTAATGTGAACTGAAGAAAAAGTAGATACTGATTGGATACCAAAACAAGTGAAAAAGGCAGATGCTGACTTTGAGTTTTCATCTCAACTCAGTTTTAGAGGAGTTTGCTTCTAACAAATGATGACAGTTATTTGGAGCAGATGTGGCCTCTTATGTCACTCATGAGGTCAATTTCAGCACCTGTAGCACATTTAAAACGTGTTGTATTCACAAAGCTTGACTTTCTTTTCTAGAATATTGTCAAAAGGTTTTCTGGGATTCTGTTTAATAGATTAGTGGACTGACAGGCCAAACACAGGTAAAAAAGGTGAAATAGCATCAACTTTTTTAACCTGTGGTAATGGTGATACTTGGATCCACATCCAAAGTGCAAAAAGGAGACGGGCGTCCTATAAACCCAGCTTGTAAAGCCAGTCAACAATGATACATCCTCTGTGATAGTTGTTTTTTATTGTTCTGTTTTCACACAGCCTCTTGAGCTACAGATTGAAAAAGAACAATGTCTCGAATACAAAAACCTCTCACCGCCTCCTCACCCCAAAAAAACACTTTCTCACCTACTGTTTTGTAGTTTCTGTGGCTGGGTGCCAGCAATCTCACCTCACAAACCCACACTAGTAATTCTATGTGTGCAGGTAAGAGAAACCATCACTATTTTTGAAAAACATGCATAGCAGACAGTAAAGAAGCTTTACAGTTACAGTTATAACATCTTTTTGACTACTTTAAAAACCTCCAGCTTTGAACTAAAAACACGTTAGCCGGGGCATAAGACCACATTCTTTATTCAAAGTATAAAGGATCTTTGCATGTTGATGCAGTTTGTTTATTGTGATTTATCTTTAATTTTATTTTTTAAAGTGTCTGGATTTGTTTAAAAACCTTTTATGCAACAATGAATTCAAAAATAACAGACCTAAAAATAACTGAACTATTAATAGACATAATGCTGAAGCAATGTCAAGTAGTTTTATTTTTTTACGCCAACAGCTGTGTGCACACACTTTCATACCTGTTTGAAAAAGTGCTGTAAAAATCCACAGGAAATATTTACACCTCAGTCTGCAGTTACCTGCAGGTGTGGAACTGAGACCCCCACAGTTGGATTTTAGAAGGCGGTGATCTTACAGACTAGCTAAAAGTAAAAAAAAAAAAAAAAAAAAGAAAGCAAGAAAAAGATAAACAAATACATAAAATAAAACATTACTTTCAGTATCTTCTTCTAAGAAAGGAGATAGTAATGCAGGATAGAAAATAAAGATGCATTCCAGCTTGTGTTCAGCTCTGGGGGAGAAACCACAGATTTGTGCTCCAGAGAGAAACATTGCAGCGTTATCAGAAGAGAGCGAAGGTCAGCAAACTGAATCCAGTCAGAGAGTATAAACACTGAAGACACTGCTGCCTGGGATAATTTACTACCTCGAGTGAGAGCATTAAGAAAAACGTTTATGGAAATTTAGAAGCTAATCATCCTATAAATGCACTAATGTCATTGGATTGTCTGAGCCTTGAAAGAAGAAGAATGTCAAAAGGAAAAAGAGAAAAGCATATCTCTTTAAATTAGTGAGACTTTTGTACAAGTGTTTGTACAACAGGATTTCATTTCTACATTAAAGGATAAAACCTCCATCTGTGATGCACATAATGACATTGGCCTGCTCAGTGAGCCTTTTGACACTTTCAGGTTTATGTCCAGTAAATCCAGTTTCATGGTCCATGTGGCCTGTGTGTCCTCATCCAGGGAGCTCAGAAGATGCACCATTATGGGAAGGGCCAACACCTCTTAAATTATGACGCAGCTGGTATCACATCTTCAGGAAACACCACAAACAGGCAGTGGTGGTAAAAAGAATAAAAACAACAAATTTGCTAAAAACACAGTGGATACTTGTCTTTAGTTTATTCAGATTTTTCTGTTTAACTTGATCCATCTTGTGACTTTATTACTTGGGCTGCGTTGGGACCAAAACAAGTTTCTAATTTCATTTTGATGCACATGAAAACAGATCAGGTTTGACTTAATATAAACCAACTTTGGTCAAACACTCTGCTGCTTTGTTACATAATTTCCTTCTCAAATTGTAGATTTCTTTGGCTTCTTTTCATGTTAGTGTTTTTCATTTACCCTTTTTGCAAAGTCCCACATTAAAGAAGGTAAATATGAGGCTAATGTGTTACAGCAGACATGGATTAACTACCAGACCTCTGCAGTCTCCTCTTTCTTTGAAATGAGGAAACTACTCAAATTAATTAGCTGAAGAATTAATTAGCTGTTACCACACCGAAACAAGCCACAGTTTCTGACCAGACTAGACTAAGTAAGCATGCAATGCCACCTTACAGTAAGACAGAAAAAGCATCTAACATAGATTCTACTTCAGTTGGAGAACATACATTCTTTCGGTTTTCCTCTTTCTAACAGATTTTATGGTTTATTCATCAGCTCCGGTTACATTAGGGCACCGCAATCACTTGTTAAAAAACAGGAAAAAACAACAATCTGTCTTGGATTATAATCTTTTATACAATTAATTATGCATGTTTACAAATTATGCTTACACTTTCACAGGGCTATATTTCTATGAAAATCAGTGTGCCTTTCATTCTCAGTTCTGCGTTCTTTTTAGTTCAGAGTGCCTACTTGAAATATTTTGTGGAACCAATTTGTCTCGAGTATGTTGACGAAACAAATTAGCATTCAATGAGGATTTTGGAGAGACTGCATGGTGTGCCAGACAGAGGGAGAATTCAATTAGCTAACAGGATGAAATCTGAGGGCAAATTTAGCTAACAAGTTTAATGCATTGAACTAAAATGATAGGAAGTTAGATCTGCATCCTTTTCACTATTTTCTGCCATGCTTTATTGATACTTTTTTGGTCAAACATATATATGGCAACTAGTAGCCCAAAAACTCCTAACCTGAACCTTCATTGCTGTGCTCACATTTCCATCTTACAAAAGTAGCTGTGGCGTATCAAGGCGTAAAGTGTACCCAGTGCATTCCAAGGTGCTGCCTGGGGGTCCTAACAAAGCATGCATGTCAGTATGTGATGAGTTGGGTGTGCTCTCATAATCCCACTTTTTGCACTATATCTTGTCTGAGCACTCATCCCTCTGAACATGCAGGCCATGCCCAAGCTATGAATGTTTGTGGTTTTCACATTTGGTCAAAAGTCATCCACAAAAATGAATTTATAAACAGAAACTGTGTGCTTCTAATTCTTTGTCAAGGGGAAACTCAAAAACAGGGAAAAAAATGTGAAAAGAAAACTATGCAAGATCATCAGTTTTGTTTTGAAAATAAAGTTTATGAGCTGTGAGTTTACATAAGTTCATCCCACAAGAGACCTTTATTGGCGGTTAGTGTGACGGAATGAGCTTTGTGTGAAGGACTTGCGTATTTAAACCCAGTGGTCCACAAAGTCTGACTGGCACAATGCAAAGCGACAGAAAGACCCTGTTTTGTCACTAGCCTGCTGTAGGTTGAAACCCATAAATGACTGACATGTTAACAAAACACAGCAAAGTGCTGCAACTGCTTTGTGAAGCACAGGAGCTGTCCTCAGAAAACCTGCACTGAGATCAAGCCAATGACATTGCACAATTTCCTTTTTGACTGATTAATGTAAATTCTATAGCTATAAAGATAGCTGAGAAGAAAGCCAGACTGCTGCTGGACTGAGACATGATATCATTTATGTGGAAGAGCAGCAAGGCTGCTTCACAACATTCCAGGACAGCTGCATTTCTCTCTGGTTGACCATGATCCTTTGAGAGATTTATCAGTTGTTGTAGCCTTTGTGTGTCAATACTTTTGCTTGTATCTCTCTGGCAGAAACATAGCTCAACAAGACCCACATAAAGGAAAAGAAAAAGTAGTGTGCAGTTGTGGCTTTATAAATAAAGGAGTCCATGACTGAGAGCAAAAAAGTAACATACAAATTGTTGTAATGACTTCTTGCCGAGTTTGAAGTGCTGCCTCTGTTAGTCCTCCATCTCCATCTGCCACATGAGCATTTCCACTTGTCTGTTTTAGCTTTTAAATCTTCTGTTACATAACATAGCCACTCAGCCTCAAAGGTCTCTGAATCACTGGCTTCAAATCCAATTAAACATCAGATTTATTTGATTAAAATTTTACAAAGAACCCAGTCTTTACACTTGGGTTCATCCAGTACTTTCAGATTAATGATTTAAATCTGTTTTACATGAGAGTAAGTTTAACATAGTTAGCATGTTTTCTGATGCAGTAACACAATAAGGAGGTAAACTACTGAGAGTTAAGCTGTTCTCTGAAAAGCTCAGATAAACACCAAACTCACCAAAATCATTAAGCTGCTCTTCTGTCCCTAACCATAACAAGTGCACAAGTGTTGACCCAAATGCCCGAGTGTTTCTGATGCGTTACTGACCCAAATGTATGTTTTTGTTTAGATTACAGGTATCTGTATACCCACTGTCCAGGTCCAGAATGGAGCGTTATGTGCAGAGGCTGCTGTGAGTATGACGTGATCCGCTGTAAATGTCCTCTCCAGGGGACCCAGGTGGGCTATGCTGTACCCTGCTGCCGCAATGCCATCAATGAGTGTGATCCCTGCATCATCCATCCAGGTAACACCTCTGTAAAT
>JAOXNZ010000012.1:19068360-19090157 GCA_028566095.1 Kryptolebias brasiliensis | reverse complement strand
AATCTGTTACTACTATTTAGTGTTGTACTCCAAACACAATTTCGTTGTCTCTTTTGACAATGACAATAAACTCTTGACTTGACTTGACTTGACTTCAAACTATGAGAACTGAGCTCATCTTGAACATCTTCCATGCTTTTTTGCGCAGCTTTTTGGGTTTTGTGAGTGAATAATCTGTCCTGAAACTTTCACGAGCAAATGATTGTACATACTGAGCACATCGTGTACAGATACTGGGAATACATCCATCTCAAGTTTCCAAGTATATAACTGACAGCTTACACATCTTTACTCCTGTTTTCTACTTGCTGTTTTTCTGCAGAAGTTTGTGATACTTTCTTCACAGCTTGAATATGTTCATGTTCACTTTTATGAGGAAAAAACAGCTGGTCAGAATTAAATAGAGACATGTACATTCTTTTTTTTTATTGTTAGACACTAAAAAACTGTTTTCCAACCACAATGTATAATAATGATCCTCCATAGGTACAATGGCAGGCCCTTCAGTTGGGAAAATGCATACCTGTGCCTAGGTTGCACAGTGCTGTTCACCTTCCAATGTACAGGGCTGCTTCTTAAGTGAAAATCCATATTTAAAGGAAACTGTTTCAGTACTTTTCTATTTCAGGAAGCAGCAGTATGTTTTTATGTTCTGTTGTAGTGACAGTTGAGCTTAATGAGTTTAGCAGAGTTGATGCAAAAGAAACCTTTATGGGGCCTGTTAAAGAGCAGCAACTTAACTCCAGTTCTTATGATAAAATGCTCTCATTTCTTACATAACACTGCAATGTAGTAATGTAGTTCAAAGATTTAATGTAATTGAAACACGGAACACCGTTTGTCACTTACATTAAATTACTGTCACTTTGCTTCTGGTTCCCTCTCTGTCTTTCAGGCTGCAGTATTTTTGAGAACTGTAAGCGTTGTAACAATGGGACATGGGGACCCCAGGATGATTTCTTTATAAATGGCAGATACTGTGCTGAGTGTCGTCCAGGCTGGTCTGGTGGAGATTGCATGAGTAAGTTTTTCATCATTCCAGTTAGCAGCAGACTCCACTCCAGGTGAAATGAATGTGAGTGTACTACAGAGTCTTTCCTTTCCTGCTGATTTATCTTCAACTTGGACTACTATGCCATTTTGGAAGCCTGCCATAGGCCCAGGAGGTTTTCCATGAGTGCTGAATGACAAGTCAGAGTCAACAATTAAGAAACCCATAAAGCAACTTAATGTGTAACACTGACTCTAACTTTTATAAGCAGATATTCTACCAGCGTACCATCACAGCATACACTATACATGTTTAATTAAAAGCAGAAGTCTGGGATAGCTGCTGAATGTCTCTGTGGGCCCTGTGTTTATTGTTTTATTGCTCCAATACTGACTTTAAAAACTCAAATGCAATTGCTCTTGGTTTGTAGGGGAAACAAAGGATCCGAATGTGGTTTCTCAGAATAAAAATGAAGACACAATTGAAATTGCAGCCCTGTTGTTGCTTTGCTCAACAGAATTTCTCTGTATTTTTCCAGAGTGTGGGGGAGTGATCCGTAAAAGACAGGGCCACTTGGTTCTGGAGAGCTACCCCAACAACGCCAGGTGTGAGTGGACCATACAGGTGGACAGGGCATTTACTATTGAACTCAGGTAAGATTACAAGCCTTGTTCTAATAGTTCTTGACTGATTCTCATTTATCTTTTGCAAAATTACCATCTTTATTGTCTTGCATAAAAAAAGCAGGATTTTGAAGATTCTCTGCTTTGGATACACAATAATTAACATTTGCTGTTGCTTAGAGAACTAAAAAAACAAACAAAGCTTTTGTATATAATCAGTGGTTGTGTACAATAATAATATCAAATCAGATTTATACTTTATGTGGCATAAAAATCTAAAAGATAATTCAATGGTTTATCTCAAGTTTTTAGTATGAAAATAAATGACTTCACCTGCATTGATTTTATGTTTTAGACTTTGTACAGCACTTTGGCAAACAAAAGCTGTTTTTAAATGTGCCATAGAAATAAACTTAGACAAAAAATAGCTATTAATCTTTCATTTGGCTCTGCAGTCATGTTGCAGTTTTGTGATGCTTCGAAGACACACCAATGTTCTGAGCTTCATTTTATTTGGCCATCCTAACATATCATTAGAAAAGACACTAATGCACTGATGTCAGTGAAGGTATAAATTTTACAACTATGTATGTTAAAGCATGAAACACAAAGTACAACTAAGGTTGTAGGTGGAGTAGCCTATGTCATTAATATTTATGGAAGTAAGTTTGATTTTTTATTTTATTGGAAAAAGTGACCTCTGAATAAGGATATGATTTTTTCTGTCAGCAGTTTTTATTTCAATTACTTTCCAACTGAAAACTCCAAATAAACCACAAAATGTCATCAGGATTTTTACCAGCTAACAAGAGCACAAATACAATTTGATGTGGATATAATAACAGCTGCTTAGTGATGATGTTATGCCTCTCATCATCAAAATCAAATAAAATAAAATGTCAGAATCACACAGCTACTCTTTAATGGAGTCAAAGCCTTAGTTGGTGTTGGTGTCTTCATTGTCCATCTGAAATAGCCATTAATGACTGGTCTGCTTTTATAAAATGTTTCACTGAGCTCAAGTATTTCTGCAAGATGTATTTTGTAGACTCGTGGCAAGTTTACAGCAGTCTTTGGAAACCATAACAGGCCATTTTTCAGGAAAGTTATTACTTTCCCGGGCTGTGAAAACTTTCTGTTTCTATTCCTTCCCCCATTACAGGCAAGCAGTTGTGTGAAGTTTTAGGAACAAAAGCTTCATACAGCTAGATTCAGGTTGAGCTCTCAGTTCTGATTTGTTGGGTGCTTAAAAATCATTTAATGGCTTCAAGCATTTTTTCCTGCCATATGTGCAGCTGATTCTCAAACTCGACAACCGTAAAATGTTAAAAACACATAATTTTCAGAACCAATCTGTCAGGCCACATTTCATTATAAATGCAATGTATCTTCAGTTCTTAACATAAATACAATAAAACCCACAAACAAAACGTGTCAATAATCCCATAAACAGACTCATAAAATTTGTGTCTGAGTGATTGGTAAATAGTTTAAAGGCATTCTTGCTATTCCAGCTTTTACCATGATGGCGTGAACCATTTAAACAAAACAGGCAGCAAACATATTTCTACTAAATTGCAGCTGGCGTTAATTATTGGGAGCTCCTGTGGTCAAAACCATTTCTCTTATTTCTCATTTGTTAAAGCCTGCCTGCTCCAATGGTCTTTGATAAATGGTGAAACTAAAAGATTTTGGAAGCATGCCAATATGCTGTGTTAAATTCTCCAGTCGTTTTATATCTGCTCTGATGTAAATCCAGGATGATTACACCTGACATCACTTTGTGTTTTTCTTAATCCAGATAACAGTCCTGTTAATGTTACTCCCTGACTGTAACGTAACTGAATTCATTTTCCTCCTCATTAATATATTTGCAGGCTCTAAAAGCCCTTCTCTATTCTATGATGTTTTGGAACTATGGTAATAAATTTCCTTAGAAGTTTGTTCCAGTAACTACTCATGTTATTTGTTTTGGAAATGATGTTGTGCAATCAATGTGTTCATTCAGCATTCAGTGCAATATTTTATAGGCATTTAACAGCTGCTGATCTAAAATAACTACACAGTTTTTTAGACTAGGATGAACAGTTACTACCAAATACAACAGATGAATGACTGGTGGAGTGAGGAATGGGTTTAAGGTGAGCTGCCAGCACCTGTAGTTCACTTTGAACTGGATATTTTTTTATTTTTAAGAAGAAGAAGAAATAACGTTTATTGTCCCACAGAGGGGAAATTCAGGTGTCACAGCAGCATCATATACATAAATTCACACAAAAAAGTTCCAAAATGTCAAACAATATATAAAAAACAAGATTAACAATAACAATAATAGTAATTATAATAATAAAAATATCATGTACAAGAGCATAACATAAAGATACTAATCTGGCTGATCTGTTAGTTATTAGAATAAAAATATACTCATGACCCCACTGATGTGCAAATGAGTAAGATGACTTTCTTATAAATGTACATAATGTGCATGTGTATTGAACTTTTAAAAAAAAAGAAACACAACAGACTATTTACAATACAGTATATCAGTGCAGAAAGATAGATGACTGATATGCAATAACAGTATAAAGTTTTTTTAGGACAACAAAAACACTGAATTGTTAACACAGGTCATGACAAATTTAGAATTTATTTATTTATTTTAATTTCAAGCCTACTTCTCCTTCTTAAGGTTATCAGTTTTGGCTTTAAGAGAAGTCATTACTTATCTTTTATTCAAACTAAAACCTTTAATAGTTGCTTTCACATCAGGCTTTTAAGCTTATTTATTTATTTATTTTTTGGTTCTGTTCTTTCAGGTTTATGATGCTAAGTTTGGAATTTCATCCTTCCTGTCGCTACGACTACGTGGAGGTCCGAGACGGAGACAGCATCAACTCTCGTGTTATCGGTAGATTCTGCGGGAACAGTCGACCAGCTCCCCTTCAGAGCTCAAGCAACAGTTTGCACATTTCATTTGTGTCTGATGGTTACAAGAACTTTGATGGATTCTTTGCTACTTTCCAGGAAAGCTCAGGTAGGTTCACCAGAAAAAAAAAATTTCAAAACACTACAACTACTGATGAAGAATCTTTTACATCTTAAACTATAAGAACTCCAGAGCCTTACCTCAGTTATTGCTCAAGAGAACAATTTTCCCCTTAACCTTAAATCAAATCCTAATTTCATGAAACTGGCCTGTGTCATTGTTTTATATGCAGTAAATAAAAGGTTATTTGTGAATTTTTACTCAATGAACAAAGAGGCTCTTTGAAGCTGGGGCTCAAAACAAATGCAAACAAGAATTAAGTTTCCATGGAACTCCATGGCCAATGCAGTTTAAAAAGCCCTTAATGGAGCATGACTGGCACCTACATGTTAGAGCAAAAGCCTTTTTCACAGTGTTGAGGCTGTTATTAGTCCGCTGAGAAGCAAAAATGTCCTCACTTTCCAGAAATGTCCTAATTTTTAAGGCTGCAAACACACAAACACACACATGCATGCAAGTTATTAGCAGCCAAGCCAGAACTTGTAAAATCAAACAGGGGCTTTTTGTGTGGAAATGTCCACTCAAATGCAGAAAAGACAACTCGAAAAGGCTTCAGCTTTTAATACAAATGCGTTGATGATATGGATGGCCAGTCTGATCTGTTATTAAAATCAGTGTTTCTCATTGTGTCTGAGTGTCATATTTTTCATGTTTACAGCATGCAGTTCCTCCCCTTGCCTGCATGATGGGACTTGTATCCTGGACAGTTCTTACACTTACCACTGTGCCTGTCTGGCTGGCTACACAGGCAAAAGGTGTGAAAATGGTATGTGTGTAATGGAGCTAAAGTTTATGCTATAATCAACCAACTAAGATGTAGAAATGTTTCTCTTTGGATTTTGTGTAAAATATTAAAGTGCTTTTAGGATGAAGGTTCTTGGGGAAGTAAACAAGTCATATTTATAGCTTAAATATTCCATCTTACAAGGCATCTGAAAGACATTAGTGACACAATGGAATACCTGAACTATTTTCATTTGTTTCATTTGAAAAGAGGCACGCCTAGTTACAGCACATTTATCAAGCATTGATATCTTTCTTAAAGCGCCTATATTCGCCAGTGCTGCTGCCCTGAGGCGGGCTGTGATTCATTCTCACAAGGGGGACGTTTGTGGTCTGGACTGAGTTCACACCAGCCGCCTTCCCATCTGTGGTTCGCAAGAATTGTAAAATAAGTTTCAACTGAAAGGTTGCAAATCTAAAAGATCACCTAACAAATGGGGCTGCATGGAATGAAACAGAATTAATGGAGATAATTAATGTATGATCTCATCTTGCTGTAGACAGATAAGTACAATAAATAGCAAATATAATGAATAGGAAAACAAAGTAAAGAGGCAATATTAGCAAGCAAATTATTATAGGACAATAGAGGGTTATAATGTCAGGAAAATATTTTCTTTCTGAAGATGTTCTATATCACCCTAAATCTGTCTGGCCACTTTGCCATGCAAGGTAATGCTCCCTCAGGATGTGGTTACAGCCTCTTTAGATTTTTTTCTTTGAATTTATGAATGTCTGAACCCCAACGTGTGTTTTCATGCTTTATGTAGCTCCCTTGAGAACTTGCAAAAACAGACCTAAATGCAATTACCTCTGGCATGGGATGTTGTTTTTTAGGTCTAAAAACAATGGTCAAACATTGTCTACTACTGTAGCTAGCATTTCCATTAAAGGGGCCACCCATTAATTTGTATTCACATCAGGAATTCTCAGATATTGGTTTTAAAGAAAAAGATGGATTTATGACACTGTCTCAAATTATTATACTAAATATAGTCTACATTTCTCATCATCTACATCTCTCATTGTCAGATGGAAAATTTTAATATGAACCTGACATTGTCTGTATTTCATGCCGCTAATAATTACCTTGTCATCTGCTGTGAGCCTGAGCTAAAATGTGACATGCAATTGCTTTCTTCTCATCTCTTGTAAAGAAATATAGTCTTGTCCTAATCACTTTTCTTCTTTGTTTGGGAAAGTTTAATCTTCCTGAAAGTCAAATCTGGTTTGGATTGGAGTGTGCAACAGAGTTTCGAAAGCATAAACGAAAGGAATGATGAGACAGAAACTCATGTTATATGGCATAATGAACAACATGCATTCCATCCTAATAACTTCATACTGATTTCATTATGTTTGTGAACATACCCTGAAAAAGAAACCAAACAAACAAAAAAACAACAACAAAGAAATAGCACATTGGGCAGTTTCAGTTTTGTTTGCACATACTTGAAGAAGGTCATCTTCGGGTAATTCAGTTTTTGGTTGACCACTGACATTCTTCATTCAATAACACAGCGAAGGTTGGAAATGTCGTGTGTCAAAAATGTTTGGATTACAGGGAGGGTTTGCAGCTATGAAGCCACAGACAGTGTATTTCATGGATCTGATCCATCTTACACCAACAACAAAAAATTTCCTGAATGATCCTCTAGAGAACTGAAATGATACAACTGCAGCTTTAGTGAACGTTTTGTGAACTTAATTTTGGTGTTGCAGGCCTGTTACGACAAATGGGGTCTCTTTTGACTTTGTTTCTAAAATAAATGTAGATACTTCCTTCACAACAGCATACAAAAAGCAGTTTTGTTACCCGTCACATGTGTAAATTTGTTTTGCAGTGGGTTGTGTTATCTAACAGAGTTCCCCACCATTCCACAAACACATTACCAATCTGAGCTACTCCAGTTCATAAAATCTACTTTTACAGCAGTGGAAAATGGAACATTTTGACTACTACTCTTTTATTGCATCTATTTCTAACTCTTTAACAAGCCACGTGTTAAAGCCTTGCTGTGAACTGTTCACACTTGACTATGATGGGTGAACTTATTGCTTAATGAGCCTCTGAGGTAGCAGAGTAAGCGTTTACATTTCTGAGTTTGTCAAAACAAAGGACAGTTAGTTGTGAGTTATTCTAGATTTGATTTTGTCCAGTACCTGCCTGAAAATATCAGAGCAATGAACTCACTATGGATCTATTTGTGTGGTCTTTTACAGCATGGCGGTACAATAAACCAATTTTTGAGGTATGCTGGAAATGCCTCCTGAATCTTTTGTGCAACGTATTTGTGAACATCCACCATTTGGTTAATTAAAAGCAAGTGAAGGCAGCATGTGCCCATAAACGACTATGCATGCATGTGTTTTTACTCAGTGGTGGGATGCCGTAGGCCTCCAGTGCCCACACATGGTTCTACAGAGGGTCTGTTTCATCACTCTGGCGCCCGCATCACGTACCGTTGTGACCCTGGGTTTAAGCTGCGGGGGTTTCGTACTGCCATCTGCCTGAGTGACGGCACCTGGAGTGCTCCCGCCCCAGAGTGTGGTAAGATAAAATATGACTTTTTTTTTCTTCTTGTTTTAAACCATTGCCGGTTTGGGTCTGGAAAGTCATAAGTGTGCCACATGCTTATTTTTGTAAGTCCAAGAGATGGTGAAGATTATGGAAAAAAAACTTCCTTTTCTTTCCCTCACTCCAGTGCCAGTGGAAAGAGTCTGTACTCTACCATCCAAACCGAGAAACGGTGACCACTTTTTAGTTTATGGACCAAACGACGTCCTCATTGCTCTTCAGTATTTGTGCCACCAGCCCTATGAACTCATTGGGAGCTCCCAGAGAACCTGCCTTCCTAATAATACCTGGAGTGGAACAGCTCCTGTTTGCACTAAAGGTCAGTCAGATTGCCTTATGTGATAAAAAGTACAAATACTATGGAATAGTTGTTGCAAATTATTTTCTTTTTGTTAAAAAAATAAATATTTAATAAACCAGACAAATGAAATAAGCAGAATGAGGTAACTTTGAACCAAACTATATGCAGTCAGCAACTCAAAATATATAACTAAATTTGATCTTTTCTGTTTTATATAATCCACAGTGAACAACACACTAACTGAAGCTGAAAAAAAGACTGAAAAGGGCACAAACATAGACAGTGACAAAGAGCTCAGCACAGCTAAAGAGAGACGTCAACAAAATACAACAGAAAAAGAAAATGGTGGGAAAGAAATAAACTCTGGTTTGGAGAACACAACAGCAATTGACATAGAAGATAAATATTCTGGAACCACTCCAAAAAATGCTGCGGATAAAGGCAGGAATGATGGCGAGTTAGAGGAGAAAAATGCAGGGTCAGAGGAGGTCAGTGAGGACAGAAAAAATGAGGTGGATAATGTAGACCCAGGTAACAATCTGAACACAGTCGAAGAGAAAGAACCAGAAGCAACAAAGCCACCTGAGAAAAAAGAAGGCAGCTCAGACTTTAACCTGGAGAAAGGGAAGACAAACACCACATTGACAGTGGTGAGAAAGGACAAAGGACAAGAGGAGAAGGAGAGAAAAGAAGAGCAGGTGAATGGAAAAAGAGATCCAGATAAATTTGGTCCAAATGAAACCAAACTGAAGACAGCTGTACCTGAGGGTGGCAACACTGTGGAAATATTTGAACCGGAAATGACAAAGAACAACACAGTTACGCAGGATTCAAAGGATACAAATAAAGAAAACAACACCATTGAATCTTCTACGACTGGGAGGAAAATCTTTCCCACTCGAGTCAATGTGACACAATACACCTTGTACAGAGCAGAGGAGGAAACTGGGAAATCAAAGGAAAAACTATTTAATAAAAAAGACGAAACTGGAGGAGATTCCTTGGAGAAAACAAGAGAGATGGAAACAAATAAGGAAGAGAAAGAAAAAGAAAAGGAGAGAGAAATTAACCAAAGCTTCACTGGTAAGAGACTCATTGATAAATAGAAAAATTGATAAATTCTATGTCTGTCCAACCTTTATTCATAGCTACTTGTTCCACTCCTTTAGAAAGAAAGTGTCCACTTCTACCTCGCCTGTACAATGGCTACCACCAGGTGGTGCTGGGAATGGAGCCGGAAACAGTGGAGTTCATGTGCAATCACTCCTACGCCCTGAGTGGTGATAAGAAGCGTACCTGTCAGCCAGGTGGGAGCTGGAGTGGCAAACAACCCTTCTGTGTCAGAGGTACTGTCATTCATTTTTATTATTAATTCTTAATTAAATTGTTTGACTGATGAAGTATTATTACTACTTTGATGGTAAATGGCACATTCATTACCATTCTCTGGGATGAAACTACAACCAGCAGGCAGTTGGTTTACATGTAGTGTAAAATGTCAAGTGTTTTAGACCTAATCAGTTCTCTTGTTTTCTGGTTACCACATTTAAATCAATGGGATTTGTGTGCATGTTTATATTGTATACTGTATGTCTTTATTTGCAGCATGTCGAGAGCCTAAAGTATCTGAGCTGGTCAAACAAATAGTTCTCCCTCCTCGGGCACCATCCAGGTATGTTTAATAATGCTTTATTACAAACATGACAGGAAATGTATCTGATCCAGAAGTGCTGTGCAGTTATGTGCACTAGTATTTACTGACTGTTGGATTTAAAAAAAACAACATTAAGGTCATGCAAAACATTCATCTACACTTAAACCCAAAAGCCTTTTACTCAACACATGGTGGACCCTTTTATCCCCTCAGGAAGACACCTTTGCACAAGCTCTTCTCCTCTACAGCTGCCCAGCAGTTTTTGGCTGTTGGTCCCACAAGAAGCCCCCCAGTGCTTCCTCAGCTGCCCCAGGGCTTCCACCATCTTTACACACAAATAGAGTATGAGTGTGCGTCTCAGTTTTACCACCACTTTGGCAGTCCTCGACGCACTTGCTTGCAGACAGGGAAATGGAGTGGGCGCCATGTCTCCTGTTCACCAGGTGAGGGCAGCAGAGGATCACTGATGGTCAGGTCCTCCTTTTTGGAAGTCATCAACAACAGGAGCATTTTACATAAAAGCAGTAAAATTTAAGAACATTATTAAGGAAAGTTTGAACTTATTGTAATACTGCTGCATTTGAATAATCAAAAAATATAGGTTTATACAAAGGCAAATGTCTTTTTAAAAAAACAAAACAATATTTACCTATGTTCTTATAAAGTAATTCTTCTGCAGTCCCCAAAATAGAGAATGTTTTTTATGTTTTATCACACTCTTAATAAAAATGGCTTTTTTTATTCTTTTTACTCAAAGATAGGTTGACAAGTAAAGTATTTACTTGGTTGGCAGATTGTCAACAAGCTGTTTTTATAAAAATGTCCTTTATTCTTTTCCTCCAGTCAGGGACTCTCACATGTCACACAGCTGTGGCTTTTGGGTGTTTCATGTACTTTCTCTTTTTGTGCCACTGATTTGCATTTTGCAGACTTCAAAATAGCTGGAAGTTCACAGACAGCCCCTCAGTTCTCAATACTGACTCTATAGGTCTAACCATTCCTGTGTTGCTTTTCTTTCCCTCCATGTTTTGATTTTAGTCCTACCTCTCATCCTGTCACCTTCTATTTGGCAGTGTGTGGGAAGCATCTAACCTTTGACCCAGAGAGGCCGGATGAGGCTCACTGGCCCTGGCTGGCAGCCATCTACCGCCGCTCCAGCAAGGGTACTGAGATGAAGGTGGCCAAAGCAAACAGCCAGGCAGGGACTCTGAAGAAGAACGGAGGAACCAGAAGTGACATTCTAAACCAGGCTTCTGACTGGCAGCTGGTCTGCAGTGGAGCGCTGGTTAACCAAAGGACTGTGGTGGTTGCAGCTCATTGTGTAACAGAACTAGGCAAGGTGTATCCTGTGGATACAGCCATGATAAAAGTGGTGGTGGGGAAGCACTATCGTGATGACCACAGAGAAAATAAAGGTCTCCAGCACCTGAGGGTAAGTTTTTCTAAGGTCTTCTGTTTCTAATCGTCCTCTTTAAGGAAACTTGCAGAGTGAGTTTATGTCTTTCTCTCTCAGGTGACCTCCATTGCTGTGCATCCAAACTACGACCCTAATATTCTTGACTCTGACATTGCTGTGATCAAGTTATTTGACAAAGCAAGGGTTGGAGAAAAAGTTGTGCCACTCTGTTTGCCAGAGAGCCAAGAAGACGAGGCGACGTCTGGTCATGGACTTGTGACAGGCTGGTCTCCAATACCTGATTCCAGTTTAGGTCCTGATGAAAAAGCAAGGGTTGGGCTGGTTCACCTTGCTGACATCGTCCCATGTGAGCAGCAATACGCTCGTAATGGTGTGCCAGTCAGTGTTACAGACAACATGCTTTGTGCCAGCCAAAAACCTGACTACAAACCATCTAACATTTGTCCCTCTGACACTGGGGGAATCCTTGTCCTCCCTGCGCTCTCTGAGAATCAGGTCAGCTATAATTCAAAGACCTCTCAGGTTCATGGAAACAACAAAGGCTTGTGGAGACTTCTGGGTTTGGTGAGCTTTGGCTATGACCAAGGGGAGTGTGATCCTGAACTCTATACAGTTTACACACATGTAGCTAACTTCAAAGACTGGATTCAGGGTAATATGAAATAAAAACATGACATCCTTTCTTTGTGGGTTTTCAGAGCATTCATTCTGTCCATTGTCTGATGCACAAGGGCATTTTCCAACTAAATACAGGAGCAACACTGGACAATATAATGTTTTAACTGAAGGGGGCGTTAGCACATTAGATGAGCAGAGCAATCAACCTTTTATCTGAAGAATTCAGTTTTTCGGCACCTCAGCATGAGGTTAAAGACTTGAAAATGACCAGAAAACCTTTCAGCTGAGCATTCTAGCTGAAGATGGTTTGGATTGTACACAATGTTATGTTTTTTGTTTTGATGATCTGAATTATATCAATTCATACAGAGCAAAAGATGTACATAGTGTATGAAAAGACATAAAATATGACATTTTTATTAAAGAAAACTTTGGTGTGTTAAAGTTCACTTGTGATTTTTCTTCCTGAAATTATATAACTTATATGTCCAAATACATTTTGCTAAGTATGCAAAGACTTTAATCATTGCATTTTCATTTTGTGATGACAATTGGTGTTACAAAGCAAGTGAACAAATCACTTACAAATCACTTCAAATCCTCAAATTCAGCAAGTTTTTTTCAATTTTGTCCACTATTCAGAGGTAAGTTTACACATCTGCTGCTCTTACTGACATTGATACGAGTGTAAACAAAATACAACTGTTTAACTTCTGTAGATTTCCAGGTCATCTTAGTTTAAAAAAAAAAGAGTAAATCATAACATCTGGCAGAAAAGACAAAGTCAAAATAAATACAGAAGACACAAGAGCAAGAAAAATAAGTGTTTAAAAACCTGTAACTACATAAGTGGAGAATATTCTAAATTAAAGGACTGAGTTTGAAAGCCTGGTTGCTTAGTCATAAACTAGGATTTACAAAGACAGTTCATAATATTTAAAGTGGGATTCTGTGAAGCAGGTGTTGACAGTTAGTACTTTAACTGCAGTAGAAAGAAGGCTGAGTAAACTAAGTTTGTAGAAACAGGGATAAATTCTCATAAAGGGGTCAGGCTAATGGCTAATCAGTCTGTGGCTTCAATTTAACAACTATCTGTCTGCATGATCAGCTGGGTCTTATCATTCTGCTGGTATTACTAAACATCGTCAAACATGTAGCCACTGATACAGCCAGTAGCCCAAAGCACACCTAATTTTGCATAATAACATGATTGTTCAGTTGAGAAAACAGCAAACAAACTGAACAAATGGTCCAATGCAAAATTGTGGAAGATTAACATTAGCTAAGCTAGCGTTTGCTTTCATCTGGTATGACATCTTTGAGTTTGAGAATAAAATTCACTAAAAAAAAAACAAGGTCTCAATTGCAATACCTGTTAGTCTGACTCCTGTATGAAAACTTATCCCAGTTTCAACAAACTAAATTCCGTAAGACTTCCATCTACTACACGTAAGATGCTAACTTCTTACAACAGCTTCACAGAACCTCACTTAAAAAAACCCAAACTATCCATTTGAAAACTTTTAGGTTTGGTTTGACGTTTAAACAATGTGCTCCATTCCTCTAAGGCTACTGATTGGGAACAAGTAAACCAGAAGTTTAACTAAAGGCCAGCTCCTAAAAAACTAAAATCTTGAAGTACAACACAACATCAGAACATTAATTATGACAGACTATAGCAACCATTTAGCAAATACTTGCCTGTTCATACATTTTAAGATTGCTTTTAATGTTTTACTATTGTTTTGATCTATCAAAGACTTTCTGTCTCCTTTGTCTCTATTTTAAGTTAAAGTTGAACTTACCACAGTCCTGCGCTTCCCAGAGGACAGTCCTATCCACTCGGGCTGGGAGACTGTCTTTTTCACAGGCCCCTGTAAGCTCACAGGGCATCATCAATGGAGAGACAGACAGCACTCAACCAAAGGCTGACTGTCCTTGTAGAAAAAAGTATAACCCTGAGCACTGACTAGGATAATGGTGAGAAAATGTTACCATGAGAGCGTAGTTAACACTAAAGAGACAGTGGGTTCAGAATACTTAACACAAGACTTACATGAAACGTTTAGGTTTGCATCCAGTTTCTCAGCTGGGCTGCTGGGCCTCAGCGTGAACACAAAGGATCCACACACATGCTGATTATTAGTATTCAGGTCTGACCTGAAAAATAGGACCACATCCACTATGTCAGGAAATCTTCTGCAAACACTTAAATAAAAATGTTCGTATATGAAATAACAAAAGCAATTGTTGAAAAACTTTAGTTAAAATAGCACTAAGAAAACATACTGAATTTTACACATAAAAATCCTCAATGTTACATTAAAAAAAATCTATAATCCTTTTGAATTTGAGGCCAGCAACATATTCAAAAAAGATGTGACACTGAGTTGCATCACTTTGTCTTTTAACAACACTCTAAGCCTTAGAAATGTAGCAAGGTTTTTTCCCTCCAGTACAAAAATATCATTGCTTTCACTGTTAGGAGCCTTTTTTGTTGCGTTTTTTATTGTATTGCAGCAATTTGTTTCAGTGGATGACAAACTGCCTTCAGTCCAGAGCTAACATGTTGGCTCTTTATATGAATCAATGAAGCAGTAATACCTGCAGAATATGTTTCAGCATTGTTTTACTAAAGCAGGGAAGATCATCATTAAATAAGACATGTGGATGGCAGGTCCAAAACTTTTTTATTGCTGAGCATTAATGGTGTTTATAAAGATGTACAAGTTACCTATGCAATGGGCTCTTGATGGAAACAGCTTAAGCATAATTTCAACTGTTGATTTGTAAGACAGATTTTCACCAAATTTTACTTTATCCTGAAAGTGACAAGGAAAAAAAAAAGTACTTTATGGCAAATATTTGGCTATTTGAAGTCACTCATTGCTCAAAAACACCATAAAACCCAACTTTTAAATTTCTAGCATTTTTTCTACACAGATATAAAACTGTTTTCTCAGTGAACGGAAAACTGCAAGAATAAAAGAATGAAGCTTACAGACTAAAGAACCAAAGCGCCACAGTTTACTCCTCATGTAAAAAAGGTTTACAACGTAAAAATAGATCCAAAACATGATACGGTTCTGTCATGCACAAGTCAACTGAATAGCACAGACCTGACATACTCAAATGCACGTTTAAGTAAAGAAAACAAAACCAACAGGCGGACGTGGCAGCAATAGAACTAAATAACAAAAAACTTCCTAAAACCAGGATGCGAGCCACAAGGGAAACCAGACAGCACATAGAAGTGACAACGAACCAGTGAGTAAGTGAGGGAGATGACCAGGTTTTAAAGACTGAAGGAAATTAGGATAAGTGGGCACAGTAGAGTGATTACAGGTGAAGATGGGCGTGGCAGGCAAACCAGTGATAGGCTGAGGACAAGTGAAAGATGACAAGAACACAGGGAGCAAAAACTGAACAAAGACTCATGACACAAAACCAAACAAGAAATAAAACAGAATCACAGAAACAACAAACTCAATACAAAAGAAACTGTCAAAGTGAACACAGGACAAGCAGAAAGAAAACAGAAACATGACAAAACAATAACCCTAAATACAAAAAGAAACTCAAAGAAAACCCAAATCCTTGCAGAAATATATCAGAAGACGAACCTGTGCAATAAATAACAGATCAAAAAACAATTTTAGGCATTGTGGCAGGAGCAAAATAAGCATTCTTTAATTTTCAATATTTTTCCCACTTAAGAGAATTTGAGAGACCAGTTGTCATTCTTTAGAACTCTTTGTTATTGAGGCCAGGTTGATGCTAAATTAAGTTTGTATCAAAGGATTTCTTACAGCCTGACCAAGTCTCCACAGTGAAAAAAGTGTATAATCCCATCTTCCAATGGTACATATTATGATATAACTACTACACTCTACTTTAGATTAAAAATACCATCTGGACTTTACTCATCAAAAAAACACAAAACTATTAGTAGAGATCAAATGTACCTGGGAGCCCAACTGGGGAAAAGGATGCAAGTGAACAGAGAGAGGGGTAAAATGAGGCATCACCTAAGAGGAAAGAATGCAGCTGGTTTGAAATTACAAAAATATGCAGAACAAAACACCTTTAAAATGAAAGCAGGACCTAAACTGCATACATTTATGATTTTAAAAGTAAAACTATGCATTGTATCTAATGTAGCCTACTGTATACTAGGTAATAACAAGTTAAATGACTCCTGCATTCTATTTTCAGCAGACATTATATAAAGTACTCCATCAACATCTTTCATTAATGATCTTTTCCTCAGGCTTTCTCCAGCTTCTTAATCATACATCACACATGCTCATTCTGTTCTGCCAGCACACCTGCTCAGTCAACTACCCTTACAAGCTTTTTCCTTTTTTGTGGTCTGCTCGCTTCTCATCGACATCTTGCAACATTTAAGGGTCTGGAGCTGTCCAATCTGTTTACAGCAGGAGGGAAGAGCTGCCAATTTATTGTCTGTTTTCTATTTATGTGTGATTTTTTTCCTAAAGTTTGTGGTATAGAGAATGTTTGTCACATTACTTTTTACTGTCCAAATTAATAAAATATTATTAATTGTTTTTTACAAAACATATTTCACACTTATGTTTCTCATACCTGCGATTAGACCATTTCTTTTCTTCTTCTCTTTAATCATTGTGAAGAAGCGGCAAATAGAATCCACAAAGGTTCTAATCAATGCTGTAGATGTAAATGCCTTCCTGCAGCCAAGCCTATAGGTTGTTTTGATTCATACTGAAAAGCTTTAGAAAAGCTTTAATTCAGACTTTGAATTTAGTCATGTGTCACAGTATCCACCTGTCTTGGAGCCATTTTGATTATTCTCTTTTCTTATTCCTCTATTCGACCGTCTAAAATATTTCATCATTATACATATATTATATATGGTGGGGTTGCGTTTTTACTGACATTTTACACATTTTAATGCCCAGTTCATCCACCTTTGCACATTGAGATTCGTGACAACACAACAAACATGCTCGCATTCAATCTTTAGTCTCACAGTGTTGCATTTTTATAGAAGCAGAAATGTTCAAACCTGTTCAAACATAGTGGCAGGTGTTCAAAATCAAAATAATGGTGCATATTAATAGATGTCTTTTAAGATATTTGTATTGCTCTTAAACTGCAGAGAAAAAAAGGAGTGAAGTTCAGTTCCAATTTAATATTTAGTGAAGTTGCAAAAAACTTTGGACACATTCCTCCATTGATAATGTTTGTCAATGTGAAGAGAATTTGGGTTGTAGCAAACTACATTTTCAATCTTTAAATATTTTTTTATGGTACACGTAAGACTGCATTAGTACCTAAAAGGCACAAATATGACAACAACCAGTGTTGTGTCTAATGAACACAGGTTAAAATGAATTTTTTGCCATTTTGTTGTGGCTTTGAGCCTTTTGAAAAAAATGGCAGTTTGCTTCATTTTTTTAGTTTAATTAGAAAAATATATAAATACACCATAGATGACAAAGCTGACAGCTGTTAAGCAGCACTTTTGCACCAACAACATAATTCCTATTGAGGTACAAGCCAAAAACTTCACATATTTGAAATTTTGTGCAAGTGTCTTTAAGAATTTGAGCAAACTAGAAAAGTGGAAGACAAACATACAAGCCCAAGCCTTGAAAGCTATTAACAGCAGATGAACAAAACTCTAAAGGTCAAGTCCTTAACAACTGGTAAAATATCCAGCAATGGCCTGACAGAGACCTAACATCCAGCTGATTCATCCAGCTGGAGAGAATGCCAAGAACTATTTGAGAATTATATTGTTGGTAAAAATTACAGTTGTATGCCTGTCAAACTGCATTTTCATTGACATTTTATTTCAAGGTCAAAAGTACTCTATTCTTTCATTAGGAACTTCATTCGTGTTGAAGGCATCAGATACATCCATAAAAGCACAGCACAAAACACATGAAAAGCAACATTGAAGGTGTGGCTTCAAAAGGATAAGATAGTTAAAAATGCCCTAAAATACAAAAGTTTAAGTAGAGTATAAAATGTTCCTGGCATTAAAAACTACCTGTTAAAAAATGGGCTATGTTTTCAACAAATAAAGCCAGCAGGAGATGACTCAGATGTTAAGGCTTCTAATAGAGGTTGGCACACAACAGCGTGTTGCATGTTTGGTCTTGAATTGTAATGACTTGTATTTGAGGGCAGGTGGATATTGATTTTGTGTGGGATCAGATGCTACCTGGAGTCCTTTCTGTCTGGTTTGACTAATGTAAATAGTGGTCACTGGTTTCAGGTCCATGCCAAAAAACTGCTGCTGCTCTTTTTAATGACTCTGGTGCGAAGGGGGAGGTGGATTTGGCTCAGCGCTCCAAACCAAGCTATTTTGTTAAAGGTGATGATGGGTTCAATAAAGCATTTGTAAAAGGAGAGTAGAGTTGACTGGTGAACTTGGAGTTTAAAGAGTCTCTCTAGAAAAAAAGACAGGTTGCTGGCCTTTGGAGAAGATTATTTCACTGCATTCTTTATAAAGGGGAAATAATGAAGAGAAAAAGGAATAGCATATGGCCCAAAACAACACTACTTCCTCTCTCAACATGGCGGTGGCACTGATGTATTAACAAGGTGTTTGCAAAGGTGTGCAGAAGAACAGTGAGAGCAGAGATTCAACCAGAATCATCAAAATTAATTAAATGAAACAAACAGGTTGAAAATCCTGACCACAAAAAACAAAGGGATTCAGAACAGTATGTGGGTACCATTGTAGACAATATTTTCAATACATTTTGTTGTGTCTTGGAGATACATGTAATATCACAGAAGAAAATGTAGCAGTAAGACCAGCCAGGTCAGAAAAAACTGTATTATAATAGAAATTTATGCAGAATCATTTATTATGATCACTTTTTTACTACATTACAGGGTTTAAGAAGGCACGCCTCACTTCAACCAGACAAACCTAACAGGCTTCTGATTCCTTCTCAAACCAGTTTTTTTTTTTTTTTTTTACCAACAGAAAGACCGGTGAAGCATTACTGGTGATCATAAGGGTGTAAAAGACACACACGAGAGAACAAACTCAAATAAAGCTGTCTTTATTCTAATGTCTGTTATACTGTTTCAAATTCAATTTGTTGTACCACAGAGAATAAGATTGTGTAACTTTATAATAATCACATTTCGCAATATAAATGTAAAACAGGTCAGCTGATTATTATAACCAAAATTATAAATTAATCAGCAGTTTGATAAGAAAATAGATTTTCAGTTTCCCACTGTAAGGATTTTCAATTTTCATGCATGATGAGTAAAAATCAGTGTTGGATTCATGACTGCAGAGAGGCAGCATGAATCCTCCATACCACTGTCATGATCCTGGGGTTTTGGGTTTATTTTGGAAGTTAAGTTTACTTGTTAAATTCAGTCATGTTTGTTTCATGTAGATATGTTCATGCATGTTTCAGTTTTCCAAGTTTGCTTTCTGTGTCACTGTCATTTATCTACCTGAGCTCCCCTGGTTTCTCTGCACCTCACAGCTGCAGCTCATCTGCCCAGTAATTTCACCTGCTCCTTGCTCCAGTATTCACCCCTCCCTGTTTAAATAGTCCTTAGTTTCTGAAGTTTTTCCCAACACTGTTTGTTCCTCATTTGCTCCAGGGTTACCCAACCTGTTTTCTTGCTCCTTGACTAATGTAAATTACAGTGTTTGGTTTCTTGCTTTATTTCAGTTTTGTCTTAGTTTAGTCATAGTCTGTCTTGGTGTCTGCATTTTGGGGCCTCACACCAATAAAACAGTCACAATAAATGCTGAAAAGATACTGGAAATCTTCACATTGTTTTTACATTTGACACACCAAACAACTGAATGGTGTATTTAGAAAAGGGCTTCAGCAAAATTTAATACATGTTTGACTAATAGTCCTTTAGGATTTAGCCTTATGCTAAATCTTTAACAACTCCAATAATGTTTGAGCAGGTTTTTCTATCTCCTTTTCTTGTGGTGCACTGGCACATTTTGTCACACCAAAATAACTGAAGTGAAACTCCAAGTTAATACCAAAGACAGGAAGAAAACAGGTTGGGTGTCCTTGTCTTTGTTATGGTAATGTATTTATTACATTTTGGACAGCATATAGCTTAATCCACATAGCTAATTCGGGGGCCAACATGTAATATATAAATACAGGTATTAGTGATTTGAGCTACAATAAAGAGCCTGCAGCATACCTTCAATGTGTTCATGCATGGCTTTACATGCTGACTTTTGGGGTTTGCTGATTTTTATTAAAACGGGAAGATCTAGCTTTCTGCAGTTCACGTTTTAAACAAATTTTGCATCAACTTGGATTGTTTTAGTGTAATAAATAGGGGAAGAGGGAGGGAGAGAGGGACAGTGTTAGTGTATAGGCTGCATCTTCAACCAACGGGAGTTGGCATTCCCATGGAGAAGAGACGGGGAGGGGAGGGGAGGGGGTGGGGGAGAGGTGCGTGGGGTGAGTAAAGCGCCGAGGAGCGAGGTGAGGCTCAGCTCATTTCAGTGGGATCGTTGAGCTGCGGAGCTCCTCGGATTTTACAGCCACAAAAACCGGTCCTGTGTTTCGTGCGTGACGCGCTCCCGACCCGGACCGCTGTGCGCTCTGCGGCTCGCTGTGGCTCACCTGGTGCTCTGAAGCGGATGAGAGAAGACTCTGCACACCAAAAAACTTTTTTCACCGTGGTTTCCAACAAAGGTAAGATGCTGATGAGCTTTTATTGTGTTTATTTCTTATTTTAGCGCGCAGACGGTTGAATGCTGGAGCTGAGGAATGCACCGGTGCTTTAAATTATGATTTGCTGTTTGGTGTCAGAAGTTAAACTTACCTTAAATAAATGCTTTAATTAGGAAATCATGCAGATGCACATAGTTGACATGACTGAAATGTATTCACCCATGATGTAAATTAGAACACATATTATAGCTTTTCTGATAAATAAACACGTTTTGTCAATACTCCTGCAGGATAGACACACCTGCATAGGAATGTCCCGAACCACAGACCTTTACAAACATTCCATCAGTTTTAATAATAATGCAGAGGGCTGCATTTACCCTATTTGTTTTATTCCAAACAAAAATGCATTTCTTTCTCATAGATGGAGCTGTAAATGGTTCTGTTTTCTGTAACGTCACAAGGAAGGGGCAAACGTTTGTGCAGGCTGGTTGGACTGTAGCCGTTGGTCAAGAAGAATTGCAATAGTTGCGACACAACTTGTGAGACAAACCCTCGTCTTTGGTTCATTTTCTGGTATCCGTTTGATGCCTGAAGCAGCTTTCTCTGATCCAAAACCAAAGACTCCTGCTGCAGCCACGCGCGCATCCAGAGTCTCTCCTCTGTTAGATGAAGTGAGGCTCCCTTCTCTTCTTCTCTACTTCATAATAAAGGAGTCTAAGTGTGATGAGTGATTTTCTTTTCAGAAAAAAAAAGCGAAGACTTGAATTGTTGCTTTACGGCTGACTTCCTCTGACAACGTTTCTTTCTTTCTTGTTTTTCTGAAGATTTTACACAGATTTGATTAAATATCAGATGCGCAGCCTGTCTACTAGTTCCATCAGCTGTCCCTGAAAACACGCAGAGGAGATCCTCGGAACTCCCTCTTTGTGTTTTACAAAAACAGGAAACATTTAATTTTTCAAAAAACGTGGAAAAGCTGAACGCTTTCCCTCTTACCTTAGTAACGCCACCCACCTCTTGAGCCAATCGCTGCAGCCCTCTCCCCAGCCACTTGGGCCAGCTCCTCCGGGGCAAGGAGGTTATGTCTTCGGTAGCGGCTAATTTT
>JAOXNZ010000012.1:19018078-19038770 GCA_028566095.1 Kryptolebias brasiliensis | reverse complement strand
ATAAGCTTAAAAGAGAAAAAAATACAGCATGTTTACATTTTTGAATTATTGGAATATTGTGAAAAATAATTAAGGAACACACCAATTAATTGATTTATTTTCCATTTAGGTCTTATCGTTTTTAGGATCCAACAAACTCTCATATCAAGCATTGTCATTCATAAAGCAAACAAAATCATGAACACTGAACTGAAGAAAAAGAAAACACAATTCCACACTTTGGTGACCAGGTTTTAGTCCTAACTAATTTGTCACCAGACAAACAATTTGCTGCACTTTAATTTGAAAGATCTGGTTTATTTTAAAGAC
The DNA here is from genome assembly GCA_028566095.1 of Kryptolebias brasiliensis. Lineage (NCBI taxonomy): Eukaryota > Metazoa > Chordata > Actinopteri > Cyprinodontiformes > Rivulidae > Kryptolebias > Kryptolebias brasiliensis. Next base: position 19,038,461 of record JAOXNZ010000012.1, on the reverse strand, counting down.
AACAGCTTCGTACCTCAATTTTAAAAACTGTTCAAAATAACACATCCATGCGTTCTTAGACTCAGTGTCCATTCACTGCTGCAAACTGAAAGCAGTTTACAAACACATTGTTTTTGGCCCCAATCCCAACTTGTCTTCTTTCTTTTCTTTCTTCTCTTCTTACCAAATCCTCCCCACCCTTGTCTGCACCTGACCTTCTCACGCCTGCTGGCCTTTATCTGGTGACTCCTCTAGTTTAATGACGGTAAACTCCTCTGTGTTGCCATTCTCCTGGATATTCTCCTTGTTCATGAGGGTAACCATTTCCTGCTCTCTGTCCTGGTTGTGGGAGCTCGAAGCTGCTGCTGCTGTCCCGTTGCCCTCACCACCATCTTTGGCTGTGATCATCAGGGTTTGTTTCCTGCCGCACCAGCTAGAAATGCACATTCAGTCATATGTAATTACAAACTACTGTTTTTACCAACTTTTCATTTGCAGCAAAATGATGAAAAGTGAAACACTATAAATGCAAAAAAAAAAAAAACAACAACACAAAAAAAACACAAAAAAAACATGCTGCATGAAAACATCAAGAGTGTTTTTCAAATCAAAGCCATACCTTTTTCTTTTGGCGACAACTACACAAACAATGAAAATGGCAGCCACTGCCACAATCACTATAGTAACAACGAGCCAGTCTGGAGGGACAAACAAAAACAAATTAACAGTAATTTACTGCAGTGTTAAATCGAGTATAGAGGAAAAAAACTTTAATTGCTCCCAGGTATTGTTTGACTGCAGTCAGTATGTAGTTCAGGATGTTTGAGGCTTGCTCACCTGATGAACTGTGGCTGGCTTGCTTTTCATTGTCAGATGTGGGTTGATTCAGGACCCTTCCTTTGCCAGGGATTTGATTTGGAGCTGCACAGAAATAAAATAAAAGGATAATTTAACCTATTTTAAATACAAATAAACTCATAATCTCTCCTAAAATTATCCATATTTATAACGTAGCACTGCGATGGACTTGCAACCTGTCCAGGGTGTCCCCCGCCTCTCGTACAGTGACTGCTGGAGATAGGCACCGGCTCCCCGCGACCCAGAACGGAAAAGCGGGTAAAGAAAATAGATGGATGGATGGATGGATATAATGTAGCACTTTGTAACAAATTGGCTTAACTCACTTTAAAATTTTGTGTTGTTGCAAACCTACATGTTTTCTTGTTGTTGTTTTTTTTTAGCAAACATACAACACGCTACAAAGCAAAAGGGTTACTTCTCTCATTTTTATTTGCCTGGTTTGATCTGAGTTGCATGTTTTATTTACTTGTACTCTAAATGTGTTTTAGCTGACACAAGAGGGCGTCCTTAAGTTCTTAAACTTACTTCAACCTCCTGAAACTTGTTGCATCATATTTTATGATGTGCTGTTCTCATTAAAGCATACCTCCACGCAATAAGGAGACAAATTAACTCAAGCATTGTCATTAACCATAAATATATTAAAAATGATAAACATCAGTCCAAAAGACAAGTTAACTGCAAATTACAATGGCAAAAAAAGTTGAATGAACATTTACATTTATTTATACGGTCTTGATGTTCTTTTTTAAGGAAAAAAGTTGTATGTAGAATCATATTATACTGACACATGATTTCTAACTCAAACACAAATACTGGCGTGAGCAATAATCTTAATCTGTATACACACTTTAGTTTATCCACATCACTTTTCAGTGGTGATTCTTTTTTAAAACACTAAAAACTGCTGTGTTATTTTGATAACTCAGTTGTTGTGTTAAAGCTGCTGGGTCATAGGTTGGGTTGGTTTGACCCAATGGTTGGGTCAAATATGAGCCATGTCAGTTCTTTACAGCCCACCATTTTAGGCCAGAAGTTGTCCAAATTCAACCTGACTGGACCTCTATTTTTAAGATGTAATAAAAAATGTTTTTAAGACGGTAAAAACTTGGAACTTGGAAGAAGATATTTAACCTGGTTGGCTTTGTTAATTGTTTGTACTAGACATTGAGTTTGGGTTTCTAGTAGCTGGCGCTAATAGTGGTTAGCACCAGTTAGCTAGCCTGAGTTATAATTAGCTAATAATTAGCTAATAACCCAGAAATTTGGGGTGTTCTTTTATCTCAACTTTTTAGTAGGTCTAATTCAACAAATTAGTTATTTTAACTTAATTTTGTGGTAGAAAACTGATAGCCCAACTACCAAGATTTGGCTTGGACCAAGTTTGACCCAATTTGCTGGCTTACATTTGGTTGTTTATAATTTAACAGTTTTTAGTATGTACTCTACTTTGACATCTTTACCCAGACGTTCTGTTTTCTAATTGTGCTACTCACCTTTAGTAGGCAGTTGTGCTGTATTTGGCATAGTGGACTTTGGAGAAACATCATTTTCCTCCTCTGAGACAGATGTCAGTATCCCAGATCCAAAGTCAGGTTCCATGGTCATGACAGTGGAATCCATACTGCTGTCGTCATTCCCTCCAGTGGAAGAATAACTAGGAGTTTCAGTAACAACTTCTGACTCCTCTAAACTCAGCTCTGTAGTTATAGGTGCAATAACCGTTGATGTTGTCATAACCACAGTCATATCCAGATTCACTGCCTCAGTGGTTTCTGATGGTGGATCATCCTCAATGCTAGGAGGATCCTCAGATTGTGAGGCTGGAGTTGTGTTGTCTTCTGCCTCCTCCTCTGCTGGGGTTGGAGTCTCTGCTGTTAGGGGTATAAACACATTTAAGATAACCCATTACTTTTGATATGTTTTGTGGGTGGTGTTATTTTCTAAAAGAAAATGACCATATATATCTTGAAATGACTTTAAAATGTTAATTTAGCTAGTAACACTTTTGTTTCATGCTGCCATTAATATTAAATAACAAGTAAATCACCATTCATACTCATACTCAACAAAATTTGTCACATTTTGATTTGGATATTTTATATCCAAATAACCTTTAAATAATCTTATTTAAACAAGCAAATCCCATTGAGATAACAGATCTGTTTTTTTGAGGGAGGCTTGGGGCTGAGAGCAGCTTAAAGCAGCCATGCAGGTTTTTTGGACATGTACATATGGAACCTATAAACAGGAAATTATTATTATTGTTATTATTATATTTTACATCCATTCCATGGTGGAGAATTAGGTAAAGCTGGATCTAGCATATTGGCACATGTAATGATTAATGACAATAAGTTTAAACAGTAATTATTACAGTAGTTATTATTATTATTATTATTATTTACTTATTTATTTATTTATTACATGCTAGCTTCTGATTAATACATTAACAGTGATGACAAAGTGAACGTGTGTATTGTACTGACCCACTAATTGAAATTTTTTGGAACAGTTCTTCTCAGGTCCAGCTGCCACATAAAAAACCAGGAAAACAACATTATCAAAACAGAGAAGTGTGTCAAAAAGTTAGTTCAATGCAAATTACTGCTCTTACCTATTTTATGAAGAGAAATTTACCTGTTTCATCATAGCAGTAGGCATCATATTTATCCCCAGGATTTACGCGTAAAATAATAAATCCAGTCATGTTGTTTGCACATTTTTTATGATGCGTGTGTCTGAGGATGGCGATGCTCCCATTGTTGATCCAACCATTTCTTAATAGACAGAATAATATTAGTTTTAGAAGCTATGGATATGTTAAAATGTTTTCAATAAAAACAGATTAGTTGTTATCATTTGTGGAAATAATTAGCAGAGAATAATGTAAAGTTTTACCTGCAGGTTTCCATGGTTTTCTCATAGGCCTCCTCAACTTGCTGTGGACTTGCTACGTTGCTCTTCAGCTGCTCACACACCTTATTAGCCATTTCAAAGGTCAGAGTGTGACGACCTGCTCCCTCAACCCAAAATACACCAGCAAAGCTGCAGCTGCGGGCATTCACTTCAAGAAAACACAGAGAAATAAACAATGAGTGGCCATTTGCCATCATGAGATTTTGTGATATGTCTTTGAAATGTGGACTTTAGAGATATCATGAATTCAGAAATACATTTTTGAAAAAAAATTGACCTTCCTTCGGGTTGCTGAGGGGAAAAACATCTATAGGTCAACAATCTATCAACTTTATATCCTACATCTATCCTACTTTATAAACTTTATAAAGGACCTTTAAAATCTAATCTGTTTCACATTTACCTACACAATGATTTTTATTATGTACTGGTACACCATGCAATGTAGTTTTATTATTTATTTATTTTTTACTTTTACTCAATTTGAGTAAAAATGGCAGTAGGGTGATATAGCATCTTGCCTAAAGTCATTTTAGCACATCAAACTCCTTATCTTCTGGTTAGAAGACAATTCTACTATTGACTCACGGTTTGCTCCTACCAATTCTGAGGTATAATTGATTATTTTTGTCTGGTCTGGGTATTTCAGTTTTGCCTTTTACGCCAGCCTCTGTCTGCATTATCAGTTTGCTGTTCAGTTGTGTTGGATTCAGCCCTCTGTCTCAATGCATTTCAATGTTTAAGTTCAAGTTTGAGCATAGTATCTCTGAGATTTTGTGATCTCATGACAATTTGTGCCATACTTGCACAGTGTGACTCAATGCATCACTTCAAATTCATTCCCAAATGTGTGTCAATGTCCTCATTAAACTCAGGACATTCTATTTTCAGACTGAGGAAACGCAAGCATGTACAAGAGACAATTATCTTAGGCATTTATCTAACACATGTACAGTTGTTCATATAAACATATATACACATAGACAATCATCTGATTAAGACTCAATTTCTCCCTTGTTTAGATACAACATAGACAATTTTTGAAATATTTAAAATGTTAAACTGATGCTGAAAATCCAGTGAGATATTACACAGCAAACGAAAACTTTTACCAAGAGTTGGTGCAAGAAAAAATAAAACAAAAAATCAAAGTAAGTAATGATCATAGATTTTATGCAATGAACCAAATCAGGAACAGATTCAACAATTATCTAGAGGAAAAAAAAAACATTTCAGAATAACATGTTGGCAAAAGTAAATGGATTTCTAATGTCCCTGAGACTCCTCTTCAGAATATAATTGATATTTGAACCAAATATCTTCTCAGTGTGTCTAATAGTTAGAAATTATTCAGTCCACAGTCTAAAACATTCATATTAACTACATGCTCTGTGAATCCAGATGTCACTAACTAATGTAAATATTTGCATACAGTTATTCATTTGGTTTGTTTGCATTCATTATTATTATTTTTATATTCCATAAAACAACATTTGAACTGAGATTAGGCTCATTACATAGTTACAAATTTTATCTGCACAGGTGCATTGTCCCTCAGTCAGGTAGCTGCCAGTAAAAAAAGCGGAAATATTGACTGATTGAAAGTAAATGACTCATATTTATTAGTCTACATTCAGTAAGTGATAATCAGGTATTATTATAGGTGATAGTTTCAATTTAATCACCAAGATGGCAGCTGTATTACGATAAAACCATCTGTACAATGTGAGCAGATGACCTGTTCAGCCTTTAAAACATGTATATGTTGTTAGTTACACTTTGAACCATACTTGTAAAGCTCTGCTTTAGGTTGAAAATATCATTTGCAAGTACTGAAATACTGATGTTAACATTATGCCAGTCAAAAAACAAAGATGAAACTCCAGCTGCCTTATCTAAAGTTCAACAGGGTTGCATTTTAAATCTGAATAAAATGAATAAAGCTTATGACACAAAACAACTTAAAACTAAAAACTGCTCCAATATATTATAATTTCAGGCTGTCAAAATATGTTCTGAATGAATCATAAACTTAATATACTTTTTGGCTTCTTGTATACCATTCTGGAATGTAAAAAGCACTGCTTCAAATATGATAAAGTTCGAATGGTGTGATGAGGGTAAGAGTTCATTTTAAAAGACACTAACATTTACACACAACAAAAATCAAAGGTTTGTAAGAAAATATGTTTCAGAAACACCTGGTGGTTTTAGCTTATAAGCAGGTGAGCACACGCAGAGAAAAGTGATATGAATCTATGAGCTCTAAACACACGGTCTTCATGCTGCAAATTAGCTTCTGGCTTTTTGCCTAAAACGGTTCTTAATAGTTGTGCTCCCCACATGGTCGGAAAATTAGAAAAAAAATACATATATTTCTTTTTTTTTATCTAAAATACTCTATTCTGATAACATCTCATTTCTAGTTTTTGCTGGTTTTTGCTCAAACACGATTTTCGTAAAAGTCTTTATCAACACCCAGAGCATTTGATCAAATAATGTGATAGGTTAACTCTGCAAAGGCTTCTGACACTTTCTTGAAAAATATAAATGCTTCAACATCACAAAGTACATTAGTATTATTTTTCTTTATATTTATTGTGCATGCAAGGAAAATAACATGTTTGTTTGGCGATGTGGTTTGGTACCATGGTGACAGATTTATATATTGTGAAAGATGGCTTAGTCACACAGGAACATCAAACAGGAAAAGAGAGCACACTTAGTTACAACATCTGACAGTTGAGCTTGTTGCAGCGAAACCTGGTTGAAAAGTGTAAAAACTGAGCCTGCAGCCACACCTACAACACATATTCTGAACAAATAAAATAGCCTGAGCAAACAAAGTTAAAAAACACCATTGGGATAGTCAAAAAACCACTAGAATAAATTTGTGTGGAAAGTAAAGTCATTCCTACTGAAGACTGATATAGCTTTGATTAAAGAACAGTTTAGCTTATTATATGACAACCAAGAACAAAATCTCCACACAGCTGAGCGGTTTATTTGGGAAGTTTGGTTTGTAAATTTAAGTCTGGGATATTGTTTTAGCACTGATCTCATTTTGTCACGACATAAATTATCTGACAAAGTTTTCAGTTAGTTCTAGTGAAAGAGGAACCACAGCTAACTCTGAACATGTCTCATGTTCTGCAGCATGCAGACATTAAAACAGATAAATACATCCAAATATTTGCCAAGCTCTGAGGTTATATATTTACATAAATAAAAAAGAAAAAGACAGAACTCATTTTCAAAGCAGGCGATATGATCAAAAAAACACGCCCTTTCCCCCCACTTGCTGTTATGAGCAAACAAAAGAGTAACAGCAGCAGGAAGTTCATCTCTCTGCTGTCAGACGCAGGTGTGCAACAACAGCCAGCTTCGGTGCATGTACTATAAAGCTTTTTTTTTATTTTTTCTTAGTCTCTTAAACAAACAGACACACCTGAACAAAACCCCAGCACATGCTGCCACATGGGACTGTGTCCCTCACAGTGCAGGGGAATAAGACAAACAGTAACCTAGGTATTGCAAACCTGCAGAGATCAAAAGAAGGAAAGGGATTTGATGGGATTAAAAAAAAAAAAAAAAAGAGTCCTGACGTGGACCTGAGAGGTATTCATTAATATGCAGATGAACAGTCATGAGTGTCCTTATATAGTCCAGAAGCTTGTTATGCCAATGCTCTAACTCTCCCAAACGCTCTATTGTTACCTAATAGAGTTGGAACCAAAGACTGCAAAGTCTGGCTGCAGAGCTGGAGAGAAAGGGAGCTTTAATGTACTGTCATGCCAAAAACCTCCAGCTGCACTTGAAGTAATTGTCAAGCCTGAGTCTCCACTTTTACTTTACTCCTACTCTCTCATTTTGTTTTGTTTTGTTTTGCTGCTCTCTGTTTGTCGTTTCCATGCCAGCAATAAAATGCAATTTACCCCCTGCACACATGAGCACAAACAGACAGGCAGATCACAGAAGCACATGCACAGAAAAACTCTAGGTCTGTTGTTTATTCTGTCAAAGCCAGGGCACCGAAGAGAACAAGTAGCAGCGTGGATAACATTAATAACACACAAAGCTTTGGTTTATTTTACATTCTCTCATCTTTCCCAGGCACATTTTATGCAAAATGTTCACATTTCAGCTTTCTGAAACTAATATAATGCTAAAATTTAGACACAACTTACTCTGTCTGTCCCATTACTACTATAAGATCCTGTTAGCTGCAGGTAATCAGGTTGTTTTGTTGAGACAACTTGTTACAAACTCCCACAGTACCTGCATTTTCATGCTTGAGTAAAGTTGCTCTGTCAGCAAGGATATTTTGCCCTCCATTGGTCACAAAAAAATGTCTCCCAGGCAGTAGGGCCTGTGAGAAATAAGATCTGGCTAAAGAAATGTTTGCAAACAATTGAAAAAACTCTGAAGGTCACAGAAAGGACTCTTACTAACTGATGTTCTGTCATATGTGATTTCCTATCTCACCTCTACAGTTTACGCCTCCACCCACTGTAGGCAAATTTCTTCAAACATAACATTTCAGTTGTTTTGTAGTTCTAAAGCTTTTCTCTTAATAAAAACAAGAGTTTATTTGTTTCAAAACATATGATTTGGGATAAGAAATCTCACCCCAACTTTTAAATATTTATATTTGAAAATTAAAGAAAAATTGTACTCCAATTTATGTTTGGCAGGAGGTCTTAGTGCACCATATGATGTGCATATTTTCATCAATATCTACAGTGTGCTTGTTGTAACTTTTCATAAACTGTTTGATTTTATGCAACTGTTTGATGGTTTTTAAAAGAATCTTAATTAAAAGTGAAAATTAAAACTTTGTGAACTGGAAAGCAGTTAGCAGAATCAACCGAATCATTATCCTCAGAATTTGTAATGTTGGCACTGAAAATGGAAATAAACTTTTTATATATTTTTTCAAAAATCAAAAACTATTTTTAGTATTTGCTTTGTTTTCTAAAAAGAAAAAAAGTAAAAACAACAAGATGCAAGCTGACCTCTCCTTTATACATTTGGTCTTCATGCACGGAATAAATTAATCTTTCGGAACAAATATTTGCATGTGAAACAGACCAAACTAGAAGCCTTTACAAGGAGAAAAACTTCAAGCAAAGGAAACTTTCCAGTTTATGTTTGCACTCACTTTGTTGTCCATCTTACTGGCCGGCCATGTTTATGCACTAATGAGTTAAGGATTCTGCATTAGCAGAAAAACAAAACAAAATATTCTCAAAATATTTTATGATAAAAGACTATTCATTCTACTTATCACAGCCCAATTTTCTAGATACAAAATGAACCTGAAACCCTGAAACATTATCTCTTTTTTCCTGTCATTGGAATAAAATGATAGTGTCGCAGACTACACATCATGGCACCACAAATGGAAGCAGTTCACATAAAGATGGCAGAGCCTGCTGATGTTACTCTGAGGAACACTAGAAAAGGTGCCAAAGTCTGTATGATTTAGCTACACTAAGTTCTGACCCTGAAGTTACTCTCAAAGCAAGTTGAGACCTCAAATTGATATTGGCGGTCACTGATAACGCTGAAGACCAGTAAGTATAGTGGCATCTGTTCTTATTAGCTGAACAAACACCTGATGTGCTGCTGCATTCTGAGCCTTCTGGTCTACTGAAATTTTACTATGCATGATGGGTGATCTGCAAAAGAGCACTAGCACAGTCAAGACAGTCAAGGGGTCAAGACAGGTGGTATACTGCTTCAGATACTGGTTGTTTTTTGTGTTGTAAGAGAAACAGCAGCTACAGGACAGTTTATCATTAATGAAACCCAGTTTTCCTTCAGTGTTGTGGATATAATGAATTAAGTAATAAAAAAGTCAATATGATTATGAATTAACTGAAAGGCTGGTATGACCAACAGAGCCGTCTAAAAGGGGGTTAAGTTGGTGTCAGAAATTGTGAGGTCATCTAGTTAAGACAAGTGCAGTTGGATCATAGAAATGAATAACTGGACCCAACAAGGTAGCATATTTCACAAAAACAAAGAATCCCAGCACTGAGCCTTGAGACACTTGTGTGGAGAGGTGGTAAAACATGGATATTTGCCTTTGCCATAACACCTTAAAAACCGCTATAATTAATTAGATGTCCTGTACCCTAGAGTTCAGTACAGTACGGGACATAGAGGCTCTCATCACGACAGACAGAGCCTGAACACCAGCAATCTAGAGACACATGCCCTTTTAGCTCATTACATATAGTGGCTTGTTGTATGGCCACATTGGTTGAAGACACAAACATGTGCCTTTAGGTATTTAAAGCCAATGAAAATCACAAGCACTCTTTGTCAGGGCCAAGGGGCCTCTGGCCACCCTTCACCTTGAAACATGACACAAGAGCATTGAGGAGGGGTCTCTAAACCAAGAAAGCAAATACAACCTTGACTCCAAGACATACAACAGGCAGGTTAGCCAGATATGTAGACAAATATTTTAGGCAAAAACAACCATTTTATTTTTTACATCTCTAAAGGAAGGATTCAATATATGGCAGCACAAGTTCACATATCAGATCAAACTACTGAAAGCTTTGGGCATCTTAAAAGCTCTACATATTGGTTCAGTGTGCTCTGCAATGAGCTCCTTATGAAGTGTAAAATCGGACGCGTGGACAAATGATCACATTCGCATTTTTACTGTTTTTGTTTTCTTTCTTTCTTTCTTTTTTTTTTTTAACCAAATTATGGAAATGAAGTAATAAACTTCACTTGTACTAAAACTCTTTAACTGTGCTTCATATTGCAGATGATTCACAGTAATATTTGAATCAAATTATTGAAATGGAGAAAATAATACATCATGTAAATGGTATTAGTGTATCTAAGATCTCTGTTTAATAAAATATACCATTTGTATGTCAATTTATCTTTTGCATAAAAAACAAAAATCATTGTTAGTACAAGCAGTGTTCTCTGAATTCCAGCTTGGTTTAAAAGAAAGTCTGGCTTGGCTGATGTCAGGTTTTTCTGTTGTTAAAAATGCACCCATTGGTTTATGTAGTTAAATAATATGTCTGGACCTGGATGAGCAGTTACCACAGTGGAGCACGTAAGTTGCCAGACAAAAATGACTATAAACACTCATGCACACTCATAAGACACATGCTCATATACAAAGCACACACTTCTGAATACACAAGGAGTCTTGTGGGATAAAGACAGGTAGGAGCATAAAGGGTGAAAAAGGATCTGTTCCCCTTCCTTCCATCCACATGTTCTGCACCTGAGAAGTCCACCAGGTATTCTCCTATTTACCTTTAAATCCAGCTCAAATTTATAGCTTAATGCTGATTGTTGTTTGGCACTGTGCCAGAGGGGAGTCTTTGTGAACAACTCAACTACCAGCTCCTCAGGGAATAAGCCAGACAAATCCTAGACCCATTTGAACCAACTTTACCTCCAGAGACTACCACTGTAAGCAACAAAGCTAATAAAAAACACACAGAGAAATCACATGTGGAAAAGTGACAAAGACTAAAAACAAGACAATAAAGGAGGAGAAAGATAATGCATTAAACAACATCCTTTGTGTCACTGAACAAAGCATTATACATGGCAGAATAAAAGAGAGAGAGAGAGAGAAAGAGACAAGTACTAAATCTGCATCAAGCTTAAAAGAAATAGTTAGAAAAGCTATACTGATCATCCAAAAACCTGGTGAGTAATGCTCACTCTTCAGTGTGTGTCTCAGACAGAGCATGAGCAAGAACGCTGTCCTCTTTGTGTCTATCAGGCGTCTGACACAGACCAGACGTAAGCCTGTCTGTGCTGGTGTAGCACATGCTCTCCTGCCGGCATTCACTCATCCATACAAGCAGCATTCTCAGAAGAGTACAGTGTTTTTTCCTCTCCGGCTTCTCTTTATATGAATACTCACTCATGTGCTCAAAAAAACTGTCTGGTCATAAACTCTGATAACAAAGGGAAATTGCCAGTCACAGGAGTACAATTCATGAACAATAAGAAAGAAAAAAATAAAATCCCAAATAAAAAGGCTTCTCACCTTCAAGTTGCTCTGACCTGGAGGAGGCCAGTAATCCAAAAATGACCCCCAAAAGAAAAGTCCACATTGTAGAAAAAGCGTCTGGCGATGGCTTGGTGAGCAGCTGAGTGTAAAGGTGTGTAACAGTTCTCCTCGTCTTCCTTCTACAGTACCAGCAGTGATGGCTGGTGGGTGTATGTGTGTGAAACAGAGTAAATGACTAGGAGAGAAAAAGAAAAGAAGAGGAAGAAAAAAAAAGACTGAACTTGCGCTGGGTGAGCTGCTGGAGATGACTCAAAATCTGCCCCCAACTTTCTCTATTCTGTGCTGGAGAGACACAGAGGCTTGTGGCATGCACGTAGAAGGGGAAGAGTGGTTCATGTGAGCACACACCCTTTTGCCTCTCCCACACTTGCCCCACCTCATACAGACTGTATTTCTTCATCCTAAGCACTTTCTCTCCTCTTTTTCTGCCTCTACAATTAGTAGTGGGTAAGAAGTTGATCTCTCCTTCAGACTGCCCCTTGTCCTTGTCTCGCTTTTATCCTTCCTTATTTCCACCTTGTCTCCTGCAACCCCCACTTCCTTTATTCATGGTCTTGACAGCAAGTTTCAGCGAGCCCATCTGGTCTTTTGTTCAGTCTTTTCCCTATTGTCAAATCATCAGATTTTCTCATGTCAGCTCCCTTGTGTTCTCTGTCCTTCTCGTTCCGTCTCAAAGTCAATTTCTGCCACCAATTGAAAAAGATCAAGTCCATTACACAGAGACATACCTTCTAAGGTGTAGGTATAGATTGAAAACTAAATGGTAGGAAGCTGGTATAGTACAGAAAAAGCAACCACTTGTGAAAAAAAGTCACAAGATTTTATATATATATATATATCATTGAAATAAATTAGAAAAACTTGTCTAAACATGTTACTCTTGCGTCTCACTTGAAGAGTTTTGTACGATGCTATCTCACAAAATAAACACATGCATGATGAGAAACTTGCCTTCCTTCATAGTCCAGGTTTAATATTTCACACCATCAGGACTCAACTTAGGTTTCAGGGAATCTCCCAAGTAGAATAGATCTTTATGCTTTTAGCATGTGATTGCACAATATCTTGAATAAACAACTGTGATATCAAAGCATGACTGCTCATGCTTTTCAACGAGTCATTAAAATTATCTGATGACTCTACATGGCCAGTAATTTTGTAGTCATGGGAACACCTCCTAAATACTTAAACACTAAGTAACTTTCCTCTGCAGCTAAACATACTTATTATTGCACTCTCATCACATCATTTTATTTATATGAAGATTTGATTATAACTGATATTTGCAGGTTGGGGATAGTTACATTACCTGTACTGTAAAAAGGGGTTAAAATATTAAAACTCAGTTTTAAATGTTTATTTTGTGCAATATTGACACAGTACTCCTAGAATTGCATACCTTTGTGACAAGTTGCACAAGATTCTGACCATACAATTGTATGACTTGATTGTTTTGTACACTTTTAAAAAACATTGATTTAATGTTGCAGCATTTCATTCAGCTACATGGCACCATCTTATCTGTCATACTGATAAAAGATAGAGAATAGATGCCATTTTAAGGTTTGTTACATAGAAATGAATGAGTTAACAGAAGAGACAGTAAATATGAAAACAAAACTGTAAAACAAACAGACAAGGCAAAGAGTGTTTGTCAGAGAGCATTAAAAGAGGCCATTTTAAAAGGGATAGTTTATATTTTTGGTGTTTTGTAGAGTTATTAGTATCTTACCTGGAGTACACAGGGTTTAGAGCATTATCACACTGTTTTAGTCAGACATTTTCTCGAAGAAGACAAGCAAACAGCTAGTCCAAAGGAAGGCCAGTTCCAAAGCCGATCGTACCATCCTAAAACATCTCCAATCTCAAATATTTCATAGTGGTTCATGCAAACACTATTTATAAACTTTAACACTGCAGTCACTCTTGCATTAGGCAGTTTTTGCTTAGAAGTTTATGGTTATTTACACTGAAAACTGAGTCAGTCTGCGCTCCGTTGGCAGCAATGGTCTACGTGAAACCTTTGTTGCAAAACAAAAGGTGTTAAATTTGAACTGGCACAGAACCTATGTGATGACAAAGTAACGTGGTGAAACAAAAGTAGTTCAAGTGAATTCTGAGTCTTTGATGTTTAGATTTTATCACGAGAAACAGTGATTTTGGGGACCTCCATATAATATTATTTTAAATGGAAAGTGAATAAATTTAGCTTGAAGCAGTCTAATTGCAAACTACAACAGTACATTAGCGGAAGAGCTGAGGCTCCAGATAATTTGTCTTTTCTGATAACTGAATACAAACCCATAAAGTATATGATACCAAGATACAGCGGTTAAAAAGATTAAACAATATCAGATTAATTCACACCCCCTTCTCTGTCAAAACAAGTCCCTTCCTGTTTCAGCTTGCTCCCATAGTGACATTATAGAAACAGTTGCAACAAAGAAGCAGGTTTACAGCATATGAGAAAAAAAACATGATATACCTGGTTCCCTTTTTCAGATATTTCTGAGAACTGTTCCTCTATGAAATGTGTTACATTAATAATGCATGTACTGCCTTCTCAGTTAGAATGAGTAAATTCTCAGTGAAGCAAAGAATGATGCAAATATATCAACATAATAAATAGAAATGTGCATTAAGGAATCTCTGAAAATATAACAGACATGTTGAAATAAATATCAGACCAAAAAAAACAAAAATAGAAGAAATAACGAAAAAAATAACTGTAAAAAAGTGTCAGGGACACTCAAGACAAATAACAATCTAGCTTTTATTTTACTCTTAGAACAATATCTGTCCCAGTTCCTTTCTCTATGTAATGTTTACTCAACCTCCAAAAATGATTCACTTTTTGAAACAATAGTGTGGTCAATGTGTACCATTTGCTGAGGATGATAAATCTCCTCCTAAAACACCTGAGTCTGAGAGTCAAAAGAGACAAGCTCAGTAAACACTTCAACATGAGGAAATGAACAAAACTCTTAATCACTGTCAGTCTGGAAAAGTTAAACAAGCATGTTCACTCTGGTCAAACTTATCTTACTGAAAGCTTGTGTGAACATGAGAATGGTCTGAGTCATTATTCTGACTAAAGTGTGAAGCAGTCTTAAAAGATGGGAAGAAAAAAAAAAACAGACAAAATGTAAAACCTAATTGGAGACAAACAATTTTGAGAAACGGTTTGAAACAAACAACAAAAAAACAATGTTTCATGTTTAATGCCTGGTTATTTCTACTGATTGATGCTACAAGCCATACAACTAAATGAAAAACACAAAGTGAACAGCTGTATCCCACATGACTGAAACCCAAATTAGACACTAGGCTTCTGAGTCAGAAAAAAAATTTAAAAATTCCATGATGGTTACAGTGAGAACACACACATCCACTCTCAGCAGACGTCCCTGTGGTTTGGTAGTCCTTGTGGTAACGGCCAACCAATGGCACATCTTTAGCATTCCTCTTCAACAACGTGCTTTTTCCTCTTTCAACTATTAAACTCATTGGAATTTGAGAAAAAGAACATTTTGAGATGCCCATAAATGTAGAGAGCTGCACAAAAGCCCGTTTTAAACTGTTTCATCAACAAAAAAAACATGTGAACCCATGGGGATATTAATTTTAATCTGACTCTCAAGGTTCCTGTTGAAACTTCCTGTTAACTAAACTTAAGGTAACTGCAGGACCTTTATATTGATGATTGATCTGCTTGGCTGGTCTCTGAGGAGATGAGAAAGGCTTGTATGGACTGTGCTCTTGTTGTGTACATTTGGTGAAACTCTGCCTCAGTGCCTCGAGCTAAATAAGCAATGCCTGAGCCGTGGGAGCATGACTGGACTTCGTCAAAAGGCAGGGCTTTGCAACAACAAGGCAATGGCCTCACTCCTGTTTGGGTGCTGTGACAGCAGAGATAGAATTTTCCACAGATTGTCACAGCATACTGTACACTAAAAAGGAATGTTCATCCGAACTCTCAGTTTGCATGGCGATAAGCCTCCGTAATTTCACTGGTGTAATGTTTGCAGTGGTTACTTGGTTGACGCATCCTTTTAGAAAATATGATATGGATATTAAGCTGAGTAACAGATACAGAAATTCAATGAAATGACATTACGATCTAAATCCAGCACAACTCAGAAAGACGAAGACGTCAAAGACATCAGAATGGAAATTTGTTAGAGGAAAAGGGGGGGAACAGAGGAAATCCTGTCAACAGTGGTTGCATACACTTAAAAGTGAGATAATGTGTCTGGGAGGTTTTCAACGCTTGCTCAAAAACTTCATACTGGTGTGAATGAATACCACATTAGCTAATATTAAACATCTACACTCATTCATGACACCAATTGTTTAGTTTGTTCCTGTTTTCTCAACCAAGCAACGTTCGGGTTACTACACAAATGTGTGCTGAGAACAAGTAGACCGTGTACATGCTGATGATACTGAGGCAGCGAATGAATCAGTCCGCCTTATCAGCATTGTCTAGTCAGTCCAAAGGTTTATTCTACTCCTGGTGCACTGATACATTCACAGCCTCAGCACCATCAGCATATACAAGGTCTATTTATGCTCAGCACACATTCATGTAGTAGCATGAATGTTACCAACAAACCAAAGAGTTGTTTTATAAGCCTGAAAAACAATAATAATGGCTAGCTATTAGCCTAGCCTGTACAAAGACTTTTGTCTTCTTCTCCATAGTCTATGTCCTAATACTGATGTCACAGCTGATAAGGTAATAACTACTGGGAACTATATAACAAAACATCACTTCAAAGATTACTAGGCTATAAGAACAGAAAAACAGTTGCAAGAGACAGAAGATCAGGGTAAGGATGGGGTACAAAAGTGGGTCAGAACACCAGAGAATATCCCTGTTATTTTTCTGGCATCAAACACATGTGCTCAGTCCTTCGGGAGATTTGCAGGCACAAGTCTATCAACAAGAAATCGACTCATTTCCACCACTTCAGCTATTTGACCAACACCTTTACCAGGGTATAGCACCAAAGGACATGAACAACCGTTATACACATTCATCCTATTTGGTCTCCATAGCAACAGCCTCCAGCTCTCTGCACCATGCTGTGCATCCATGAGCCTGACCTAAACGCCTGCCTGAGCCCCAGCATTATCTTTGAGACCCTGCACATTGTTCTGGCGGGAACAAATCAGATTCTTTCCGTCAGTCTGCCCTCTTATCCAGCTGTTACATTTAACAGGATTGCTGGACAGAGATTGGCAGGCGGCCATTGGAGAAGTAAATGTCACTCTGTGACAGGAAAGCCAAGAAAATGTCAAAATCTATTTTGCTGCATTTGCAGTGGAAGGGCATTATTCAGCTGCTCTTTAACAGCTTCAGCTGTTGTCTATCTGATAGCAAATGTGATATTACAAAAATTAGGCTTAATAATAGATTTGTGATAACATTTTGTATTCAGTATTTTATGTTCAGTATATTTGAATTAAAAAAAAAAAAAAAAATGCTCAACTTTATTTTAATTTATTGACCTAAAACGTAACACAAAGAGTACTTGTTTAACCAACAGAGACATCTAATTTGGTTAGATGTGCAAAACATGAGGCAATGTATTAAGTCAAAAATATTGAACAATGACTACCACTAGCATTTCATTTCTACTAAACCTCATTGTTAGACTACTGAGGTTTCTTGATGTGTAGCAGATCTGCAATCTGCTAAGAAGGAAAAGAAGAAAAACACCTACAGATGCTCTTTATACACCCATTTGTGTACACTTCCTGCCATTTTATGTGCGGTTTTATGTTTTGATGGCATCGATTTTATCACCTCAAAGGGTTGTTTAAACTTTTGCAGCAGATTTGATTTGAGGTTCTTCTCTGAAAGCCCCCTTTCTCTTTCTGGCAGATGGTACACCCAGATGAATACTCATAAAATACAGCCGTTGGATTAGGAGCAGGCTCACAGAACAATCAGAGGTTTATATTCAAGGAGAAAAAGATAGCTGGAGATGAAAAAAAGATAAGTTTGACTGAGGAAAAGAAAAGATGATCAGAGGTGCAGTTAACATTGTGTGTGCCAATACAACCCCTGTACACACAAAGTGATATATTGTGCTCAGTACATTTCAAACATATATGCAAAACAATTTTAAAAAGGTACTCCACCACCACCTTCATTTTTACAGGACAGGATAAGAATTTTTGGTGGTTAACCTACCAGTAGACATACTGTAAAGAATAGCCAATCTCTGCCATTTGTTAATACCTTACCCTCTACAGTTCCCCCTTATTTACCCTTGCCTGTGTTAATGTCTGCCTCAATGCTGAATCTCAATCGGATTCCACAGCAACCACAGAACAAGATGTTCTCCTTCTAAAGTCCCTCAAAAGTGGATAAGTGCTTCAGTTGCAGTGAAAGCAGGATAGTTATTTAAATTGAAATCTTAAGTGTAAAATATTTATCAAGTAAATTATTCAATATGCCAAAAGAGCAAAAAAAAAGGATTCAGCATTTAAACACCTCCAATAAAAACTACCCTTGTAACTGTGACAATATGTAGAGCAAAACAGAATTCTACATAAGACAAAAGAGTAACCCAAAATCCTGTTCTCAAAAACTTGTGGCTCACTCTGTGATCTCCAAAACAGACAATATCTTCATTTTCTTGTACACATCAAGGACATGCTCTGCCAGATTGGTGCTGATGCACATATTAACTAACAGCTGTTGTGCCCATATTTACAGCAAAGATAAACATCTGCCAACAGAGCCTGACCTGTCCACTCAGCCAAACAAATTATCCTAATTGACTTTTATGAAATAAATATGCAATGTGTTTCAGATAGCAATGAAAAAGAAACAGGCAAAAGTACCTCTCTGATTTCCTTGTTAAGTGCACTATTTTGTGAAAACAGAGAAACGTTTTCATAAAAACTCACAAAGATCTGAAGGTTGAACAGTTTGTTTTATTGGTATCTAAGACACCAAAATATACAATTAGTTTGTTCACATATGGGTTTTAAAAGACATTGTTGGAGATGACGATTTAAATAAATGACAAATTATTAACATGAACTTATCAATATTTATATAAATATTTCCTATTTAAAGATAACAAAAGTTGGTTTATAGGGATTTGACTATAGTGGAACCTGCTTTGCTACCAATTTTCTTAAATAAATATCTGATAAATTTCTATTGGAAGCATGTTTTTACTGGAGACACAAAGCTGATATGGTGTGACAAAAAAAATAAAAATAGAATAAGCAGTTGTTATATGTAAAGCCAATGTAGTAGACAAACCTCCCCATTTTACAGTATTTTATTATTTAGAATTACTGACAGCATCTTCTAATACTCCAGCAGAAGTTTCTTTCAGTTCCATTAAAACATGGTGAGAATCAGTCACAGTTTACTTTGTATACAGTACCTTGTAGGCCTAAATCAAGGCATTAATGGGTATCTGCTGTTTGAGAGGTCTTTGCTTGTGAAAACATGAGCCTCCCTTTGTCATTTAAGTGTTTTTTTTAACCTAACTTTATCTTTGCACTCTCCTTCACAAAGCTGTCTTTCGTATTCAAGCAAGAGCCATGCGCTGCGGTTGTTCTAGGTTGGCACGAAACTGATCAAGAAAGCGAGAAGCTAATTCATCATCAACCAGCCGCCCGTCACTGGACAATGTAACTGTCATCAGCTGCTGAGTGCGCAGGGTCTGGTCATCTTCATTCAGTTGCAGCTCTGTCCTAGAGGTCCCAACAGCAAGGATACACGCCTGAGGAGGGTTGATCACGGCACTGAAGCCACTGATTCCGAACATCCCTAGGTTTGATATACTGTCACCAGGGGAAATGTAGGTGAGAAGAGGAAATGGGATGAAAGGAGAAATGAGACAATGAGTGCACAGATTACATTATTACAGAAAAATGAACTGACATGAGAGTATTTTTAACATCAGTGTCACTGCTTGTAATGAAAGAAAAACAAGTCTGATATTTTGTATGAGCAGTTGAAATTAATACAGCATCTCCAACCCTTGAAACTTCCACCATATGGTTTACATGTTAAGTAAGTTTGACCAGAGGGCACTGCGCTGTTTGCTTTAATGAGAGAAGAAAAAAATTGAACAGAAGAATAGCGTACACATACAGTATATCTTCAGTGGGACAAAGAGGGCTGTATCTCCATAGAAATTTATCGTTTCAGCCTGACACAGAAACCCCATTTATGTGTAAATGACACCATTAATTCTAATGGGTAAAAAAAGCCTCCTTTCCACTTTTCTGCAATTATTGGTTTAATAACTGATTGTCTGTGCTGTCCAAAATCACATTCAGTTCATGTCCACACAAAATGTAAAATATGCATAAAAAATTGTCTCTCCTGAAAACTAAAATGAAGTCATAATAGCTAACATTTATGAAGACTTTTTATTTGTGAAATTCTGTGCTGTTCAGACCACAAATTTTTTTTTCTTTAGTTGAGAAGTGAAAGAACACATTTATACATGTGTAAAGGGAAGCCTAGAAAATGAAATGAAGTTTTATAATGTCATATTTTTCATAGGTCCTTTT
>JAOXNZ010000012.1:19006317-19017978 GCA_028566095.1 Kryptolebias brasiliensis | reverse complement strand
AATGTCATATTTTTCATAGGTCCTTTTAGGATAAAAAAAAAAAACTGCTTACCTGAATGAGCCTCCCTGGTACTCCTCAGGTAAAAGTTTCCCATCTCGAGCTTTCTTGGCCAGAGCCTGGGAAAACATTTCATTTGTTTCAGGACAAAATTTATTTATTCTTTATAAAAATAGGAAACCAAACACAGTAGATGCAGTGATAAGAAAAATGCATACAAGCTACTGTATATATCATAAAAGCCAGCGCTAATATGCAGTTAAAGTTAAAATGCCAGTGAGATTTATGTTAGAGCTAATTTATAACACTACATTATTGCAATTACACCCAGTGTTGACAACTGACTACTCAATGTAATACTCTAAAACTTATTGGGTAAACTGGATTTTGTAATTAGTTTTGGAGTAGTTTATTAAATCATTAAAGAGGTAAAACAGTGCAAAAATGGGTTAAATTAAAAATACAAAGGGGATTTTAATTGAAAAACTAGTGTTGAAAAACTTAACAGAGCTTTGAAAGCATTGTTAAGGAGACCTGACAGAATTTTGATTTTAGTTAACTGCAACTACAAATACTCACCGAAGTGATATCTCATAATTTTGAAAAAGATTCTGTACCCATCTTACTGTTGTAGAGTTACAATCACAAACAAAGTATGTATCATGAGTAAAAAGCCTCTGTTTAAAATTCAGAACCTCTGGTGAAATGCCACCGGGATCTGTTTTCAAAAATCATGTTCAGGAAAAAGATTAAATGTCCCACAGCAAATGCTTATATTAATGGAAACAATCAGACTGTGCACTGCTAAAATGAACAAAGGGAATTGACAACACCCAGAGGGGAAGATGAGACATCTGGTAAGAAAAAAACACATTACTTCAGCCAGCTTCTGTGAACACTGGCTTTATTGCAGAATGAGTGACAAGCTTGGCGAAAACACAGTGTAGGAAAGGAGCAAAGACTGATCATGTGCATAAAGGAAAAACACCACCACAGTGCTCTGGGTATAAAAATAAAATGCATTAGAATATGCTAAAATTTAAAAAATAAAAAACATACTCAAATAGTTATCAATACAACTATGTATCTGTCACAAAAGTATTGATACCAGAAGGATGTATTTGTCTTCTCCACCTGACACAACTTCACACAGCACACAGACTCCACCCTCACCAGCAACTGACCAGATGAAAACTAGATAACATTCAAAAGACCTAACGGCAGTTGTAACAAGCATAAAACTAACGTCAGGGCTCAATACCACAACTATTCAGCTGCTTTTGGGACTAAAATTATACCAATGTGACCAGAGTGATTTTGAAACATACCCTGAGTTTTACTTTTCTTCATTTCATTCAGATAGATGATTATTAAACTGCATTTTTACAACAGTTTCCAAGTTGTCCTTGTTTGCTGAGAGTTTAATGATGCAATACTCTTTTTACTTGATCAAAACTCACTTTTTGTTTGTTCCTAAAGGCCAGACTACAGGCAGAGAAATCAACAAGTACAAGTTGAAGGAAGAAGCAGCAAGAGCCTCTGAGAGAATCACTGGGGAGATAAACTCTTTAGGTCCTAAACCATTTCTATTTGCTGACAGACTGAATATCACATTAAAACACAGGTTTCTGCTCTCATAATGTGAAAATAGTGAAAAACTTTTAGTTGTGTGTTTAATGAAATGCGAATTTTGAACATCTTTAAGCTACAGTATACTAAGATTTTGCAAATCGCTCATAATGAAAAACACTTCTATAATGTGCACACTTTCCATTAACTCTTCCTGTATGCAGTAAGTCTTTAACTGATTGTGCAAGAGTTCATTACAAGTTTGAGACACTTATCTTCATCTGTGTGATCAATGTAAAAAACTGTGTGAGACTCATCAACTTGTGCGAGTCTGTACATGTGTACAAGAGTCTGCTTAAATTCACACAATTCTAAGTGAATAACTGTTCCCAGCAGTGAAGGAGCTGAGCAATGTTGCATTTTACTCCATCTGTGGTCAGTGACAACTTATTGTGCAACCAAACAATGCAAAAATATCCTAAATGTTCAGTGTTTACAGTTATGCTCCAACAAAGAAATAAAACGTTGCCACAATTTCTCACAAGATTTGCTTTCTTGTATAACTGTGCTCAGCAGCAAACTCCATGTGTTTACACACACTGAACACACCACAAAACTGAAGTTCTGATCTGTATAAAAAATGTTTTTGCAAGAAGGCTTGAAGAGCATTTGACACAATTCATACCTAGGAAATAATAGTTTTTTTTATGTTTTGCTGTTTTAAAGTTTTTCTTTTATTTGTCATTCGTACCTTAGCATTGGCTGAGATTTCCTGTACTCCTTTGTTTGCAGCATCCCTGATGATAGGAGTGATGAGGCCTTTGTCAGTTGCCACGGCGATTGAGATGTGGATTGAATCAAGTGCATGGGGCCCGTCATCAAACCAGGTAACATTCACTTCAGGCATTTCCTGGGACAAAAATAATGTTGCTTTAAATCAGTTTATGGGTGTAGAAAATCTAATTGAATCATGAAATGCACAACACTTGTCATCTGTATTACTTTACTGTAAGAAAAAAAGAAAATAAAAAACACCAACATTGTACTATGCTTTGAAATTTCATATTCAAAAAAGATGGAAATGCACATTAATATTCCACAGTTTTCAGAAGACCATCTTCTTTCAAAACAATTTTTATATAAAATCTGTAAACATGCATTTCTAAGATACTTTCTTCAGTTTGAGTAACCTGATGTGAATTACCTGGAAATTCTTGAACACTATGAACTATAATGTGTGTTTGCCCATGTGTTCTGAACAGCTCTAAGGGGCTAAACGATTAGAAATGTATAGACAAACTGTAAATTAATTACATAAAATATTCAAATTATGTACACAAAAAGCCCAATCTTAAAATTACAGGTTTAAGAAACAAAAAGAGGAGATTTTGCACAATACTTACTTTAAGTGTAACAGCTGCTGCCTTGATAATAAAATCGTTAACAGATACTTTGATCTGTTCTGTAAAGACAAGAAAAGAAAAAAATCTATGAGCCTGACTGAAACTAATAAAAATAAACTTGTTAATTTAATCTAATTTCAGTGATTAAGGAAAGGAGATGTCTGGGCAGCTAAAAAGCACTGATCCTATAAGCCTTGTCAGGGTGGGAGGAAGTTGCAACATGGCAAAAGAAACAAATGGAAGGCAACTATTCAGTAAAAGGCATGCTAAATGTATTATGATACAATGCAGCAGAAAAATCAACAGAACATTTCTAAATAAAAAGATGATTCAAGTCTCCAAATATTTGCTGATTAATGACAATACATGTACGATGAGAGGGACAAAAAACTGCAATTTATTACTGACAAACACACCAAAATATCCAAACCAACCCTCCTTTAGAAGGCTTAGGTACAGCAATTTGCTTCATTTCCCTCTGCCTGTGACATCAGTGAGCCAGGCTGGTTGCAACTGGCAACTGCCTGCCACCTTTTACTAGCGTCCAATAGTGCAGTACCAGACTGTTATGAATGCTGTGAGCGGGATGATTAATGAGCTAACCGTGAAATCGCACTGCTTCTGAACAATGAGGTACCACAAAAACAACCGGACAAGAGAATCCCTCAGTACACACACAGCCTCGCTAACAGGTCTGGAATGGCCAGCACATTTCCTCCATCACAGACACATAACCCAAAGAGATTTACTGTTTGTTTGACAGTAAGGTAAAGTTATGTGATAACGCGTTTTAAAATAGGAGAACGGCATACTTCTACTATATTAACATAGGTCAAGAATAATTTGACTCTGTGTGGGAAAATAGTGAACTGTGGAAATTCAGGCACATAAACAATGTTCCCTTTTTCGGGTTTTGGTATTTCATTTTCACACATCCTGATTTCTGTTGCACAAGTTGCAGTTTGCGAAATAACCGTTGTTAGAGATAACTGTAAGACTGAAAAAAAGTTAAACACTTGTTTAGTAAAATGTGAGGAAGAAACTGCTGGAACCAACTTATACTTATTTACAATTCAAGCTCTGGTAGTTTGGGTATACTATTTGTAAAGGATGCCTAAAACAAAACTGGACTGATTAAGTTCCCTTTGCTAAATGCTTCCCTCACATAGGGGTGGGTGATATATCAAATATGCTCAATGTATTGTGCATTGTTCCACATGAAATGTCTTAAATGACTATTTTGCAAACATCAAGTACAAGTTTTCATGACATTTCTTTAGCTGTCTGAATGCAATTCACTGGGAGTTCAGTTTCTCCTACACTCTCCTAATGTTCCACTCACAGCACCAGACAGTAGAGTCCCAGCCAATCCAGAAAACCATTCAGCAAACTTCATTGTCCATCTGGAAAATTTTCCTGCATACACAGCACTTATGTAAAAAGAGGGAGGAACAGGAGCATGGCAAAAACAATAAGTACATACTTCAACAGGAGTTAACAAGCCTCTAGAGAGTCTAAATGTATAGACAATTGTTTTTAAAGAAAAACAATTTAAACTATTATCTAGTAGCAGTTAAAAAGGTCATAAACTAATTATTAATTAACTTTAATATAGTGATTAGAAGCAAATTTAAAATGATCTTGATATATGCTGTGCATTATGATAAAGCCTTGAATTATTGCAATATTAAGTTTAACTTAATAATAACTTTGTTAACGCTTTCAAACTGTCATTTACCTAACAGAGAATAAAAGCCACAACAATATAAGGGCAAAAGTTTAAAGATGTAGTTCATTTCATACTAGAGTTATTTCAACAGTCTTTTGAAATACAGCAGGTTAGTATATGGTAGCTAAGGAGCCATCCTATTGGTGGCAATGGTTTTGTTAATTGTGCATAAAGTACAGTTTGACTGTCATTACAAATATGCAGTTCTGCATTCATCACATTATTTACACAAATTTCAAGTTACAGTATAGTATTTGAAAAATTAGTGGGAATGTCTCCATTACAAAATTGATCTTTTATGATGATCACAGTCCAAATCAGGTAACAGAAATGTCTGCAGTTCACATGAACTTTGTTGCAATTGTTAAGAAAGGTTACTGGAAATTTGCATAGCAACCAAACAGAAACACAGCTAATATTTATGTGACTAACTGAAAATGCTAAAAATAGAGATTCAGAGGTGATGCCCCTCTGAGCTGGAAGTGGAAATAGAGCAAGGCTTGGGTGAGTGCTTATAATCAACATCCCATTTTCAGAGGGTGTGTGCAACTCTTCCTGCAAATGAGTGTTCTCAGAAATTTGTTATAAGCTTGTTGACTTACCTCCTGACTTAATTTGCTGTGCCCAGACATGGCACACTTTCTTGTAGAAGCTCATAATAGTAGTAAGTGTGTATCTGTTGTGCTTCAAAGTTCTGAGTATGTGTTTCTGTAACCAAGTATAAATAACTTGGAAAGGAAAACACATAAATCTTTGACAAAAACACCGTTTTCACTTTAAGTAAACTAGCTAAAGCAAGCAACAGCAAGTTTTTATTTCTTCCATTTTTTTCAGAAAATAAAACAGCACACTGTATAAAAAAAAGCTCGGTATGTAGGATACAGTAATGTACAGTCTTGAACCTGTAGCTCTAACTTTAGACGCGTACAAATCTTTTATATCTACTAGACAACCAACCTTACAAGTTAATCTGGTATCTTTCCTGACCAATGCTTGCCTTTTAAAAAAGGACCAGTTCTAGTAGGACAGATTGTTAGAAGCATAATGGGGAACTTGCAACACATCCTCTTTGGATTCAGACTTTTTAAAATGTTTTTCTTTTTTCCCCCCACTTTGATTTTATGTCATCCTCAAATGACTATGTCAAAGGGGCCTTTGAGGACATTTGTATTTGTTGAAGCAATCAATGATGGTGTCTGTTCAATGGATATGGACATCTTAAGAGTAAAAGAAAACAATGTCTTTGTATCACAAAAAGGCCCAAAACTTTGTTTATTAGATATGTACGCATGTGTTTTTTTAAATAAAAAAAAATAACCTTTATGACTTATGATAATGGTATCTGAAAACATGAATATGAAGTCATGAAAACCTTGAAATCCTCACCTTCAGGGATTTGAAGACTTAAATCTTCCTGTGAGACACTCAGTGAAGGTAAGGATACTAACATGTGAAGGTAAAAAACTGTGCTAAGACACATAAGCTCACTTTTTGTCTTAGGTAATTACCTTTGCCTAGATCTTTGCGGAGCTGCATGACAGCAGCCATGTCACAGTCAATAGACGCATATGAATGTGGGATGGTAGTCTTCGATTGGATCAGTCTTTGTGCAATTACTCGACGGATGTTTGAGGCTGGGATCTCTGTGAAAGTTCCCTGAGGAGGACAAGTCAAGTGAATTATTTAAGGAGGAGGGAAGAAGAAAAGAAGGAGGGAAGAGGAAAAGGTGAGAGTGAGGGAAAGTAACTTTCCTTTGAGTAATTTTGTAAAGATTTATTTTTATAACACAAACAGGCACAATAACTTATTGACCATTTAAAATACAGATTTGGTTATTACACAAAAACAAAACAGCCAGACAAAATTTTGTAAATAGCTGACCGGTGCTCCAGGTTTTCCTGGTACAGAAAGTGGAGGGATGTTGGGTCTGCTGCTTGGAGGTGGAGGGGGGACTGCTGAGGTGGGGACAGGAACTGGGCCTGCTGGTGTGACCATGGCTGGCAGTGCTTTGGAGGCAGGAGATATCTTTAAAAGGTTCAATGCATCTCTGGTAAAGAAAAATGAAAACAAAACAAAAACAGAAAGTAATATGAAAGCTGGTTGAGAAATAAAATTTGCACATTTTAATATTTGACTGAAAAGCTTAAACTATTTGTATCAGAATATTTGGACTCATTTATTACTATCCTAAGATATGAAACACAATCTTAACTCATATTTATTAACAATAGATCAAACTTCAAGCTTCAAAAGGGGCCAAAAAGAAGCTGCCTGTTAGTTTTATCTGATTTTGTTTGCATCATGTTTGCAAAAAGGTAACTTCAGGTTATCTGCAAAGAGTGTCATGAGAATCACATAATGCTCATAACCACACTAACAGGTGCAGCAGGATCAGGTGTCAGCTGCCCAAAGGACTAGTTTATTCAAAACATCAGTTTTATTATCCCTCCTCCTGGTATTGTGAGGCCTATACAAGCCTCCTGAACTAATAAGATGCTACAGTAAATTATAGCACAGCATTATTTGTAACACCTCATGTAGATTTTCCTAGTTAAAACTCAACACAATAAACCAGGAAAAAAAAAAAAAAAAAGTTGACTCAAACTGTCAATTTGTGAAATAATTTGATTTAAATTAAAATAATATAAAATCTAGATAGTTTCATATGGAAGGGGATTGTTTTCTAAATCAGACAACAGTCTCATGAATCTGTAAACAAAACCTTAAGCAGGCAATGGACAAGGCAGACAACCATGTGACATGAAGCCCTGACAGATGCCGAAATTAGAAAAGCAAGAATGAAAACAAAATCAAAAAATAAATTAAAACATCTGTGCTTTGAAGTTATTGTTTTCACTTTACGTTTTAGTCTGAGTAGCATGAGAGCAGGCAGGAGCAAGTATCAGGTGCTTGAAGCTCCCTGGTTCCGGCTCACTGCACTCTGGTCCACCTACCCATATGCATCCAGTCTTTTGTTTGGACCCGCTGCCTCTGACCTTACCCTGCAGCTAGAAACAGCCTGGGCCCCACATAACAAGCTCCTCCTCATCCATTTTTGATTAAAAAATTTGTTTGTGAATAAAACTGACACGACTTGGAAATTTCCTAGCTAACCTGCAAGTGTTTGATTACAGAGCAATTTAATCAGATCAGGAATAGCCTTTAAATAGAAAAAAAAGTTATGAAATAAATGCAAATCAACAGAGCTGATAAAAGCCCCACTGAGACCACTGATCTCTTTTGTGCAGCTGGTTCAGTTGCACCCCTACTGACAGCCAAGGCAAAGGAGCTTCTGAAAGAGTAAGGGAAGGTGACTGGAATATTAAAAAGGGGCCAAGGCAGCACTCACAAGCAGAAATTCAAAAACTGAATAGGTACTGTGTACAGACACACACTTATTAGTCTTCTACTGCTACCAAGAACAAGTTAAGATGACAAAAGGGTATTCAATAAATGAAAATTGCAATTTTAAAGCAAAAAATGCTTTATGTACCTTCCTATTGTTGTTGATTCCTTTTTAACACTGAACTACTTGCTTTGGATATAAACAAAATTGGCTCTGAATCAAATTGAGCAGTTTCTCAATAAGTATTACTGTGTACCTCTCTAGACTTCTTCAACATTTTGAAGTAATACCAAAATATTTCACTATGAAATAATTTTCACGTATTGGAAATATTGCTGCACTGATATTTAGCTAACACCCTAAATAAGATTGAATTCTTACTCTCAAAACCACTCTTTCAAATTCCAACTCCACTGAGAATTTTTGGGAGGTTCTGGAGAAGACCTTATGCAGCAGTCTAACACTTCTCTTATCAGGTCAAAATCCTGAAGAAAAATGATTGCCATTCTGGACTAAAATAAATGTGACATTGAATGACCTTATCAGAAAAATGCCGTGGGGAATGCGTGGCAGAATAAAAGCCAAAAATGGTTCAAGAAAATATCAGTGTTTGACTTAAAGCTGCTCGTCATTGAGAGCCACTTTTAGAGGAAATACTGAAATATCTTTACAATGTTTGATTAAAGAAACTTAATATAGGCTTCTCATTTACTAACACAGACACAAGAGCATATGGTCTGTGTTTCCATGGTCACCAGTGGGTCCTAGAGACTGGGTTCCTATGGCAACAGAAGTTCCTTAATGAGATTCCCCAGCAGGCTGTTTTGTGTGTATCGAGAGCATTCAATCAGGCCCCGAGTGACAGCAGGTAGCTATTACAATTGTGTGTGCGTTCAAAGATTCTCCTGTGTGAATTCACGTCTTATCTGGACTAAAACACTGAAACTCTCAAAACTCATTCATTTTGGTGATCTGGTCTTTCTTACATTTTTGTTCATACTGCCCTTAGAGACACTTCGGTGCAACCTGCAGTGTTGCGGTAACCTTTAACAAGAACAAATACTGAATACAGCCTGTTCACAACAAGCACCTTATAAAGGACTTCCTATCTAAACAACAACAAATAAAAATACATAAACACGAAACCATAAAATTCAAAAGACAAAAAATCTTTTAAATGGTTTTATAAGTCAGTATTGTTTAATTTATGTGAGCTTTTCAGTGTGTGATTGGTCATTTTAGAAGCTGCTCTGAGAAGGCTCTAAAACTTCTAAGCCAAATTTCAAGAAACTTGGTGGAGTACCCAAATAAAAAACCTTTGAGAAAATGCACCACAGGTATTCAAGGGTACATCTGAGATGAAACTAATCAAATACTCACTCCTTGGTGATAAGTCCCCTTGGCCCAGTGGGTGTGGCCAATTTGGGGTCAACACCGTGAGTATCCAGAATGTGTCTTGCTGCTGGACTTAGACGTAACCTAGGCAAGGAAGAGTGCATAAAGTACAGTTTAAAAAAATCAGCTGTAAAGATCTAAGATTTAAAATCTAACATTTAAATAATTTGTCTAAAGATTATTTAGAAAAACTTGTAAATAGACAGCTCCAGCAAAGATGTCAGGCTCATAAAGCCTAATATACGACTGACTCTACACTCAATAAAAGGTGAAAAACAGTCTTTTGACCTGCCCAGATATTATCTTGTTCTTTGTTTTGCGTACTGTCAGCATTATTAACCTGAGTGGAGTTTAACATGTCAAGCACTTGTCAAGCTGATAGTTCTAAAGTAAAAATATTAGTATGTGGACAGACTAAGTATTTGGTTTTCCTGTTTGCTGGGTTTTTGGTTTTACAGTAATATTTATTATGTGAACTAGTAGCAATTCACACATAAATGTTAAAATGTTAGCGGAAAAAAAATCTTATCTACAGTGATTGGTGGTAGATACACTGAGGTGTTAACCAATAAACAAAAAGAGAAATCACAACAGTATTCACAGTATGTATTTTAAAGCTAAAAAAAAGTGTTATCCACCTCTTTCAGCTTTAAGTTGAAGAAGGTACGCCAAAAGTTAAATGATATAAGCTCTAAAAATCAGTTCTGTTAAGTTGAACAAAAATTTCACTATTCCAAAATATTAGATTAAGACAATAAGCTCACTCATATTGTTAAAGTAAACAATAGGGTAACAAAAAATAAACTTTTTTTTTTATTTTTGCCAAAAACACCACCTAGGTGTTGTGACCTGAGCATAACAACATCTAATTGATATCACATCCTGTTGAAACCACTGTAATCTCACTAAATTAGACAGTGTATTTGACAGGTTTTATTCAAATAGCTAAAAAGTGAAACTCACGGTCCTGACTTGACTGGTTTTGGTGGAGGGCTTGTTGAAGGAGCAGCTGAAGGCAACACTGAGGCAGAGCCTGCAGGTGGCGCTGCTAAAAGAGGAGCAGCATCTAGAGGGGTGATCTCGACCTGCTTCCAGTCCTGGCCTTCCTCCACCATGAGGGCGATTAGAGTGCCAAGGGGCACATTGCGGCTGCCTTCTTCCATCTGTAAGGAGAGCAAACAAGGCACTTATCAGCTACAAGGAAACAGCCGATTCAGTTGCTTCACAGGAGTAACTGGTATCTTAGAACCTAAGTGAAAACAATTAGGAAAAATTGCAACAAAAACAGATAAGGTAACAGTGAATTCAAGGAAAATATTTAAAAATGATAATGCTGCCTGTTGTCATCATTGAGTTTTCTACTGCTTCTCTAGAGCTCAGCTGCACTTGAATCAGCTCTTGGTGTGCACCGCATGTGTTGCTTTTCTTGTGTCTCAACCTTTGGTTCTCCATCTTGTCACAGAGTAATCCAAATCCAATACAAGCCTTTCACTAGTGTTGTTCCACAAATACAGATCAATTTAATTGAAAGGCTGGGCACAACAAAGTGTTGGACAGTGGTGTTTGTCACTTTTCATTAGGTAGCCTCTTGAAGCATGAAAAAGAATAGAGAGAGAGAGGAGAAGAAACAACTAGCTGTGTTTATGTATCAAACTATTCCTATGACACCATTACTAATCATGTAAAGAGATGATTACCCTCACTTCACAAACAAAAGATAAAATATTTCTCTATTAAATCTGACAGTAGCATC
Source organism: Kryptolebias brasiliensis (assembly GCA_028566095.1). NCBI lineage: Eukaryota > Metazoa > Chordata > Actinopteri > Cyprinodontiformes > Rivulidae > Kryptolebias > Kryptolebias brasiliensis. The sequence goes on along the minus strand of JAOXNZ010000012.1, from coordinate 19,006,785 downwards.
TCTGTCAAGCAGGCTTGTTAAATCAAAAAGAACTCTAATGATCTTATCTATCAATCTGGGAAGAACAGCAGAATGTGAACACCTGAGCTGCATATCTGTCCTTATTCTGCGCTACTTCAGTTCAGAGTGGACCCAACTGTCTGCAAACAAGGTTATAGAGACAAACAAAGATAATGTCTAAAATTAATTAAATTAATGCCGAAGTCAAAAAGTAGCCCTACAGTGCAAATTATTGTTAATTATAGAAAAAAAAATATCAACAAGTAATTTTGAAACTTTTAACACTCACTAGACTTTGCTCTATTGACAACAGGTGTATAACTTAAACTAAACAAGAATGCAATAATGCAAGCTGTTCTATGAAAAAAGAAAATCTGGCTAACATAACTACACACTGTTTGATAAAAAAATGTTAATGATAAAACCTTATTATCAATTTTAAACAATATATTTTATTGGTTATTAAAC
>JAOXNZ010000012.1:18972073-18992390 GCA_028566095.1 Kryptolebias brasiliensis | reverse complement strand
AACATGTAAACTCCACCCAGAAAGGCCCCAGGCTGGGATGCGATCCTGCAACCTTCTTGCTGGGAGGCGACAGCTCTGACCACTACGCCGCTGTTCCACCCCAATGCTAAATCCTGGCAAACAAAAAAACAGTAATAGAAAACATTGTGTTGTGAAAGCAATGGCACAGAAAATGTATGGCATTATCAACACTAAAGGTGAGCCAGTAAAATTGTGTGTGTGTTTTAGTTCTGGATAAAAATTGTTAAATTAGCTTTCCACTGATTTAAATCAGTCATGGAAAATGTTATTTAAAAATAAAAAAATCAAGGAAAAAGCTTTGCTTGGGTGTTTGTCTTGAGTCAAAAAAATAAAACAAAGGAAACATTTTACAGGACACTACTTTAATATAATATACTATGTTACACTGTAAGTTCACATCTCCTTTCAAACATCAGATTTCATGTAATTTGTTTATCAATCATAGACAGATACATCTATAAACGTACATCCTTTAAAGCATTTTTAATATTGTGAACGACATATCTTTTAGCACCTTTTACATGCAACACACCCAAGTTCTTTAGCTTGTGTGTGTGTGTTGTGCACACAAGGAAATTACAGGGTGATTTGATGATCAGAAGTAGTTAAGGAAAATAAACAATGGAAATTCCAAAAAGAAAAAAAACCCTCCTCTGAGCAGGAACTTGTCATCACAGCATTCTCTAGCAGCACAACAAAACATGTTTGGATGGCCACAAAAATTTCTTTCAGGACTGTCCAGAAATGTACCTGCCTGTAAATCACATATTATTATTGTGGTTTATGTGACTGTAGTTACTTTATGCATGTTTTTTTTTGTCTAATGTTGTCCAAAAAGAATGTTTTGTTTGTCTGTAGTACTTTGATTTAGTCCTTCAACATGAAAAACAGCCATGACACAGCTCTAATCTGTCCAACTCACAATTTGGGCTGAATGCCTAACAGGTTCATTTGAGTGTGAACAGAAACGATAAGGGTCCGTGATAAGATGGGACAGAGTATCTGCTGAGAAAATACAATAGCTCCACTGAACAGGCTCACAGATACAAAATCCCATCTGTTATCTCTTCCTTATTCTTCCTCCAGCATGTATCTGATTGAATTAATGTCCTCTTCTTTAAATGATAAAATAGATTTTGTGTGGCTCATTCAAATGAGAAAATAATTTTCTGACAGTAAGATATAAAGGCACTTGTGGCTAGCTTTTAGATAATGTGTTTTTTTTTCCCACATAAAGACATCCATTGTTTCATCTATGCAATTTAGTGTTATAGCCAGTATAGAAGGCCAATAGATCCTTTATGTTTTACAGCTATTGCTTTGTCATCTCTCTACAGAGGTGTGTGTTCATTAAAAAGAAAGCATTTATAACTAAAATGAAAATGTGTGTGTTTTCCCTTCTCAGATCTATTACAACCAGTTTGGGTGCATGTTTTCCATGCATAACCACAACACCTGCTGCAGATGGCCTTAAACCAAGCCTTGTTACTCTAAATACACGTTATGCTGGTTTAACGGTGCTTTCTCGAACTTCTTTGGCACAACGCTATCTCTTACTCATAACTGTTTCCTGAGAACTATATAATTCATAGCCCTAAAATGAATCACACATGTACAGCATTATCCATATAAAAGTGTGATTTGAATTAGATATTATCAGGCGTTGAACATCTTTGCACACTAGGGGTATGTAAAGCAAGTGGTCCGTTAGGAAAATAAGCCCTTGTCATATAAGTTGGATCAGTCTGCATTATTTGAATGCAGAGTAACTGTCCATTTATCTTCAGTTATTCACATAAAACACTTCTCCATAAAACAGCTCCCACATGCTCCAAGGTTGTCTCAATGTAAAATTTAGACCAGATTTAAACTCATTTTGCAGTTTTACAATTTGCAGTTACCCTCTTAATTTCTTGATCTTTCAGTATAAATATATACAAAACAGAATGCATTTTAGTATAAATTTAATAAAATAAAGAATTTATGGTGAATGTTTAATGATTTGCACTGCTACTTAGTAGTTGAATTTTGCCTCACAGTTGTCACTCACAAACCTAATTTCAGCTATTGTGAAAAAAAAAATTACGTATAATTTTAACTTCTATTAAACAAAAACACAGATCACCACTATATTTGACTGTGTATACATTTCAAATGAAAAGTAAATATAAACCAAAACAAGTAGAGCTTTGGGGAAACTAAAACGTTTGATTGCTGCATATAAGGGCATTACATCAAAACAATGGAATATGATGGCTAGGTACTTCAGTCTGAACTGGTTGCTCGTTTCATGTACTACAACAATATGACAATCAGCAGCTGTGATTTCAACCCAATTATGAGCACTAACTGGCTCCATTTACTCTCAGAGAACAGTTTTCTTTAATTCCCAGAGTTATCAATGAAATAATAAAAGAAGCTCTCCTTCAAGGAAGAATTGTTGTGTTTATCTTTCAGAAAGCCCTACGATGGACTTGCGACCTGTCCAGGGTGTCCCCCGCCTGGATGGATGGATCTTTCAGAAATCCCATCAGGATTTATATGTAATTCTCTGTCATGGCACTGAGTCTGATTTTACTCACAACATTATTACACCGGTGTTTGACATTAAAAACTGAGAGGAAAAAAAAAAAAAAAGTGGTACACTAGATGAATTTTAAAGCCATCTGAAAAGATACTGACACAATGTAAGGTCAATGAATGCCGCTTTATGTAAAGGAGAGTCGCAAAAGCCAGATAATTTGGAGCGATTAGACGGGAATTTGCTTGTGAACACAGGCCAAAGAGAGAACCTTTTTACTGACACTGCTTTTATCTTGCAGCCAATCAAGACACAGTCATTTGTCAGCTGTCTACAGGAACCAGCTTGGGCATGCAGTGGCAAATAATTAACTATGTGGCATTTCACACTGTTGTGATAAAACAGAAGCAAACTGCAGTATTTATAAGTGTACAGCTTTTCAAAGATGAGCTTTTACCAAATCCAGCTGGGAACAAATTTATAACTGTGACTTTGGTTATAGTTGACAGTCAGTGTTGTCAAAATGTGTGCAAAAGTTTTGCATATTTATTTTTAACTTGATTAGTTTGATTTAACTGCTAATCTTGAAGTACATTTATACTCAGAATTATATTCCATATTTAATTGTACAATAACTTTGTAAAAATGACTTTCATGAAATAGAAACAATTACAAGCTTTTATTTATATTAAACTTGAACAAACATTTCCACATCTTTTCAACAGTTCAGTGAGTGTAAAGCATGAAATAAGGCAAAGCAAGTTTTTAGTTTGCTGTAAATATTGTTTTAGCTGGGGAAGAAACAATGCACTGAGCTTACAGGATCTAATTTTTAAAAATGTATACTTCTTTCTTTATTTAGTGATCAGACATCCTTCCCAAAGGACCCTTCACAGTATCAGTGTCAAAACACTTCACATACATCCTTTTGTTGCATGCACTTTGACTGCTATACAACATGTGCTCCTTCGGGACTTGGAAAAAAAAAGTTTTGATAAACACTTTCATAAAAAAAACAAAAAACAAAAACAAACAATAACAGCAGAAAAAAAACCCAAACAGATTTGCTGTGTTTTACATTTGTTGAATGTGTTTTTTTTTTCTGCAAAATTTTATGTAAACACCTGCTTAGGTTTTTCTTAAGATACAGTAAATAAAAACAAACTCAGTGCAGCCTCAACACAAAGATGGAAGCAAAAGAAAAAAAAAGCAGACACTTGTAAACAGTTCAAACACATTTATATATAAAATAAGGCAAATTAAATCAATATTAAAACATCACAACTATGCACAACAGCATGAATAAAATAAATAAATGAAATTTTCACTTCTCTGTCTCCCTCCATCCCCTTGCATTCCTTCCAAACTTGTAAACCAGTCTGCGTCCATCCACTCGTTCTAGGATTTCCCTTTTGTAATAATATCTTGAAGAGAAACAGTTTTATCAATTTGAAACAGGCTGGAAACTTTAAAGTCTGTAAAAACACACTGTGATACTCAATACACTTCAATTGTTCTTTTTTCCCCTGTATTTTGTATATAGTGATGGTTATCTGCATGCCTAACACTATAGATATGATCTGTTTACCTGTTTTAACATTTTTAGGTCATATAATTTGAACTTGTAATGTTACAAGAATGATTATCACTATTTATTATTATTTATTTTGTTTTTTTTGCATAATTTTTTGTACAGTACAAAACAAACAAATTTTACAAGTTGTACTTAAACTAAGTAAAGACCCTTGATGATAGGGATGGTGGGATGTTACAAGGGCTTCTTTACCTCTCTTTATCTCTCTCTCTTTAGACGGCTTCAGGAGAGTTAAAACAAATAAAACAACAAAACTCTGAGTTTATGTACCTGCAAATTTGTCAAATAGAATAAATAATCAAACTGCAGGGGAATACTGATATATTTTTGTATATGTAAACTAGTTTGCTGAAATTTGTTTTCCACATTAATATATTTGTTTACTGCAAACATAACATTTGATATTTACATGTATAAGAGCTTTGTGGCTTTACCTCATTGCACGACTCAGTTTCTCATAAGTCATGCTGCTGTTATTCTTCTTCTTTCCCCACAACTGCGCCACTGCCTCAGACTTCAAGAATCGGAAGACACCCTCTGTCCGATCTTCCCACTTGATCAGCCCTGGGTTTCGCTCTGGGTTTAGCAAAATGTCCCGGATGAACTCCCACAGGTGGGTCCCTCTTGGGTCTTTAGAGACAATTTCAGGTGACAGGAGATCAATGAATATTCAGAAGGTAAGTGAGACTTTTTCACAAAAGTATTTTGTTATTGCTTACTGTGTTTTTTGACTGGATGACTTCGACTAAAAGACCGCTTAATGTCTGAACAAGAAAGAAGAAGAAGACGAAGAAGAAGAAGAAAAAATCAAAGTTGGTGCACTTTGTTGATATTTTATGTTGCTGCTACAAAACACAATTCTTATACCTGAACATGTCATGTTGTACAGAGAAATACTTTCTTACCAGGACTAGAACGGGTGGGAGAGACATCAGCGGCAAGTGAGTGAACTGAGGGACCATAGATTTCTAAGTTAAGAAGAAAACAAACAAACAAATAAATAAATAAAAACTGTCCTTTTTAAAAATTAAAACTCATTACAGTAGGAATCAGTCAACAAATAGACATTATTAAAATACCTCCAGGTGGATAGCTGACATCTGGAAATGAACATGTATCTGCTGTAAAATATATAATAGTCAATGGAAGCAGAACGGATTGAAAAATAACTTAAATAGCTTTGATCAGATGGTTTTATATGCCAATAATGTTACATAAAACCTCTTACTTTCAGGTTTGAGTTCCAGTTGACCTATGTCCACATGATATTGTCCTGTGTAGGAATAAGAAAGAACATGAAGAATATTAAGACACACATTAAATGTGGTATCTAATATTTGAACATTGATCATTCAAGTTCATTGTGTTTAATGTAAAGCATTTAAAACCAATAAACCAAATTCATGCTGAATGATAGTGTATTAAGGGATCTAAGCAGGCATGACAGAAAATGTATTTTTTGTTTATTAAATAAAAGACTGCTCCTGGTTTGACCTAGAAATCTTAGTTAACATTTATTTCTCTGCAAACTGGAAGTTAAACCTGTTGTGCCAGGTCTTCTGGTAATGACCTTGCTTTCATCAAAAGATAATAGATAAAATGTGACGCGCTCATCTTGTTTACAACTTAACCAGAAATGTGAAAAATTTCCTTTGTTTAGTAAGTCACACTACAAGTATCAGTATCAAGTTAATTAAAAGTTTCTTTTAAAACTTTAATGAAAAAAAAAAAATCAATTAATTAATGAATCTCCTCAGTTTTTCCTTTTTAACTTCACACCAGAGTGCGTTGGTGAAGATACACACTTGAACAAAAACAAACAAGAAATCCATCATCTCTTTCACTTTAAGAACTCTTTTGCCCTGTTTTCCAGCATCATGCAGTGTAGCCTTTGACCTGTTCTGTGATCCCTTTTTAGCCGCAGTTCATCCAACAACTCAGAATCCCTAGCCTGTCTTTTATTAGGAGTAATCATCTTCATTTTAGACCCACCGCTCGACTTGAGCTCTGTGATGCTGTTGAAAAGAATGTGTCCCACGCTGCCGGCAGCACGGATGAAGTCGGGGTAACTCAGACTGCAAAGTTGATGGCCATCCATGTCAAAGTTTTGGAAGGGAATGCTGGAGGCATCAATCTGGTGGATGTCCATGACCTGCTGCAGCCACTCCCACACCTGGTACTTACTCCAGAACTGAGGTGGGGAGTCGTGAGACCACAGGCAGCTTCTGTAACCAGACATCACCAGTCCCCCTGAACAACAGGCATTATTAGTCAGGAAAACACTTCAACACTATTAATTTCTTTATAGGAGAAAATTATTTTTCTTCTAACGTAAAGCTTTGTCTAGTAAGTAAAAAAATGTCAACAGATAAAAAGTCAATGATTATTCTCAATAGCAGTTTACTGAAAGTAGCAGTTTACTGAAAGAGCTGTTAAGGCATTTCTCAGTTGGGAATCTTTGCTTCATGTTTCAGAGCTCTGGGCTCACCAGGTGAGCAATCCATCATTGCTAAACGATTTTCACTAAGTGTTCTAGCTTTATGGAGCTGGATTGTTTAATAGAGAGCAATAAAAACCCTTAAGCAGAACACTTTACAGTATTTTCTTCAAGCATTTAGGATATTATTCAGACAATTTAATCAATGATTAATGTCAGCTATGAGTCCAAATGTAATCCTGAGAAAGAATACAGTGAGTTTCATTATAAGTGTTAATGTGGGTAATAATACTCACCATCAGGATAGAGGCTTGCAGGTCCCCAGGTAGAGGTCAGCTGGTTGTCCAGAGCGGTGGATGGAGTTATGCTCATATTGTAGCTTTTACACTCAGATGTACCATGGCCCAGGTGCTAAGGGAGAAGAGGAGGTATATTGTGCGATGAATAGTTTAAAAACAAAACTTTTATAAAGTTTTAGGTTATTTATATTTACACTTTTGCATCCACATATCTGTGTGTCATGTGTTGACGTGTTAGTGTACAATTTGTGGTTGCCTTGTCCTGTCCCTTCATATATTCAAACTTCCTTATTCCTGTTTACACAGGATATTTATAGAAAACAATGTATTTGAATAATTTTTAGATTATAATGATGCAAACAGAGAAAATGGTATTGCTGCAGACAAATCTACAAACTTGGATTATTGAGGTGGTCTAAAACAAAACATTTAATTTAGAAAATGCTTTGACATTTAATTTAGAAAATGTCAAAGCAGCCATATGACAACAATATAGATATTTTTATACATTAAAGCATTTAAAATTACTTAAGGAGACCCTCAACATAAAATATCAAACCTCTAAATGAGGACCTGAAATGTACCTTAAATGCATCAGGCTACCATAGTTATAAAAGGTGTTGCTAAATCAACTAGGCACAAATGTCGACATAAAACTGCATTAATAAGTTGATATATTACATATAAATTTATGCTGTTGCTGAAAAAAGCTTCATAGGGCACTAAAACGTAAATGACACAAAGTTATTTTAAGTCTGCACGGTTAATGAGTTGCATAAACAAATGTGCCTGTTGGGTTTTACTTTTTAATCAAAGCTTATTTTTTAATACAAAAAACAGTTTGGTTTCTGTGTCAGTAATGGAAACACATTAGTTTTAGTTTTTTTGTTTGCATTCAGTAAAAGCTCAAAATGATTTAAGTGACATTAACATTTTCATAACGACAGTACTGTCTTTCAATGTGAGGTGATTTTTATCATCTGAATGAATGAACAGTTACAGGTATTTTGAGGTTTTTTTTCCCCCCCTCCTGTTCTGCATATTGTAAATGTAAATTGTAAATACAGACATGTTTCAGACTTAACTCAAAGTATATTTGCATGAAATGCAAATATGTCTGTGTTAGAATTTCACCAGCTTCACTGTTTTGGTGGCTGAAGTGTTGAAGTGTACAATAGCTGAATTGTAGCTTTCTCAGTTCACTGTTGATATCAGGTTCTAACTGTATGTTTTTGCCACACAGGCTTGCGTTCTTTAAACAAGACAAGCCAACAAGCCGGACTGTCATCGAGGTTAATAATGTTGTGGAGATGAACAGCTACTCCACAAACCACCAGTCTGCCATGATCACATCTTATTTTTTATTATATACTTTGCTATTTATTGTAAATGTCTTAAACATAAACAAACAAACAAACAAATAAATTAATTAATTAAAAATAGAAGTGCTCATTAAAGTACAATGAACTGTCAAAGGTCGGAGTGATGACAGACCTGTTTTAAGTGGGTACACAATAAAACCAATTCTTGACAAGTTATATGTTAAGCTTTTACTATAGGTAGTAAACAGATTTACAGCAAACCTTGTCATACAGCATGTTCTCAATGCTAAGTACCTTGCTATCAAGTCAAACCCATCTATGAAATACATCCTCAAGGCTTAGCAAATCAGTTTTATAACAACCTGCAGTGGAGATCTTTGAATTCAGTTTACAAAAAATCTGGTGCCACATGCCATCATGCCGAGCAGGATCAACTCCAAACCTGCCAAGTCTGCTCACATGCCATTTGCTACGTGTTAACCCTTCATATCTACTACTGCCAAGCCCTTATCTTACTAAGAAGGCAGAGAGTAGTTTAGGTCAATATAAGAGTCATGCAGCACTGTAAAAGAAAAGGAGTTTTATTGGTCAGTTTCCTTTCAGCTGAGTCATAGTGAAAGATTAGTTTTTTGCTGTGATGTGGGAGATAAGGTGCACTGTTTATTCTGAAGAAGTTCACCTGGGCAGTGTGTCGTAATAACATCTTTGCTTTCGTTTTCATCAAGTTCATATTTTCAGGGCTGCACTGAGGCTTAGTTTTGAAGTGTCCTGCTTCTTTTTTGACAATCATTTAAGTCTGGGATTCATGCAATGATAATAAAAATTCAAGTTTTCTGTAACATCATGGGGCAGTTTGGAGGTGAAGCATTCACAGCCCTGAAGTGTGCAGAATATGTTCAAGACTTGAGGAGATTATATGAATCTGTCAAAGTTAATTTTATTTATTTGTTTAACCTTTATGTAACCTGGAAAAACTCATTGAGATTAAAAATCTCTTTTTGAGAGTGTCTGGGGACTTTTGATGGAAGACAAACACAAGACATAAGTCATTTTTAAGAATTTAAAATTCTGTGGATATGTGAATGTTACTTTTTCTCTTTTTACAGTACCTAATGGTCTGTTTTGAGATTGTGGTTTCCAATCATGTTTAAAACTACAGATCATTTGTAAGGCTACAAATGAAAAATATAACTGAGAACGACAAAAAACTTACAAAAAAAACTTAGTCAAACAATCAAACAACAACAAAAAACATTCACAAACATCCTGATTAAAGTAAAATGTATCACCTACCAGAGCAGAAGAATGGGTTCCCACTGGACCCGAATGAAGTACCCCGTAGATCCTTCACTGACCCAGTAGGACAGATCAGTTCAGTTTGTGGAGATTTAAGTACTCTGCTGTGCTTCTGTTGATGCAGAACTTGATGGAGTGAGCTGTCAGGCTTTCCAAATCTTTGAATCAATAAACGCATGCAGACACTACAGGTGTTACTTCGCCACAATGGGATTTTTATCCTCTTCACTTCCTTATACTGCTCCAATTGGCTCCTTACAGGTTATTACATGGTACTTATTTGCATAATGCACACCCACGCACCTCCCCCCCCCCGCACACACACACTCCTGACATAACTTTTACATTCCTTGTTGGCACATTTTCTCTCACACTCTTGAACACACAAACTGGCACTTGCTTCTGTAAGAAAATAAAATACTTTACATTTATCAAAAAAAACATACATAGAAAGGCAGGCAAACACCCTTCTTCTTTTTGGCTGCTCCCTTCTGCAGGGGTCTCACATGAAAAATTTGGCAATTGTTTTACACCAGATGCTTTTCTTGACACAACCTGGGCTTGAACCTACACCCTCAGGATTATGAGACTGCAGCGTTGACCACCGAGCTACAACACTCAGGAAGAAAAAAATTGTTTAAATGGTGGCTAAAAGTAGAGTTAAACAGTATGAGAAAAAAATCTCCTGTGTTAATATGTAACACATTATTTGCTTTTCCTGCTACATCATGGTGGACGGTGAGCTGACAGTTTACGTGGGAGGACCTCAGAGATTTTCATGTGTTTCTGTTGTGACAGTTACTGGAACTGCATGGCAGAAAACTACTCAAAAAACAGCTTTATTGAATATACACATTTGCAAACATCTGTGTTTTTTTAAGCTTGGACTTTGCAAATGAATTTCATGTTGTGCACATGTCGGGTTTATGATCAGTTCTAAAGATGAGTTGAATTCAGTTCCATTCAGAATTATGTAAAGTCTCACCAAGTTGCTATCACATTTAATTGTACCAGCTCTTAAATTAGTTTTTGCCAGCATGCAATAATACAAACAGCTGATTGTCTCTGAGTCCCTCATATCCCACTGAGCATTAAGCAAAATTGACATGGATGAAGATATAGTAAACATATGAGTTTTCTTTTCAATTGCTGTTCAATGTTAGATGAAATTTTTTCCTTTCAGGTCTTGTACATTGCGTTTGTAATATTACTAATAGTTGTTGTTCATGATTATGGAATCAGTAAAAAATAAATAAATAAATATATATATATTTGCATATATAAGATATCTGTTATTGAGCATAGACAGTGCAGTTACTGATACCAATATTTGGAAAACATCTCAGGAACAAATGTGTTAATAAAAGCAGCTTTACTGAACTTTGTCTCTCCTTAAATATGCTGTTGCCACTGACAGTGATTAGAGATAGTTCAGACATTCTATTTTTGCTTGACACCAATTATAGTTTGGGCAAATTTAACTCTCTGATCAGAGATCTAAATCTGATCTGCAGCACTGTAACCCTACAGTGTCTTTTGGGACCAGAAGCACGAACATTATCATTTTGATGATTGAGACAACTTTGAACAAGGTTGAACTGAATAATGGGGAAAAGTCTGTGAAGAAAGTATGTCAGGCTATTCTCAGATCTTTATTGGCAGACTCAACAAGATTTGATGCAGAACAAATAAATGTAATTTTTTTAGTTAATATTGATTTGTTGGGCAATATACTCATTATAACATCATTCACAAGTTGTTGTTTTTTTTTTTTTTTTCAAAAATCACCAAAATGTAGAATAAACATGAAATGCGCCGTTAAACTGCATATTTCAATAACCCAGTTAGTTTACATTATTAGCTGTTCCTCGTTCCATAGAGGCTATGATCACACATACCTGCTTCTGCCTGCTCCTCAGTTCATACTGAGCTCACTTTCGAAGCTCCTACTCTCTGAGTGTGTGTGGTTTGGACTCTTTCCCACAGCTCATCCTCACAGGTAATGAGGGAAGTCAGTATTAGGATGATTATCTGTGAGAGTTCCCTCTTCTCCCCAAGCAAACCAGATCGCTGCAGTCCTAATTGTAAAATCCACAACTACTGATCCCCTTACAGCTATCAAACACTGTCCCACCTGCATGGGTTTCAGATAAGGTGCCATCAGCCCTCCTTACAACCTTCCTGCTACCAGCTCTGTATCCTCATAAAGGGTAAAACACCTACAGGGGATAATGTGGGACCTAATTCATGTTGGGTGCAGTCCCTCTATAAAAACCTGACCAGATTTTATTGTAGGAAGATTAATACAATCATCAACAGGAAATGGAGATCGCACACTTCTCATTACATTAAACGGTTTGGCCTTCCTTTCCCTGTTTTGTTCTTTCTTCATCAGGCTTTTCATTTGCTATATATGTGACAAGGACAGATTGGCACTTGGAATTTCAATTTATGGATCTTCGTTCTGCATTTTTAGGCTGAATGGGTCGACATGTGTGAAAGTCCATTGGGAAAAAAGCAAAAACCAAGAGAAAAATGAAGTGAAGAGATCAAAGCTTCACTCTGTGTGACTCAGCCAACCAACATAGTGAGACGCAGTGAAGACATCCTCCAAGACTCAAAAAAATGTCATCGAAAGGCTGGCATTATAGGGGCTGCCATCTATTTCTGGAGGCTCAAGTCATCTTCCAATAATAGTGCTCTTCTGATCCATTTATAAAGAGGTTTATAGCTTGCTTAGTGGTACTGTGACACATTAATGCTTTATTTGAGGATGTGGTCAAAAGTTTCTCTTTGACTGGAAAGGCTGTCATCGCTGTCAGTCAGATGAAGCAGACAAGACAGGAGGAGGGTGCAGTTGTCTGCTCTAATGAACAGTAACTTATTAGCTATAGAGTATTTCTATTACTGTCCCAGTTGCCTCCTCTCTTTCATTAACCGCTTATGACACCCGTTAGTGTCATCTTTAATACTTCACATTTTGATTAGCATATGATCCACAGGGAAAGAAGGGAGACAAAAAAATCGTTTTATTAGTGTCAATTACTGTTACAAATGACATTTTTACTGCCTAAATTGTGATTTTACGTTTCCCTCTGTCAAAGAACAATGGCTGTGCAATTAAAATAATGAGTACAGAAAAAAAAGAATTATTCACAATCTTATTTCCTTTCTTGTTCTTTTGAACTGCATCATGCCTATTCACTTGGCATCAATCTGACTTCATTAATGACTGAATGGAAAACATAAATTCTGCATGTTTTATAAGTGATGTGTTCAACTTCCAAGAGTTCCTGATTGAAAGTGGAAAAAAATATTCATCTCACCTGTTCAGAGTCCAGGTGCTTCAGTGCACCTAAAATGTTACATGTAGTTTTTAATTTTGCCCATAGGTGCCACTGTTGCCACATGTGCTGAAAAGTAGGATTATGTGATGAGTGAGCAGCACAGATGTGATATAAGAAAGTGTGGGCGATGAAACATTCTTTCTGACAGTTATTGACTATGCTGCCCATGGATGGTGCTACTCATACTGGTTACAGTTACAGTTCCTACATACATTATTAGCTTTTATAGGAGGTGTGATACATGAGGGAGAAAGAGAGATTAGAGATGAGAAAGGAAGGGCAGCAGAGACTTCATGGGGCACATTGCCAATTTGTTGTGACAGAGCTTTACTGTAATATTGGTTTGCCACAGCCAGTGGCAGCCCCTTGTGTTTCAATTATCACCTCTCTGAGGTGGACCACCAACTGAGCTCTTCCAAGACATCAATGGCTGCTTTTCTCTGTGTCCTAAATACCACTGGTGCAACACATCAGTGAACCACCCTGTGTTTTACACCAAACACTGAGGCCGAGAAAGTGTAACTACAAGCATGTGATGGCTATACTGTGATGCATCTCATGCAAATCAAGACAAATCTAAAGTACAGATCATTTAGGACTTATTTTCTTGTAATTCTTGTTATTTAACAACAAAAATAACATTAGAGAGGGATGTTTGGTAATATCCCATTACTTTTCTTCTCAGCCTTGTCAAAGCAGCCACTTTGCTGCTTTGGTTAATTGTCACCAGGGTTATTACTGCCATCCCTAAATGCCATTTTCAGAGAAAAAGCTGCAAAACCTTAACATATTTGGCAGAACCTTTTCTATCTCAGATTGGACAAGACAAAAACTACAACTAGATGATGCACACATTGAACCATTTAGCTGCTAAACAGTAAAAATGTCACCCAGAAATGACAAGAGAAAAATGCAAAATTTATTTATTTATTTTTGCCAGGGGGGAGGTCATGCGACACAAAAGGGATTTCAGTGTTTGCTTTTATATTTTGCTATTCAATTTTGCCAATATTCCACTTGAATATGTACAGCTTGTAGCTTTGATGGAAAATAAGACTTTTTGCCATGGTCTAAACATATTTAAATCAGGAAGTAAGGCCTTTTTACAACATTGACTCTATATGTTGTTTGTTTAAGCAAAGATAAAGAATAAAAAACAAACAAACAATATGAAAGTGAAAAGATCCACTGGTACTAACAATGGAAGAAAATAAATCAAATGAAAGAAATTACTATAGGATATGTTTTATATAAAAATGCTACAACTTGGCAAATTAACAAAATAATAATACAAGAAAAGCTTTGTGAGGTATTTTATTTTAAACTGTGATTTACAACATTTTGTGATCTTTTATATACCTTTTAGTCTTTTAAATTGTAAGAAGAGGGTTCGTATTATTATTTTAAGGTGTATAAAAGTCAGTGTTATTTGGAACAGCTCTATTCAATCATGACTGTTAATCTGAAAAAAAATAAATAAATAAAAATTTTGATTCTAAATAACGACCCGGTCAATATCCCTGTAAAAGTGACATGAAAAGATACTGTTGATGTTACAGAGAGACACGTTGATGAAGCTTAGTCTGTGCTGAAACGAGAATGGCAACGCAATGATCAAAAGTACATGAGCTGTCTGATTGTGTTATTAGATAGGCATGGTCAAGGCTTATTTGCCATGGAGACGTGCAATGTGCCTCTCAAAGCTGACAAAATATAATTAAAAAATTACTTTTAGATCAGAATTAGGGACACCCTGTCTCAAAGAGATGCTTAAAAATCTTTCTATTTGTAGGTCTGATTTTATAAACCTTAAAATCTCCATTTTAAAATCCCATTTCCTCACCTATAAATCACTTTATGACAACATTTCATCACATGTTAAAGAGGAATGTATTCTTGGAGTTTGCTCTTGTTATTCCAACAGCAGAGTTTAGAAAAGTAGAATAAAGTTAGGGTCTTCATTGTCAATTTTGGTCAAGCAGCACCCAGTTTGAATTCAAGGGACAGATGCTTTCTCTAGTTTAAAGATTAAGCTTGAACCATTTCTAGTTCTAAAACCTATTGAAATGACTACATCATAACTTTGAATTATCCTTGTTTTGCTTGTACACCTTTAATGTAGCATGATAACTTTTTTCTTTTTCCGTAAATCACCTCTTTTCCAGGATCTTTGTTTATAGGCTCACTAATCTTTATGTAATCTTGATAAAATAGACTGTTTTGGAAGATTTTTATAGTATTTAAGGTTCTTTGTCTTAAAATGTGACTTCCATCCATCCATCCATTTTCTTTAACCGCTTCTCCATTCCAGGTCGTGGGGAGCCGGTGCCTAGCTCCAGCAGTCACTGTGCGAGAGGCGGGGGACACCCTGGACAGGTTGCAAGTCCATCGCAGGGCCACATAGAGACAAACGAAAAAAACAACCATTCACACTCTCACTCACACCTAGGGATAATTTTAAGAGTTACAAATTAACCTAACATGCATGTTTTTGGTCTGTGGGAGGAAACCAGAGTACCCGGAGTAAACCCACCTGTGCACAGGGAGAACATGTAAACTCCACCCAGAAAGGCCCCAGGCCAGGATGAGATCCTGCAACCTTCTTGCTGGGAGGCGACAGCTCTAACCACTACGCCGCTGTGCCACTTAAATGTGACTTGTTTGTTGTCAATTTAAGTTAAATAAAAAAACTGAAGTAAATTTTACAATTAGGTGTCACGATGTATCATGGGGTGGACCTAAAATTGCAGACACAAGAGCAAGAAACTAAGTGCAGATGAAAAACTTTAATAAGGAAATAAAGGACTGATAAAATAGCATAAACAGGCAAGCGCATACAGGATGCAAGGTGCATAAACAAATAGTACAAAACTAAGAGCTGGAGCACAATCCAAAAGCAGAAAGTAACAGAACAGGCGGACAGTATGTTTGACAATGAGTGAAAGTGAACCAGGCATAGTAATTACTGAGTGGTAACAGGTGAAGACCATAACCACAACAACAAACAGTATGAATAACTCAACTTACAAAACAAACACAAAAACCCTAAGATCATACCTCTAGGATTGGTTTGCAGCAGTTAAGAACTAAGTGAAATGTGGTGTCATGACATTGACATTCCACTAGAAATAGGATCAAAATGAAAACTAATTTTTTTTTGTAAAGCTTATTGTTACGGCTTTTATTTATGGCCTATAGCTATTGGTGAATGACTGTTCTTGATAAAGTGTATCATTGCTGCAGGCTTGACTTGGTGCAAGATATCATTTAGCTTTTTCGGACTCTTATTGGTGAATATAAACTGCAGGAAATATTCATAAAACCACAGACTCTGACAATAAAAAACTGTAATATTTTTTATTTCTTGGTTTTCATGATTGGTGAAAAACAGTCTGGGTCAGGAAATACACACTCAGCTCCAATTTGGGAACCACCAGCCTCGGCTTAGTTTAAAGAGTATGTTTTTTTTTCTAGTCAGTTTCAAACTATTTATGCACTCTAATTAAAGTGAAAATTATAGCTTACTGGTGATGAGTGTGTGGCAGGCTGTGAAAAGCTCTTCTCACTGTGCCTCCTCAGTCTTATACATGGAGGACAAAATCCACAGTCAGTGCCAAATGTTGTAACCTCATTAGCTTTGGAAAGGTTTTGTACAAACAGAAGCTGTAAATTTTGCCCACCTTATCTCACATTAGGAAGAAGAAAAGGATATCATCTCAAGTGCGATTAGGAGTAACCAATAACTACCACAAGTACCATAACTTTAAAGTACTTAAAGAGACAGAAAATAAGAATCAAATTATACAAGCAAAAAGAGAATTTATGTGTACACAAAGACAACTCTTACTGTGCAGTAAACAGACACATTATTGTGTCTTCTCCTTGTGCTTTCATCCAGAGGAAGTTCTGTTCAGCAACATTTGGGTAACAGGCTGTTTTGAATGCAGTTTACAAAATTCAGTGCCAGCCTTTTGAATCCAGTGGTATCCAGGCAGAACTTCAACCCATTTTGAGTTACCAGATTTCAAGAAGGGTACCCAGAAAATGTTGATTGAAACAGGCATTTGAAGGGGCTTAAAATATTTAAAAGGAAATATATATAACTGAAGCTCATTTTCAGATAATAGTAAAAAGAAATGTGACATTATTTTTAGGTATTGTTTTTTAAACTTTTACATCATATTTTATAAGTTCACAGCTATCTAGTTTCAAAAGGAAAAAAAAGATAGAAAAAGAAAAATGTATCAGAAGAGGTCAGTAATTGCTGTCAGACTGCAGTGATCGCCACTATATACCCATTCCCTTAAATGAGCACCCTGGCGAGAAGAAGGGAGACATGAGGGAAAGGATAAAAAGAGAGTTATTGCAGGACATGAGAATGACATATTTGGATTTGAATTTTAAAAGTATCTCCAGTCCTCAACCCTTCTATCCCTAGCTTTAACTTTCTTTGAGTTTCACTCTCCCTCTCTGTCTCTCTCTCTCTGTGTCTCTATTATAAAGTTAATAGGCTCTCAGCAGGGACATTTAAACTGTAATTTGAAAGCTTCTCTGAGCAACTTTGACAGTCTAAAAGTGGCACACTATGCCACCTGCAGAGTGAACAAAGAAGAGAAAAGAGGGTGGATGTATGAAGCTTTATAGAAAGAAATGAGTGACTGAGGGGTGGAGAGCAACAATTAGCATTCCCGAGGCTGCATGTGTAACTAATTATGTGTGAGCATTGTGACAGGGTGGCTGTTGAGTGCAGTAATGGGATCCCTACTGCTTAATGAACATGTCACAAGCTTCTGACGGAGCTGAAGGAAGGAGACAGTGCTTGATGACCACTGGGTCTCATGTGTACGTTGTGCATGTTAGATGTATTTGTACACCACCTCTCTTTGGATGTGCAGATTCCTTTGAGAAAATTTGCTGTGGGAAATGGGATCTGTTCTCAAACTCATTTTTCTTTGTTAACATTATTAACATTCAGCATAGTGTTCAAGTGTTGCACAGTAACATATGTTGCTTTGTCTCATTAGAGCTTTTATAGTATATGTTCAGAATTAATTACCCATGGAGGAAATGTAATGTTTAAAATTCACGTGGCACAGTAAATTGATTATTCCAGTTATGGCTGGTATGACTGTGTTTACTGTATATGAGGAAACAAATACATTGCTGAACTCATAAAAAAAATACAGACTTATTAAAAAACAGTGGACAGTTTAACCACCTTTGTTGGTTAGCCTAATGCTTATAAAAAAAGAACATTTGTCCTGAGCTTCTTCTTCATGTGATATCAGCATATTTATCGTTTTGTGACTGGAATCTCTCAGTACTGTCAGAAGTCAGTGGGTTCAAGGTCTTTAATTATTACCAGTTGCCAAAAGTCAAACGGTGGGTTATAATATTTTTGTGTTTGTGTGTGAGTATGTTAGTATGCTGGCAAAAAATCTCATGTTCGAGTAGATGAATTTTAATGAATCTCTCAGAAAGTATTTGTTGGCTGCAAGTGTACAATTGCTTAACTTTTGGAATCAGCCCAAATCAATATGACTGCTGCTGCTAATCAACCTTAGAGTACACAAAAATGGCAACATTAAAATATATAAATTCATATTTACTGTTACTAATCACTTTTATACATTATTTTATTCACACTTTATTTAGCTTTATTTGTCACTACAACTTGGTTGGGTTTGGTAACACAGCTACTGTGGCACAGAATGCAGTAAAGGTGTGCATACTGTTATATACAATAATAAAACTAAATGGCATAGAGTTTGTATAAAGTGTAAACACACTAAAGGTTTACAATTAAGTGCTGACCTTTAGTTGTATACTTGCATGCCCTTGTGTAAAATAACAAATATTAAAACAAATAGGGTAATAAAACATATTTCACATTTGACAGGAAATTTCCATCGTTTTTCACATGCCAGTATAATGATATGCTCTGCCGGAATTTGTTGACCAGATTTATGTAAGTCATTGCTGTTTCAAGCACTGCATCAGGGATTTTAAGCAGCCTGTAGGAGAAGTGCAGCTTATCTACAATTCCTGAGTTTGACAAGTCTTCTTATAAGGTAAAGTACAGTCTACACAATGTGGAGAAACTCCTCAAATAGAATTAATTCAGCATAATCACTTTCTCAAGACTGCAGCATGAAGAGAAAGATTAATTGTATGGCAGAGCTAGGAGGGAGTGAGGGGACGTATTCTTCACCTTCTTGGCCCTCTTGCTCACTTCCTTTCAGCCCCCATTCTTTTTGAACAGCTGAAAAGTCTGAGATACATTATTGGAGCTAATCAGAGTCGAATGAGGAAAGCGCTGAGGTGAGACAGCAGAAATTACCTCCCTCCTCAGCCTGCCTCCATGGCCTCTATCACTGAGCTCCTGTCCACATGTTTCTCTGATTGAGGTGGAGGGATAAAGGTGGTGGGAGATGACAGTGGAGGGTGTTGTAGAGCTGTGTGTATTGCATTTTGAAACAAGGGGGTGACAAAATAAATATATATTACTGCAAAGTAAGAATAAAAAGGGTGATTAATATGATTTAATTTAGTTGTCTTTACTGGAGTAAATGTGTCTGTGACAATAGACTTTAAAGCTGAACTGAAAAGTGTTTTGAAGCATTAGTTGAAAGAAACTCTGCTCCACAAATCACCCACTTCGGAAATTATTGACCAAAAATGCTAAAAACAAGTTATTTACATTTTAGGTCAGAAAAAATGGGTCCCTGCAATGTTGTGTGGTTGTGTTTGACCAAATAACACTCATGGAATGTCAATTTTTTCAGACTTGACTTCAGTTCACCTTTAAATAGACAAAGTACTGAACTTACTGGATTTAACTTACCAACAATGCCATAATGATTTAACAGTGGTTTGATGGCTTAAAGTGATAGTTCAGATCTTTTGAAGTGGAGTGCTGCCACGTTAAACCAACTCCAATCACACACCCAACTCACCCTATCTTTTCCACATGGGCGGTTTCGCTTCACTTCAAGCTCAGGTCCCAGAGGCCTGGGAGCTTTAAGGTTCTGTGCAGTATCTTAGCTGTTAGGAATGTGCTCTTCTGAACAGAGATCTCTGAGGTTGTTCCTGGGATCTATTGGAGCCACTCTTCCAGTTTGGTGGTCACGGCACTGAGTGCACCGATGACCACTGGCACCACTGAGGACTTGACTCTCCACACTTTCTGTATTTCCTTTCTCAGCCCTTGTTATTTCTCCAGCATTATGTGCTTCTATCACCACTGCCTTTTTTTGTAGGTTGTCGACCACCACAATGTCCAGTTGGTTAGCCATCATCTGTTTGTCAGTCTGTATTTGGAAGACCCACAGTATCTTAGCCCTGCCATTCTTCACCACCTTAAGTGGAGTCTCCCACTTTGACTTAGGGACTTCCAGTCCATTCTCGGTACAGATGTTTCTGTACACTATTCCAGCCACTTGGTTATGGCGTTCCATGTATGCTTTGCCTGCCTGCATCT
>JAOXNZ010000012.1:18954118-18966208 GCA_028566095.1 Kryptolebias brasiliensis | reverse complement strand
AGGCTTCTGCACACATGGTACTTCAGAACAAGTCTGACTTCAAATTCCAACAGGAATTTGAATAGTAATAAAAAACAAAACAAGCAAAAAACAAAAGAATACAAACATGTAAGTCTTTCTTTTTAGTCGTCTTACAGCTGAATGTTGCTTCTTAAATCTGACTTCAATTCATTATGTTGTGCCATTCTGCAGATGTCAGGTCTGTCAATAGTTTTGTGATTTGAGGTTATAAGAACAACACCTTTGTTTTTGATAGGGTATTATTAATTTAATAGCCTTTTTGCAGCTAAATCTGAACTTAAGTTTCCCCATCTAATGCCAACTTTCTAATTAATGATTGTGTTTTGTTGTTGTGTGTTGTGTGTAAACTACAAACAGATGATTCTCTAGCTTACGTGCATAAAACTTGTTACCCTTATGTCCAGTGGTTTGGATCTAAAAAATTTAAATTGGCAATGTAGGAAAATGTAAAAAAAAAGAGTTTAAAAGACATGCATGTAGTTAAATTCAGTAATGAGAGGGCAGTACCTAAGCCTCTGTGATAGACTCTGTAAACTACCAAGTTGAAAATCTAAGCATTACACAACACTGCTTACACAATGACCTGAAAAAAGGGTTTAATTAGGTGTTCTCTCTTGTCTCATTGCTTGCCTAATAGCAAACCATTATCACGAACAGTGTTAATATCTGGAAACAACAACAACATTTGGATAAAAGCAAAATATAAATAATTAGTATCGACAAGGTAGTGATTCTGATTCTTCCATGACCTGCTTGTGCATTCATTAGACAGAGTGCAGGCTGTTGATGACTGGCTGGGTTAGGTTTAACTCACTATACAGCACACTATACTCTCATCTTATCTTATTACCATGGCGATGGTTCTATCAAAGACACCAATCAGAGAGCTTCACCCTGCAGAAATCAATAAGATATGTGTGCTTAGTAGCATCTCTGCAGATTAGGGAGGCTGAATAAAGAAAAAAAAACTATGAAGGAAATAGAACAGGTGTGAGATAAAAAAAAAAGACAGCCTGGAGAAACTTCTCTACAGGCCTTGAAAACTCTTCACACGCATACATTAACACAGATGCAAGCACAAGCAGTCTTTTATACACAAATACGCATATTAGCTGTTAGAGGTAATGGAAGAGGGGGAGGGTAAACAGGATGGAAATGGCCCTTTGTAAAAATTAGCATGTGAGGCTTTGTTTGTGACCTTGACAGGGACGTTGCTGCTTCACTTGATTCCCTGCACGCACACAAGCAAAGAGCTCCGTAAAATCTCAATCCATCAAGTCATATACAGCAGGCTTCTTGTAAACCATTCCAAGGGTACATTTATTTGAAACATTAAATACAGCCTAGATAACGTTTGGTCTCTATTTACCTGTACTTCAAAGTGACCCCAATTACATTAGGTAAACTGCTGACACCAACAGCAGACTGTTAACAGACTATTAACAACTGTGGTTGTAACCCTGATAGAGCTTAGAAAAGCATCACCAAAAGATTTCTGCATTATATTTTCATGCAAGACAACAGCCCTCTGATGTAACATTACTAAATCATGGCACGTTTGTGGCCTTGTTGCAGTAATAATGATCCTTTGCAGTTTAAGCAATTAACTTGCTTTTAATCCAACATGAGAGTTGGGAAGCATGTTCTATGCTCACTGCATGTGATGGTAGATGATCTAAGATGAATGAACTAGACAAGTGATCTTTTTTTATCCAGAGGATCATGACTCATAATATGCCAGGAGGGAAAGTTCAAGTTGTACTTTTAGATGGTTTCCTTTTCCAATTTCTTCTTCAATATAATATTTGACAGAGACCTTCTGTCATGTACAAGACATGCTAAGAGTTGCAACCTCAAACCTAAAACTCCAAGCTTTGTCAACCTTTGTCTTTGCTTTCAGCTATCTTGTTTCTACACTGTAGGTATGAGATGGATTCTTTTTGGATGAATATTATGATGCCATGGTGAAGGCCTGTGCACTATTGGCTGTTGGACCAGTATGTGGTTTAGGCTTCTCTTCATGCATGACATTTAGATACCTTTGAAAATTGACTAATGTCACATTTTATGGTTGAAATGTATTTTTCAAAGTTAAGTAATTGTATTATAATTTCCTAAGAAAAACAATTTAAATAAATGTTGTCTTACTGAATACAATTAAAGTGATACTTTAAATTGTTACAGTTAAACAAGTTATTTTTTGTGTGTATTGTTTTATAAGGACATTTTCAGGCAACCTTCAAAAAGAAGAGTCAACAAATGTGCAAAAACATATTTTAACTCTCTTGACAACATCCAGTTACTTCTCTTTTAGGAGCACTACTCTTTTTATCACCTTGAGTCCACTAATGTCAAAATAAATAAATAAATAAATCTTGCTTGGTTGACATTTTCCATTCATACTTTTGTTGTCCCCTGTCTAGATTCTTCCTTTGTTGCTCCCTTTGTGTACACCTAATACTTATTGTCTTTGCCAGGTGTTCTCAAGCATGCACCAGCACACCGAGTTTTCCACTGAAAACACATCTTCTGTAAGGTGTGTTATCCCCCACTTCCAAATCATTGGTGCAATGCCTCTGTATTGCAAAAAAACACACCATTAGTGGTCTCTAGTCAACATGTGCTCTTTTAGAAAGCAGGCACAGAGCTCCACAGGGGGTCAGCCGCTCAATATGTGCGTTTGTTTGAGCCTGCGTTCGTTTGTCTTTCCTCGTGATCCACCTGAGAAAAAACATTCCCTCTGTGTATGCACACGAAACAGAGGGAGGGTTACACCTCATTAATCAACAAGCAGTTCTTGTTTTTAGTTTTTTTTCTGCCACATGTCTGCATCTTTTGCAACAACTCCAACAAAACTGTCAAGACATTAGAAACAGTGAAAGACTAGTCTGTCTAGTGTGCATTTACATATGTGTCAAAACAAGGTGAGACATCTTATTCATGTGCCTAGTATACAGGTCAGTGTGATTTAAAATTGGGTAGAAGGTGGGACTCTGAATGTTTTGTTAATGGGACACCACCTCTTAATCACACACACATGCACACCCCCTCCACCTTGACTTCTGATCCATTCTCTCCCATCAAGACTATAGCACAGACATATACATTTGCTGTATGTGTGTGTGTTGCTTTAATGTAACAAGAAAGCTAATATGCTGTTGCATCAGCAATTCAACTATCTATTAATCACAGCAAATGATATTCAGAGTTTTGGTGCTAATTTTCTTTCTTTGGTGAAGGTTATACAACTGTCTCTGCAGCTACAGCAAAGCCCATCACAGCTACTTTAATCTAAAACATGATGATTTTTAATTAATATTGTCTATATAAGGACACAGAGAGAAACCTAAGTTAAAACTGGTCTCTTCACCCTCAGGTAAGGGGCTCTTCATGCAGCTCAGCGTGGGAGTCTGTGTGCTTCATGCACGTTATTTTCTTTGTGTTTGTGCAGATGTGACTGAATTATTAATACTTGACAAATGACAGCCATTTCAAACAGGACCTTCCACTCGACATCGATTAGATATAAACAATGCACATGTGTGAGCAAATGTGTTTCTACCACTGCCACTGAAGCCTCGAGCCACTTTTAGCTTGGGAGAGGGAGGCAGAAATTGTGGCTGACGGCAGGAGTGAAATTTATGGCAGCAGACAGTCACTTAGTATTCAGGCGGGAAACAGGCAAGACTGTTTTCACATAATTGTTCCATCATCATCTTCTCAGAAATTTGCTTCAGGGTTTTTATGTTCTTGTGATTCTTCTTCATCTTTTTGTTTTGTGTGTTACTTTGTGAATGAGAAAGAGTGAATCCAAGAAACAGATTAAGTGAAAATGAAATATAAGGTACATAAGTCCAAATTTGCATTTGTCAGAAAGTAAAAGAAATGACAGTTGTGAAAAGACTGAGTAAAATGCAATATGTAGCATATGACAGCACTTTGGTGTATGTGTGCCTGTGTTTGTCTCTGTGTTCACCTGCCCACATTCACCTGGGAGGGAGAAAGCAGAAAATGAGATCAAAGGCAAACAACTTTATTGGTGGTCTCCATAATTCAGCAGCTCTACCAGGGGTCATAGTCTTTCCTTTGAGGTTGAGCAGCAGAGATGAATCTTTAATGCACTCCAGCTAGGGAATAATGGATAGCACGGACCAGCTACTACTCAGCTCCGCTGCTGAAACATACAGTGGGGGAGAAATGAATGGAGGTGAGGGGAGAGTGTATAGAGGCCATGTGTGGACTGTTGACAGGTAGTGGAGCAAACAAAGTCATGCATATTCTGAAAAGTCTATACTGCATTGGTATCTGGAGTACAATCATGCTCTGCACACCTTATCACAGCCTTGCTGTACATACATAGACTGAATTTCCCCAGATGACCGGCTTCATAGCTGTGAATCTCTGAGGAGCCCTTAAGGTAGGGGAATGATTGAGTTGCATCACCCTTCCCACTGTGACCCTCAGAGCCTCTCTGCCCATGGTGGTCCCCTGGCAATCTTGCCCCAGTCCACCTGCTATCCCTGCACCTGGACTGGAACAGTGCACATCCACTATCTCTGTTCACCAAGAGGAGGGAAAATCTTCAGGACTTTCAAGGGGGGAATGTACAAAAAGCAGATTAAGCAGAAACATTGATTGTTTGACTTCCTACAGTAGATAATACCAGAATTAAGCTAGTGACTTAATGTATTTGATAGTGTCTCAACAAAGGATCAAAACAAGATCCTCAAATGTTGGTCTTTACCTTACACAAGCTGGTTTTTACTTGTTGTAGCCTTACTTTCCTTCTGATCTATATGGGGAATTTCAGCTTAATTAAACATGAACATAATGCCAGTGTTACCAGTAAGGGAGTCTGAAACAGAACCCAACCGTCTTTTTGCAGAACTAGGACAACTTTATGTCCATGTTGTGTTACCCATATTTTATCTTCTTTTCTGTAACCATAAACAGGCCATCTCTAATTTTTGTTTATATCCCTGACGGCCAAGATGAGCTTTAGTCCTTCTGATGTTTAGAGTGCTGTCAGAGTGGTGTCACGCACTGCACTAAAATGCTAACGCACTGCATAGCTGTGCCTGAGGGGACCAAGTAGGAGCCATTGCAGTGAAATAGCTAAATGTGTGTATTTTCCTCTCAGTAAACTATTTTATAGGTATATTGCATTAAATCATATCCACACAGTACAGCATACTTACCAAAAGCAATGTATTAAAAGATCTATGTTATATTATTAGAGTGAGAGTCACACAGTGCAGTGAAACTGGGTCACCCACAGTCAGAATTTAGAGCTGGCTCGTCTGAGCCGAAATGAGGTATAAAATATAAACAAATGAGCTTGCGATGCAATAAACCGAGCATCACACATTGCCCCAGCCCTTTCTCCTTTTTGCACACACACAATCACCCAGCAAGCACACACTTCACATTTCAGCTTGCACAAGATTACATCTCAGCCTCTTAGTCAATCAAAACCTCCCACTCCCTCCCTCATCTCAATCTCTAACCCAGCACAGAAAGGGGGTGGAGGTGATGGTGGGAAGGGTGTGGTGGGGAGGGGGAGTATGCTTTTGTCTGGGTGGCGATGATGAAGAGGAGGAAAGTAGAGGAGGAAAAAGCAGTTAACTTTAACATGACAAGGAGGTAAGAAAGACAGACCCTTACCCCGTCCAGTAACTCAAAATACATTTCTCAGTCAGCTGGTGTGAAAGCAGGCAGCCACATGGCAGTAGATTGCTTAGAGGAGTGCAGGCGAGTTCATTATGGAATGACATTGAGTCAGGCTGATTTGCTGAGACGAATCAGATTGCAAAATGAGACATATGCAATATTTTTCCCCCTCTCAATCCTTATTCCCTGGCATGCAATGAAATATTAACTCACTCTGTATGGCAGACCCTTAAATTGCATGCACAGTTTGCACAAAAGCCTAGCAAATGTGCCATTACCTTGTTTTAATCTCAACCATTTTTTTAACGATTGTTGATCTGAGGTTTCAAAACAGGGAACAGAGAGACAATCTTATTTGAAGGTTGTAAATTCCACTCTCACCTCAATTTAAGAACACTGAGCAACCGAGAGAGCTCATGTCTTTTATCAAAAATAGAGCAAAATCTGGGAGATAAACTGTCACTGAACATACTGAGTGTATAATCTGCAGTCTTGGCTCACAATGTACAGTGCTGATCATCAAGATGTGGATTCCTAATCAAGTCCCTTTTAAATAAAATCATGCTGACAAATATGCATATTTCTTATTTAAAAAAAAAAAAACAACAGGTCCAGGAAAGAAACCCTGACATCACTTTCCCCAGTGACACTCTCCAGCTCCTCTTGGAGTATCCCAAAGTGTTCCTAGGGCAGAAAGGATATATAATCCCTCCAGCAAGTTTTGGGTTTGCTTTAGGGTTTCCTCCCAGTGTGACATGCTTGGAAAAGGTCCAAAGGGAGATTCCCAGGAGGCGTTCTAATAAGATGCCTGAACCACCTCAAATCACTCATTTTGATGCAGAGGAGCAGAGACTCTACTCTGAGCTCCTGCTTGAATGAAGGAATCCCTCACTTTATCTCTAAGGGTGAGCCTGGGCACCCTACAGAGGAAGGTCATTTCAGCTGCTTGAATCTGGGATCTTGTTGTTTTGGTCATGATTCATCCATCATGACTATAGGTGAGGATTTGGAATGTAGATGGACCAGTAAATCGAGAGCTTAGCCTTTTGACTCAACTCTTTCTTCACCACAACAGACCAAAGCAAGACATGCAGACATTAAACTCTGACAAATTGAATCTTTATATTCAACGTCTTGTTTGAAAATTTAGTCCATAGTACTTTTTTTTGTTTTACAAATATTTTTTATAAAACAAATGTACATGACAAGACAATTTATTGCAACCAAAACGCTATAGTTTCTCCTGTAGTCTTTGACTATAAATTCTTATTAAGGAGTTCCATTGGGGTCAAGTCTCTTACCCTCAAATTCTTTATACTATTGCATAATATAAAGAATGGTAAGCATGGTGCTATTACACACACCTCTGGTTCACTTTCTAATGCTTCTCTCAGGGATTTTGCCAGGGCCTAATTAGCCATGTTGATGAATTGTATAGACTGTGTGCTATGCTCTTTACGCAGGGTGCTGGGCTGTGAGTCTCTAGAGTCTATGTTAAGGCAGTACTTCCCCCTTTTGGAGAGTGCTAGCCATTAGCAGGCCTCTCACCCAGCCAACACAGGGGATTATGGAAATAAACGAATGAGACTGTGTGACCTTGGCCTCACACAACCACTCTGGCATCAGCACATCACACTGGGGCTGTGTGTTTATCTGCAGTTCTGTCTGTTGTGTGAGCATGTGGTATGTCAGTGAGTGTATTTTAGTAAAGCAGGTGTGTGTTTATGTTGGGAATGTTTGTGTGTTCCTCTGAACTGTAAGGAAAAAGATAGAAAGAGAAAGGTTCACACATAAACACTTCCCTCAGGGGCAACCCTGACAGTGCGGCCCTCCTATTCTCCAAGACCTTTGTGCTTTCTTTGGCAACAAGTCAAACAAGAGAAAAACTGAGATCTAAAAATTTAGTAAAAAGCTCACCTCCGTGCACACAGAGGCACCTCCATTCTTACCAGGATAAAATAAAATTTTGAGGAAAACAGTGTGAAATGGAGAATGTTTTTCAGTGTACTCAGCATGAAGCTGTATTTTGTCGTTTCATCTGTGTCTATCAACCTGTCAATTAAGAGAAAACATTCCCATGGAACTTGACAGCTTGGTAGATGTCGTATGCCAAACCTTTCAAGCCCTACTGGAGAATTGGTACTTGAGAGCTTAAAAGGGTTACAAGATGTGAAATAGGCAAAAAAAAACTTGCTTTCTTCTTATTCTATTGACATATCCTACTTGCTGCTAGATATCATGTAACCTAACAGAAAATTGATCCATTATGCTGAGTCCTTACACTCTCCTGCCAACAACTCTATTTTAGTTGAACATCATACATCCATCACCTGCAGAGATGAATTGCTGGTGAGCACAACATTTGCAAACCATTTAGTTCTTCTCATTTGTTGCTGTCAGTAATGCCTGCTTCATCCACTACCACTTGGTGCCTGTCTGTGTTTAATTTCCCATATTTTTGTTGCCTCACTCCTCAACTACATGTGCACATCAGTTGTAAACACTTTGTGCATGTTGAAGCATTCACAACAGGCACATTGATGCAAATATTCTCATTTTTGACGCACATTGTGGTTGCACCAATAACCAGTAGAGGGAAACAGAGCACTGCCATTTCCCTCTGTCCATTGTCATGGTGCCCCCCCCACCTGCTAATGTTATCCACGCAACAAGCATACCCTTCAATGTTCCTCGTCATCCTCCATCCACATGTTTTGTGTTAACCAACACACATAGTCTTGGTATTGCATAAATATAGTCTATGAAAATCTAACCACATGCACACAACAAAAATCTGTTTGTCACACAATAAATAACATTGGGGGGGGGGGGTCTAAGTCATTGAGGGTTTTATTATGCTGCTCAGCAGTTTAAAACTAAAGATTATGTAGAGGGGTGCGACTCCACATCATTCACTGCTCACCAGTAAGCACTGAAGAGCTTTAGGTGATCATTTTACAGTCCAACAGCTTATTCTGCAATGAATTTAAAATGAATCAAAACCCAAATGTGTGAGAGAGAGAGACCCATTTATTATAGATATCTGTACAATACTAAAAAATAAGAAAAAAAAAAATCTTTCACCCCTTAATTTTTCTCTTTTTATTTTTCCCTCTGTCACTACTCAACATAGTTTGCAATTTAATTCAAAGGGGGCAGTATGTGCATATATAGGAGCCTCAACCTGCGGCTTAGGCAGCAAAAGAAACTGGAAAAATGAATGACAAAGAAGCTTGGTTAATACTTTCCAACACTGATTTTATTTAAATGGTGCACATCATTGAATACATTATTCATACAATCAACATGCTAATCATCTTTTATGTAACATCATCTAGGGAATGTTTTTTTTTTATTTATTTATTTTTTTTTTAACTTACTTCATTTTGATGGTGTGCTTTCATTCACTTCCAGCAGAGTACAGTGTGACAATAATAACAATTAGGTTGAAGCACCAACAGTAATAGTTGAACATCAATGTAAGTAACAAAACAGGGGGCGATGGGGAGGAAGGGATTGGGCGAGGTCTTTACTGAACATCAGCTGAAGATCATGGTATTCTTCTGGAACATTGGTTAGATCTGGTTTATAAGGTGCTGGGATGGTTCAAAGGACATAGGTGACTTAGCTGATTGAAGGCACTGGTTGAGGCAGAAATGGCTCCAGGAGTTAATACGAGCATTGGACCAATTTATGTGAGGGTT
Organism: Kryptolebias brasiliensis; assembly: GCA_028566095.1. Taxonomy (NCBI): domain Eukaryota; kingdom Metazoa; phylum Chordata; class Actinopteri; order Cyprinodontiformes; family Rivulidae; genus Kryptolebias; species Kryptolebias brasiliensis. The sequence continues at coordinate 18,956,813 of JAOXNZ010000012.1, read as the reverse complement.
TTGCTTGCAAAGCCAGGGGAAACCAAGAACCAGGGAAGCCACACCTTTGTGGGGAACACAAAGCACTAAATGATCTTGATGGTTGCCCGAGACCAGGAGGGAGACAGGGTCAGTTTGGTGGGTTATGGAGGCCATAAGACTATCGTCCAAGGCAGCCACTTGAAGGGGAAAAGGTAATGCCTGGACTGGTATATATTGTTCAACTAGGTCAGGATGAATGAGATTTTTGCTTGGAATCTGAGCCCACCAAGGCTTGGAGAGGACAGGAAATATGTTGGACGCTGAGAACTGCGGGGAGACTTAGTCAGAGGTTATTGTTTTCTTTAGATCTGCCTGCCAGGAGCCCCAGACTTACTGGCGGGCCTGGACTTTTAGGCGAACCGGACAGGAGGAGATATAATGTTGAGGTGAAACACAGTAAAGGCAGCAAGCTGATGACATGCGGCGCTGATGTTCTTCCATCGGCCCTGTTGCATGGGTTCTGGACAGGAATGGGCGGCTCAGGACTGGGAAAAACCCTCCTAATTGGAGGCAGAGATGGACCGAGATGAGAGGAACGGAACCTCTCTCTGATTCTAGTATCTATTTTGATGGCTAGATTAATAAGTTCATCCAGAGACTCTGGTTCATCACGGCACGCCAGGTCATCTTTAAGTTTTTAATTCAAGGCTTGTTGGAAAGCTTCTTTATGAGCCGGCTCATTCCAACCTGACTCAGTAGCGAGAGTGCGAAAAACAATGGCAAAGTCAGCTACTGATCTGTTCCCTTATTTAAGGTTCCAGATCTTCTTAGAGGTAGCTTCTTCACTAACTTTGGGGCAAAATGTCTGTTTAAAGAGCTCAATAAATTTATTGCAGGAGTAATATATGAGAGTTCTTTCATCTATTATTGCCTCAGCCCATTTAAGCGCCTGATCCCTTAATAAACCAACAATATAAGATATTTTGCTAGCATCATCGGGAAATGAGCGCAAACATGCATTGAAGCAGAAGGCTCTTGCATTTCTCCAGCTCACCTGAGTAATATTCAAGAGTAGGCAGGAGGACATCACGGTGAGTCGGCAATGCAGAAGTAACTGGAGAAGTTGGAGCTGGGGCAGCTGGAGCAGGAACAGGGGTAGAAACGAGGTTAACCTGGGGAAGCCTATCGGGCAGACCCTGGATCTGACCGAACATCTGATTTAAAAACTGAAGCATGGAGGTTTGTTGCTGTAACAAGATGTTAATGGTTGAATCATGTCTGCCTAAGAGGATACCTTAAAGCGTGGTCCGTAGTTGCACTGCAGAGTCCGAGTGGCCAGATGGTTCTGTCAACTTCCTGGTTTCGGGGACTCTTAGGCGAACAACTACGGACACACGAAGCAGTTTACCAGGTTTATTGAATGTGCAAACATTGTAAAACGGGAAAACTGGAGAAGGGCCAACCAGAGCTGAATGGGAAGTAATTGGGATCTGAGGCAACAGGAAGGGACCGGACCAGAGGAGGAATTGAGAATAGATGGAGAATGGAGGGTGGACAGGCAAGCTGGTTGGTGGTGCTCGAGATGTTTAATCCAGGAGATAAGTCGTACAAGGAGCAGCAAGAAGACTGAGGGAGCCGGGCTGGAAACGGGGAAAATCCAGGTGAGGCTGCACGTCAGAGATCTGGTTCTTTGGGGAGGAGAGACAGGAGAGGGGTGAGGAGTCAAACTAGCCACTGGGAGATCGCAGCACTAAAGGTTGGCCTGTTACCACTGTAGGAGCGGAACCATCTGGTGTTTGCCTCAGGGAAACGGCTCCTACTTAAGGCCCTTGCAGATTGGAGACAACGAGCACCAGCTGGATCTCATCAGCCTGCCACCCTGTGGGAGGTAAGGAAGCACAAACACCAAAACACTAGCAACACACTCCTGCACCTAATACTGCAGAACCCAACAGTTAGAAGTTTTATATTATAGACTGATGGGATTTGAAGCCAGCAGAATCCGATTTATGCCAAACACTGTATATTAATAGATCTATCATGGACCTGGAAGTTGAAGCCAGAGCAGGGACAGCTTCCCTGTCGACAGGTTGTAGTACAGGTTTTAAATCTCACCCCATCCATGTAAACAAATGAGACACTGTTTTTGCTAAAATAAAATAAAAAAATACAAATAAAAAAGTACTTCTAGATATTCTTTTTCAGTTGTTGACTCTTGTTCATTAACATAGTTTTTACCTTGTTGTTGTATGTTCAAATATTTATTTTAATAACACATTTAGCTGCAATTAATTATTTAATAATTGAAATAAAGTTCATGTGACACCATAATTGTGTGCAGGGGAGTAGGCAGGACTTAAAACCCAACATTGATAGTGCACAGACTTTGGTCCAAAAAACACAACATCTTCCATAAAACAGTTTCTGCTGGCTTCAATTCCCAGCAAGTAGAAAATCCAAGGACACTTGGCTTAGTAATATAATATGTCTATGAATTATAGGTACTGCCATGATGTATTTTTGGAACCAGCATCTGTATACTTGGGGTGTGAGACTGTAAGTCCCAACAACTCTTTCTTACACAACTGTGATGTTAGTTTTAAGCATGAAGTTAATAATCTAGCTAACTAGAATCCAAAAAAGGTTAAAAACAAAATCAACTGGACTTCAATTTGTAGTTTGAAGACGTTTCGCTTCTCATCCGAGGAGCTTTCTCAATTCAAAAATAGAGAGT